>WEKW01005102.1:242123-270600 GCA_013389905.1 Sula dactylatra
CTGGGCCTGGGCCTGTCATGGGTCTGGGTCTGGGTCTGGGTCTGGGCCTGAGCCTGACATGGGCCCGAGCCTGGGTCTGGGTGCAGGCATGAGCCTGGATCTGGGCTTGGGCCTGGGCCTGAACCCGGGTCTGGTCTAGGCCTGGGTCTGGGCCTGGGGGGCCCCAGCGAGGCCATGCAAGGGTCCTCTGTGCTTTCTGCCGCCTCCACATGGGCCTCTGGGCCACCGTGGAGCGGGCTGGGCCTGGGCAGAGCGGGAAGGGGAAAGTTCATCCCACCTCTTCCCCTGCAGCGAGAATGAGGAGCTGGAGGAGATCGCCTCGGCCGACCTGAAGTACCTGCCGCTGCCCGCCCTGCTGGGGGCTCTGACGCTGAAGCAGGTCGACCTGAGCAGGAGGCTGGAGCACCTGGAAAGCGCTCGGGCTCACTTCTGGCGCTTCCTCAAGCTGTGCAGCAGCTACGGGCTGGGCAGCTTCCGCCTGCCCCCCGCCAGCCCCCCGGGGGAGGAAGATGCCGGGAGCCCGTCCCCGGGGGGCCCAACTGCTGCCCAGCCCAGCCTGGTGGCCATGGCGTCGAGTAGGCAAGCCAAAATTGAAAGGTAGGCTCTGGCTTTGCGGTCTTTAGAGGCTTTTGGGAATCAGTTTAAGAGAAGGAGAGAGGCTCAGGCAGTGCGCGATTGTGCAGGCACGGGCTGTCAGGAAAGAACTGTTTGCTTGGTATTGGAATACTTTGAACAGGAAACATTCATTTTAAGATATGCACCACATTATTTAATGCTGTTGGATAGTGCACGGACAGGGGAGGTGCATTTATGACTTTAGTTTCTGGTCATTGAAGAAGAACCTCACAAAAGCTCTTATGATGAGTTCCTTAATCATCGCTAACAGCGTAAAGCCACCCACGTTGGAAGTTACTGTCTGATGGGCTTATTAGATCTTTAAAAAAAGAGGTGGTTGATGCCTCTTTGTCGTGCTTCAGCTGGGGATTTTGACAATCAAGTTGTCGCTTATTGTGGTAGCACTGAGAGGCCCAAGCTGGGCTGGAGAGCTGTTTAAATTGCACCAATACAAAAATATGACTTATATTCTAGAGGGTAACCTCACTGGGATGGGTTTGGGATACTAGAATTCATTGGGGCTTTCAGGATCAGCACAGCAACACCTTTTCCGCACGGGCTGCTCGTCCGCAGCCTCGGGGCCGTGCGTCACCTCCCAAGCACGAGTGAGTTCTGTAGGCACTGCGGGTAGGGCTTTGGTTACGCGTGAACTCCCCTGTCGCTGTGGGCTTGTGTTTGCCTGTACCGTGACTCCTGCTTGAAGACAAACGGGAGGTGCCTGCGTCGTGAGCTCTGTCGTAAGCAGGTTAGTACTTGATCAGGGTGAGACGTTGCAATTATATTTGCTTTCAGTAAAATGCATGAACAACATTCTCCTAAGAAGGCCTGTATCACCGCACTGGCTCTGGACCTGTCTCGTCCTAGCTGCCTTTAGCCTTGCTCTCTGAAAGAGCGCGTGCCGTGGCGTCCCAGGGAGCAGGCTGGGGTTGCCACAGCCAACTGAAGAGAGCTTATCCCGGTGGGGAGTGTAAAGACAAACAGAAATGGAGGGGTTTGCTTTGCTTCCCTGCAGGACAGCGCTGGGCAGTCTGGAGCGCAGCTGGTTCAGGTGTGGTTTTGGGGGTTCTCTGTGGAGCACTTGTGGATGGGTTTGTTTTATAGAACGACTCTTGTACACTCCTTGTCTTTTCAGCTCCGGTAGGTTTCTAATCCTTGATTCTCACTGTTCGTTCTCCAGGTGGCACTGTAACTGAGGGAAGTGGCACACAAGGATTTAGCCTGGAAGTGTATTATATAGGTAGTTCCCCCCTTTAATTACTAATTCCTGAAAAGGTCAAAGAATCCAGGAAGCCAAAATTCTATTAAAAAAACCAACCTGCACACACAAAAACACCTGAGACAGAAATTGGAAAAGCGTTTTAATCTGCCTGACAAGCGGCTTCTTGATATCTTAGTGTCATATAGAAGTAACTCAAAATAGCTATTACATTGGTTTTCTCAGTGAAAGAGCCAATGAGTTAAAGTTCTGTTTCTCCAGGAGATTAATGTTGCCAGGCTTGCCTCATTTTACCTGGGAGGCTTAATTTTCAAGGATTGCTCAACTTTTAGGAGAAGAAAAAAAAATAATTGAGAGAGGCGCCTCTAAATTTAATCTGTCGTCTTAAAGGTGCTTTTAACAGACGGGAGATACTTAAATTACAACAGTAAACCGTTGCAACTTCCCTTTTTGTATACAATTTTCTTTTTAAATCCGTGAAATTATGTGAAACATCTTACAAAGAGGAGTAAAGATCCTGTATAATGCCTAAATTTGAGTTGACAGATGGAAGCGATGGGGAAGACGGTTGGAAAAGATGTTGGTGCTGCCTGTATGGATATAACCATGCATTTTCAAAAGCTTTTTTAAGCAGATTGGAACCCTTCCGATTTCTGTAGTTTTCATGTGTCAAAAACCTTCTGTTGTCAGTCAGATGAGGTGGGGAGATGGATCCCCCTGCTTGGCATTTTGCCTCTTGCTTACACATCGTTAGAGGTCATCAGTAAATGGTGATCCAGAGAGATTTGGTGCTGCCGGTGCTCCTCTGCCTCTTAACGGGTACGTTCCTGTAAGTCAGTGCTTTAGTTCTACAGGCCTCTTGCTCAGCTGTTACACGGGTGGGTCCTCCTCGCACGAGGAAATCTGTCAAAGGCATTCGGAGCTTTATGAACGTCTGGGGTTTGCGTACCCTAATGAGCGCTGGTCAGCGACTGTCACCTCTGTGAAAAGTAGTTAGAAGAGGACTGGGACAGGAGGTAGTTCTCTAACTACATTTGATTGAATTTCAAGAAATAGGAAATTGTTTATTTTAGAAAACACTGTATCTGGGCCGTGTTAGAGAACGGTTACTGAAATGATCTCCTTTGGTTCTCTTTGAGACAGATATAAGCAGAAGAAGGAGCTGGAGAACAGGTTGGCCTCTATGAGAACCTTTGTGGAGGGCGGGCAAGCAGATGAGGATCAGATACGGGAATATTACATACTGCAAATCCAGAAATGGATCAACACCAGCCTTGAGGAAATTGAGAGTATTGACCAAGAAATGGTCATCCTGAGGAGCAGAGGTACAGCAAAACAGGTATGAGATTTCTCTTGCACTGCAGGTCCTGTGAACTCTGGATAGTTAGACCTGACGATAGATGCTGTTGCAGGTAAACAAACCGCAGAGGAATTCAACAGCAGAGTTTCATAAGTTTTATTCTGTGAATTCCTGACTGAAATTTAGCTCAATCACAGCACAGGCAGATGGGGTTTGGTTTAATTCCGAATGAGCGGTGGTCTGATTTTTGGATTAGTCACTGTCTGGTGCTACCACATGTTCTAGACAGTTATGGCTTGTGAAATGCTAGAGCATCGAGTATCAGAGCTGAACCAGTCTGCGTGCAGAGGCTTTTTTCCACTTTGCTGGGTTCTGCCAGACCATTAACTCTAAAGAACTAAGTACATCTGTAAATTAAAAGACAACCCTCGTGATTTCTTTCAAACCTACGCTTCTGGCCCACAAAGCATCCAGACGTTACAGAAAGAAATGCCCATTCTGAATGCTGAAAGCTTCTCGTAGACCTGCCATTCCTGTCTAGAATTGTGTTCCTGGGCTTTTTGTTACTCACCTAAAGTGTCTGTCCAGAAATAAAAAAACCATAATGTGCTGACATAGACCATAGTCCAGCTTTATTGGCACAGCTGGTTTGTGCAGTTCATCACTGGCATTGCAGAACTCTGCTCTTCTGTAGGTTGCCTAGTGCCCTGGGTGATACCATCAGGAATGATGGGCTCTACTCACTTCAGAATGTACTGCAATTGATCTCTGGGAAAAATAAGCTATATTTCATGCTTTGATCTGAGCTGATCTGGTTTAGCTCTGTTAGCTTTCTGCTTTGATCAGAACAGGTGTAACAAAGACACAGAGAGAAGTGATTTGTAGAAGCTCACAGATGGAGTTCGTGATTTAAACTGGATTAAGGCCCAAATTGTCCATCTTGGGATGTTCCTCTGACAGCAGAGGCGTTTCTGTTCTACAAGACCTTTAATAAGTTGTTGGGGGTGGGAAGCAGGGAAGGGGATTCTGGTCTACGTGATTATCTCATGACTATTGTTTGCATCTTCAGTCTTCAGCACCACCACACGGTACTTCTCGCCAAGCCAGGGCTCCATTGAAACCTTTCATTCTTACCCGGGATGCTGCTCAGGCGAAGTATGTTGTTGTCCGATTATTTAGACACAGTACCAGGCAGTGGTCTGTTCTCACCTCAGGCCTAAGATACTCTTTCAAATGCAGAAAACCAGTCGTTGCCTTCAGGCAGCATGTGTCGCATGGCGTGGGTTGTGCATCTGGGCAGGGGGTGGGGGGAACACCTAACGCATTTCTTGAACTTTCTCTGATTTCTTCTGTTACCAGCACGCTGCAGTGTCATGGCTAATGCTGTTTCCTCCTTTTGGGGTGACAGAAGAGGAGATTGTAATAAGCAAATATTACTGTGTTAGTTTATAGGCCACGTGCTTGTTGTTTGGTAAGCTGTGGAGAGGCAAGGCTTATCTGCCTCTGTAACCTCTGTGTGATATAACAGGATTGTTTGCTGTTAAAATAAAGAGCCCAGCAGTGAAAAGCACATGTGGTCTCTTAATCTAATATAAACTGTGGAAGATTTCAGTGGATTCCAATAAGTCATCTTAGGGGCTGGGAAGTTGTGATATCTACCAGAAAATCATCAGTCACAAGAATAGTTTTTAACTGTAAGGCTTTCCCTAGGGTATAAAGATCTTTGTGGCACCGTGAGATTCTTGCAAGGAATATGGCAGCTAAAGCACAAAATGGGATAGAAACCAGATTTCTTCTCATGCTTTTGACACTATTTGCCATGAGCCTTCCATATATCTACTTAGCCAAGCTGTGCCTAATTCAGTTCCCAGGGGCCTCCTTGGCAAGCTGTGCCAGCAGTGTTCTCCTTTGGGCTGGAGAAGTGATTCAAGGTCTTTGGACTAGAACAGTCCTCCCCTCTCTAAACTAGCAGGGTGAACTCTAAGTGCTGTTACAGCAAGTCTGTTGCCAAAGACCCAGGCTGTAGAAATACATTTGTTCTCAAGCCCTGCTTGATAACATGCCTTATGTTGTTAGTACAAATTGGATTACAGAGTAGTTCTGTGCACGATTGTCAATATGTTTCCGCTCATTCGTAGTGATGTAAAGTGCCTTCTTTGACTGTCTCTCTCTTCCTGTAGAGTGTTTGGTGCTGGATATCCTGGCCTGCCTACGATGACCGTGGATGACTGGTATGAGCAGCGCAGAAGGCAAGGAGTCGTGTCTGGTCAGAGCACTCCTCAGAGAGCACCAGGTACGGAGCGGCAAAGCAAAGGTTGCAGTAGAGAATTTGGGAAGTTTCTGGAGGGGGAGGGTGAACAGGGATGTGTTCAGGGTGTAAAACACCCAGTGGCTGAGGAAAAGTAAGAGCGGACTTTATTAGGCTGTGAGAATAACTGGATTGCTAGGCTGCTCTTTGGCAATTCCTGCTTTCTGTCTAGACCGGCTCCTGGCAGGGCTTGACTAGGGACCTTCCACTGTCCTACTGCCCCTCACTCCTGTTCTTGACCTTCAGCAGGTGTAACTGATGAAGAGTTGCAGAAGCAGCAGCAAGAGAAAAAAGAGGAGGAGGATGATGAGGAAGCTCTTCAAAAAGCTCGGAACTGGGATGACTGGAAAGATACACACCCAAGAGGCTATGGCAACCGGCAGAATGTGGGCTGATGCTCTCGCTGCAGAGGGAGCAGGGCCTGGAAATCCTGTAAGAATTGCCTGTGTCCCGGACATATAGGAGTAAATACACTGTACATATGCGGAGGTATCCTTGGCTTCTCTGGGAGGCACCGGAGGCAGAGGAGTGAACATAAGTTTGCTCTGGTTTACATTAAATGTCAGATTGAGCGCACTGGTAGCGTACAGTGGTACCACAGAGCTCCTGTCAGGTGGAGCTCTTTCCGAGGGGTCAGACTGCCTCTGTTCTCCCGGGCAGAGGAAGTCCTTGAAAGAAAAGTATATGAATTTGGAAACTGCTCTTTGCATTGTGGGTGGATGTATTTATTTTTTTCCTCTATATTTTAAGCAAAATAAAAATCTCTTGTGCTGCCTAGTTTTTGCTGTGAAAATCCCTTGCTCTTCATTCTAGGCTCTTAGAGCAAGTCTGTAAGGCTGGTTTCCAGCAACCAAGGGAGTTTGCGATGGGAAATAGGCGATGTCAGAGGGGCAGATTTTTTGGCTGAGGCTTCTGAGCACAGCAACTTGCAGTGCAGCGCACACCTCGGCAGGGAGGTCTGTGTACAGCCAGGCACTTGGTGGCCTTTCTACAGGCTCATCCCACAGTGCCTCCCTGAGTGGCCAGGCTGAAGTGTTTTGGGATATTTTTTTGCATTGAGTAGATCAGGTGTTTCGAGGGCAATGTCTTGAAGTGCTGATACTACACATAGTACAAATACCTTAATAGAAATGTTTGTCCTTTTGCTTAGCGTAACGTGGGGTCTGCATGGCTATAGCATACATAATGTAATGCACAGCGTGTGTGTACTCCGGACATCTCGAGGAGCCCTGCGGGGGCCAACACTGAGACAAACGGTGCCGTATTGAAAAGCCAGGTAGTGCTCTGGTTGTCGGTGTGCTTTGAAATCTACTTATGGAATAACCCTGAAGAAGTGAAAACCTTTTCTGGATTCCTCTGAAGCTAGTTTAAACAGCTGCTGGCACTAATCCTGAACTGAGTGAGAAGAGAGGGCATGACTGGTCTGCCGTACCTGGCACTGACCCGGCACGCAGTGGGTGTGTTAATGGGCAAGAAAGTGAGGAATCATGGCTGGAAGCTCTAGATCCGCCCAGTACGGGCTGGCAGCTGTGACCACAGTCGTTCTAAACCTGTTAACAAATATTGGGTTAAAAAAAAAAAAAAACCAAACAAAGCATCACTGCTGCTTGCGTATGTGGCGGTCTGTTACCTGGAGCAGGCCACGAGGCATTTACCATCTTCGATTTGGTACAGTTGGGTTCATCAGCAGAGTGCTCCCTTGCCTCTGGGGACAGTGGGGTTCTGAAAGAATTTGGGGGTTTTCCTCCCTATTAGCACGATTCAGGCACACCAGAGTGGTTAGCTAGGCTGAAGGGGAGCTTCGATGTTTTATATGTAGCAATCTCAGCTCCTCTTGATCTACATCTGTGAATGCCGTTGCACCCTTTTTTCCAGATACTGAGTCTCTACAATCTACAACAGCAGATGATGAGTTTTTGTGGGTTCCTGGGTTCCAAACCTTTCCTGTGAAACATGGTTTTTTTTTTTACTTTAACAGCTTATGCAATCCTACTGATGCTATATATGATAATATATATCAATATATATTTATCCCTTCTGTACAGTTGACGTTAGCCAGCTCTTCCTAGCGAGTGCTTCTGGAGAGGTAGCTCCTGAGAAGTAGCTCGAGTGAATTAGCTCCTGTGGCTTTTTGCTGTTCCTTTGGCTGTTGGCCTGAAGCCCCATCTCAGTGCTGCTTTTGTGCTGCTGCTCTTTCCTTTTCTTCTCATTTTTTTCCCCCCAGTCCTCTCCAGGCAGTGCTCCAGTCTTCCTGGGCTAGCAGGCAGGGCTAGCTGACCCCAGTGCCCCTCTTAGGGGGGAAGAGGAGGGGATGGTGCTGGGGGCTGGGGCTGAGGGTCAGGGCCTGTCTGGCAGGCTGTGTTCCTGTACTGCAGGAGCTTCAGGATGACGTTTTCGGGCGGTTCTGGAGGGGAGGCACACCGGTAGAGCATGACAGTGGTTTGTGAAATACCTAAAGCGTGGACAGTACCATTCCCAGGGGAAGGCGGCCACTGCCAGTGCCGGCAGCGGTGTCTTTCCGAGGAGCGGCGGCTGCCCTTCTCGACAGCAGCTCCTCGCCGCTCACTGTGACTCCTCATCCTCCCAAGGACTGTCACTTCTTCTCCTTGCTCTGCGAGCCGGGACCAGAGCACATCTGCTCCCCTCTACGGCAGACGGTTTGCCTTGGATCAGCCGGTTAAAGCAGCTGGATACACAATCAATTGTGCTCCGGTATTTCCAAACTCGCCTTTTAACCTGCTGAACCAGGGTCTGGCACAGAACTCCTTGCCGCCATGAAAACAATTATTGCAGCCTGTTCCCAAAATCTTAGTGGTAAGATATTTCCAAAGCGTGTTTGAATGGTCTCTGATGCTCTGGCGATGCGAAGAACTGCTCATGCAACTAGTGTTTGTTGTCACTATTGTCTATTGGCTTTAGACTGCTTAGGGGAAAGGGAGGTGTTCGGAGCAATTTGGGGTTAGCAGCACCAGAGGAAAACACAGTTGCTCAATAGGAATGAAATTTCTGACAATGCATTCGGTAATGTTACTGCAGCAAGATGCTCCAGAGTGCTGCAAATTCCCCTTCGTCTTTCCTTGCTGCCCCGGGCCGCGGAGTCCAAATTTCTGGGTTTGAAGAGCGTTCTGTCGCCATCAACAGGGCTGGCAGCGGAGCCCCTGGGCTTTCTCCATTTTCTGTCTGCAATCTGGACATTCACGGGGTGCTGGGGGGGAGCTAGAAAAAAGGAACTAAAAAAAGCAACTGGTTTGGCAAGCACGAATTTGCTAGGCATCTCTGCATCTCCCCTGGAAAAAAAAAAGGGGGGTTTGGAAAGTTGACAGCGGCAGGGCTGTGCAGGCGGCCGGGCTTCTGGGGATGCCTCGCTGGGCGTGCAGGGACGGGCGGGAGGGAGAGTATGGCATGCTGCTCATGGGAGAGGGAGGCTGGTGATGGCTCCAGTGTTCAATTTATTTCAGTTGTCCCATTCATGGATTGAGCCAGGAGGATTTGAACTCCCCCTGCTACCCAAACTGGGGTTTGGTGGTTCGCCTCCCACCCAAGGGTCCCACTGGGGGCCTGGGAAGCCATGGGGACATGTCTGCTCCTGTCTCACCCTGAGCATCTCTCTGGCCCCCGCGTGCTGATTTTGGGTTGCTTTCCCAAGAAAATAAGGCTATTGTGATACAAGACCCGGCATAGCTTGCTGCAGTGGCCATGCCTGGTGGTCTCGGCCACAGTGGACCTTTGTCCGGGAGCAGTGCGCTGCTGGGACCAGCACCTCGGGCCTGTTTCGGGGAGGAGGGATGGGGCCGCGCCTGGAGTTTGGATCCTGGCGCCTGGCCCGGGGCGGTTAATGGTTCACCAAGGTTGGCTGGAGGGAAGGGGGCGGCAGGGGGGAGTGGAGCAGCCACAGGCTGCTGGACTGTCCCTCGCAGGAGGCAAGGCTTGGCAGGGACAGCTGTGGGGACGGCCAGCCTCGGCCACCCCTGGCCACTGTCCTTGGGGCTTGCCAGGGGGCGGACGCTGCCCTGTGCCTCCCTGCTGCCCCAGTCCAGCCAAGAAAACCCCGAATCATCTGTGAGCCTGAACGTCCCCTGGTCTTCGGGGAGCTTGGCACAGTGCGGGACGTGCTGCTGCGCTCGGCTCCACCGGCGCACCCAGGCTCATGGACACATTTGTTTTGGGCTTAGGGATGCCCAGCCTGCCAGCTGCCCCCTGCTTGGAGCAAGGCTGGCCCCAGAGCAGGCTCTGGTTGCCCAGGGCCACTTCCTGGCATGGTCCAGAGCTCTCTGAGGATGAGCAGCCCCCACCCCATCCCTCCTTGCCCAACTGCTTCATCCTTCCCATCCTACCTCCCTCCTTGTCCCCTGTGCCCCAACGCTGGCAGCCACGGGTACCACCAGACCAGGACCCCCAGCAGCTAGCTGGGACAGCATTTGCACAGCCCATGCTGTTTTGGGCTGGGTGCCATGTCCCTCCTCGCAGGCAGCCGCGCCAGCATCCAGACCGCCCTGCGCACCCTGCTCGCAGCACCCTGGCCCTCACAGCGGGACATCCGCTCCTGGCTCCAGTTGCTCTCCGTCCTGCAGTGGGTGCTCAGCTTCCTGCTGCTGGGTGAGTAGGGGGCTGCAGGGGGGTCCCGGCAAGGTGGGCATGCACCCGCTCACCCCACTCCATGGCTCCTGCAGGAACCGTCAGCCTCCTGCTCCTCATTTACCTGGCGTTCACCAGCTTCTGGCCCATCTCCGCACTCTACCTGGCCTGGATCATCTTTGACTGGGACACGCCGGAGAAAGGTGGGGATGGGCAAAGCCCCCTGCTTCCTCCAGCTCTGCAGCAGGATGGCGTGTGGGGTCCTCCCTTTCCCTGGGTCCATCCCAGCACAGCAAATGGGGAGCTCCATGCCCCACCTGCTCTTTCCCTCCTCTCCTCCCTCATCATCATGGTGGGAAGAGGGATGCTGCAGGTCCACGGGGAGTGTTTCCCATGGGTCCTGCTGGCTGCTGGCGTGGGCGTCATCTCCTCCCCGGTTTGCAGGTGGCAGGAGGCTGCCGTGCCTGCGGCGATGGTCTGTGTGGAAGCACTTTCGGGATTATTTCCCCGTGAAGGTATGGCACGGGGAGGTGGGACAGGGTGTTCATGCAGACAGTGGTGGTACCACCCAAAAGGACGTGCCACCGTTATGTCCCCACAACACCGTTTTGCCCCCACAGCTGGTGAAGACGCATGACCTGTCCCCCAGCCACAACTACATCATCGGCTCCCATCCCCATGGCATCCTCTGCATCGGCGCCTTCTGCAACTTCATCACGGGCTCGACGGGCTTCGGGGAGATGTTCCCGGGCATCCGGCCCTTCCTCACCACCCTGGCCGGCAACTTCCGCCTGCCCATCTTCAGGGAGTACCTGATGAGCGGGGGTGAGGGTCCGCGGGCGGCGGGGCGGGCAGCTGCCTGCCACCCTGCCCTCGCGGTGCCCGTTGCGCTGGCTTGAGCTAAATGGGTGCCCCAGGGACGCACCCCCCGCCTGTCCCCCTCCTGCCCACCTCTGCCTGCTGCCACGGAGGGTCAGAGCACAGAGGGGGCAATGCCCAGGGGCAGGGGGGGCTCCAGGGGGTGTCCATGGTCCCATCTGTGGGAAACCCGGGACCGACGGCCTCTGCGCTCCCCGGGCGCAGGCAGGGCAGAGGCGGTGCCCTGCCTGCACCCTGCCTGCATCAACTCCACCCACACCTTGCCAGCACCCTGCCCGCACCCTGCCCGCAGGGCTGGCAGCCCCCGGGACCCAGCCCCTCCCTGGGAGCTCTCCTGCAGCAGGGGGAGCCCTTGCACTGTGCCTTGCATGGTGCTTGCACGGTTCCTTGCACAGTCCCACCAGGCACGTCCCTTGTGGGGTCTCCTGCATGGTCCGTGCATGATCCCACCAGGCACGTCCCTTGCACTGTCCATTTCATGGTCCTTGCGCGGTCCTTGCATGGCTCCACCAGGCACGTCCCTTGTGGGGTCCCTTGCATGGTCCGTGCATGATCCCACCAGGCACGTCCCTTGCATGATCCCACCAGGCACGCTCCTTTGCGCTGTCCCTTGCATGATCCCACCAGGCACGCTCCTTTGCGCTGTCCCTTGCATGATTCCACCAGGCACGCTCCTTTGCACTGTCCCTTGCATGGTCCGTGCATGATCCCACCAGGCACGCTCCCTTACACTGTCCATTGCATGGTCCTTGCATGGCCCCACCAGGCACGGTCCCTTGCAGGGTCCCTTGCAGGGTCCCCGTCCCCCGGGGGCTGCACGGGCAGGCAGTCCCACAGTACCGGTGCTCCATTCTGCCTCAGGCCTGTGCCCAGTGACACGCCGTGCCATCGGGTACCTGCTCTCCAAGAATGGCACCGGCAACGCGGTGGCCATCGTCATCGGTGGTGCGGCCGAATCGCTCTCCTGCCGTCCTGGCGTCACCACACTCATCCTGAAGAACCGCAAGGGATTTGTCCGTATGGCCCTGCAGCACGGGTGGGTCACAAGCACCACCACCACCACCGCTGCGGGGCTCCGAGGGTCCCGGCGCCCCATCACCACCCACCATGTCCCCTCCACAGGGCCTACCTCGTCCCCTCCTTCTCCTTCGGGGAGAACGACCTCTTCCGCCAGGTGGTCTTCAAGGAGGGCAGCTGGATGAGGAGCATCCAGCAGCGCTTCCAGAAGATGATGGGCTTCGCTCCCTGCGTCTTCTATGGCCGGGGTCTCACTTCTGTCCAGTCCCGGGGCTTCCTCCCATATGCCAGACCCATCACCACTGTTGGTGAGCATTGCCCACCAGGGCAGAGGGGACCCCAGAAGGTGGAGGGGCAGAGGAGGAGGGCACCCTCCAATGGGTGGCGTTGGAAGGCAACGCTCAACTCATGTCCCCGATGAGCCAAGTGCATCCCCGCACTGCCAGCCTGACTTTTCCTCCCCTCCCGGCAGTGGGAGAGCCGGTGACGGTGCCCAAGATCGAGAACCCGAGCTGCGAGATGGTGGACATGTACCACGAGATGTACGTCCGCTCCCTGCTCAAGCTCTTCAACGAGAACAAGACCAAGTATGGGCTGTCGGAGACGGACGAACTGCAGATCCTCTGAGTCCGTCAGCGCCGGCGGCCAGATCCTGGCTCGCAAGGGCAGCTGGCTCTTGCGGGTGGGGATTTCAGCCGGCCCGGCACAGGGAACACACGGGGGACGGTCCCCACTCCAGCCCTCCGCTCCTCCGGCAGAAAAACCTGAGCGGGACGTGGGAGGAGAGGAGGAAGCGAGGGGAAGGGGAGATTGGGAAAGGTCCCCCCTTGAAAGGGGTTTGGAGGGGCTGTGGGTGACACAGCTGTTCCCTGAGGACATGGGGCTGTTGTGGGAGGGCTGGTGCGAGGCTGGGGTCCAGGGATAGGCAGGGTCCCCACAAGATAGCCAGGACACCATGAGCTGAGGGAGGGGGTGTCATGGGAGGAGGGAACGAGATGAGCTTTTTTGGGGTGGCATCCCCATGGCGAGTGGGACCAGGCTGGGGAGACATCCCCCTCTGGGGCGGAGGGGGGACACTCCCAGACTTGGGGACCCATGGAAGTGGCCTCAGCCGGGACTGTGTGGCCCTGGGCAAGGGGCAGGTGCTGGTCTGGCCCCGATGAGCCTTTTCTGTCACCTCTGTACCCAATACAGATTTCCAAACCCCCCTGCTGCTGCCTGTGTGTGCTGGGTGGGCAGGATTGGTGGCATCGCGGCCATACCCCTGCGATCCCCATGTGGGTGGACCTGCTGCCCACCCGTGTCCCCTCCCTGGCAGTCCCATCTCCAGGGCTGTGGCCATGCTTTGCGGGGACCCTTACAGCGCTCAGGTGCAACCAAGCAGCTCCCAGGTCCACCTGGGTCACGTTGGATATAATGGGAGATGAGGGGCATCAGCTGCTCTTACTGGATTAACTGGGCTTAGGAGGGAGGTCTCCTTCTCTCTGCTTTTGGCTCAGCGGTGAGTGAGGGGCTCTCTCTGGGTACCACTCTGGTGGGATGGGAATGCTGGGCTGGGATGTGGCATCCCCGGGGCCCTGTCCCTCCGTGGGTGACCTGGGCAGCTCTTGGTGGGATGTGGCTGTGTGTGGCCGGTGATGCTATGGGCATCCCTTCCCTAGGCATGGACTGGCAGGAGTCATGGGGGGCAGCCCCTCCTGGGGCTCCCCATGGCAGGGACAGCCCTGCCCCATCCCTGCCCAGGCTGGCATGGGAGAGTCAACAGCCCCGATAGCCATCTCTGGTCTGCTTCTCTCTACACAGGCGCTTGGTCAAACAAAAGGGCTGGGTAAACATTTGGAAAGCAAACACACATAAAGGCAGATTCTCAAGGACTCTCCCATCATCGTGGGTGTCACTGCTCTGGCCCCTCGCTCCAAACCTGCCCCAGTGCCAGCGCTAAGGTGGCGGCTGGCTTTTCCCTGCTCTCAAATGCTTTCTGGGGTGAGGGTGGGCATCTTGTCCCTCTTCTGCTATGGGAAGAAACAGGCCTGAGCATAGAGAAGGGGTAAGGGGCTTTATTGGGGGTGACAGGCAGCAAGTGCCCCATGCCGTGTTCCCCCCCCGCCTCTCCCAAGGCCAGCAGTGTGACAGGGACATCTCTGAGAGCCTCTGCCAGGCACACGGCAGGCCCAGCGTCGGCTCCATCCCCAGGTTCAGTCCGATCCCCGCACATCGCTGTCGAGCAGACTGGAAGGGCTGTGTGTGCTCAGGGAAGGGTCAGTGTCCCTTCGCTTTAGTGACCTGTCAGCCCCCACATGTCCCCAGGAGCACCCCAGGACGGGATGCCAGTCCCCTCCCCAAAATGGCTTTCTCAGCATCCTTCCCATTCCCATGGGTGCCCGGTGGCTGTCCTGCCCCGAGCAGCACCGGCACCCTCCTCCCACAGTATCCCGGGGCAGGGCTGGGACAAGCCCCACGGCCACCGGCCCTCAGCCCTGCAGTCTCTGCCCCTGCAAAGGCTGGGCAGGAGCAGGTCAGGTTTGGGGACCTGGGGGTACCAGGGTGCCCACACGGAGCCCGGAGGGGCTGCAACTTGTGGAGACCAGGGGATGAGGTTACTGGAACCCCCTTTGGCCCCTCAGCACCCGCCTCCACTCCGTGCTGTCCCTGTCCCTTGGGTGACACTGGCAGCGTGGCTGCCACCTGCAATGCTGTCCATGGAGGGAGATACCAGGGCCAGGTTGCACGTGGGCATGGGCCGGAGGCGCTGGGCTGGCGCCCGACACATCTGCCCCCGGTACTTGTCCCCAGCCATGAAGTACAAGATGGGGTCGAGGCAGCTGTTCATGCTGGCCAGGGGCCGCGTGATCTTGTAGGTGAGGTTGATGATGTTGAGGGTCTGGCAGTCGGCTTGGAAGTAGCGGGAGGTGTAGTAGATGGTCCGGGTGATGTGGAAAGGTACGAAGCAGATGGCAAAGACGGTAAGCACGACGATAATCATCTTGATGGAGCGCTTCTTGTAGGAGGGCATTCGGGGGCTGGGGCTGGAGAAGCTGGACTTGCTGAGTCTCTTGGCCATCAGGCAGTAGCACAGGACAATCACCAGGAAGGGAACCCCGAAGAGGAGGGCCATGACGGAGGAGCTGTAGTGCATGTAATTGTAAAACTCCTCGGGCTTGGTGGTGTCGTGGCACAGGGTGCTGTTGCCCTTGGAGCTGGTGGTGACAAAGATGAGGTTGGGGATGAGGCAGATGGTGACGACAAGCCATGCACCCACACAAATGATGCGGGCGTGTTTGGTCTTCGCCCACTTCAGGGAGCGGATGGGGTGACAGATGCCCATGTAGCGGTGGACGCTGATACACGTCAGGAAGAGGATGCTGCTGTAGAGGTTAGCGTAGAAGAGGAAGCGCACCATCTTGCAGAGCCATTTCCCAAAGGGCCAGTTGTTGCGGTTGGCATAATAGTAGACCAGAGTTGGGAGGGAGAGGACATAGAGCGTGTCGGAGACGGCCAGGTTGAACATGTAGGTGGTGGTGGCATTCCAGGGCCTCATCCTGGAGATGAATATCCACAGGGCCCAGGAGTTGAGGGGCAGCCCCACCACGAAGACGATGCCATAGGAGACGGGCAGCAGGATGAACTTGAACTCTTCGTTGAAGACGCACTTTGCCTCTGCCACCATGGTGGTGTTTCCTCCCGGCCAGGGAGTCGGCGTCGGTGTCCACGGGGCAACTGGGAACGTCCTCACTGAAGTGGCCATGTTCTCTGAGCCAGATCTAGGGGAGCAGTTAATAAAAGCGTATTAGTCGTTGATCCCAACCATTGTCAGGCACAAAGCGTGGAAGGGAGCCAAAGATGCCAGATTTTCCCCCCCCTCCAGGAGCTCCGGCCACTTTGATGGTTCTCTGGTTTTTCTCAGCTCGCGCGTTCGGGCCTCGCGGGGAGCCGAGGGAGGCTTGACAAATCCTCCCCTTCACAGCCCCTGCAATGACACCCGTTAATCATCCCTTTGAGCAGCGCGCAGTGACACCAGCGCCGCGTGGAGCCGGGAAGCGTGCCTGAGACAGAGGACCGCGCCGGCCCCGCCGGCCAGCAGCCCCACGGCGCGCCGAACAATGAGACCTTTATGAGCAACAGCAGCCCCCGGCCGGTGCCAGCGCAGCCTCTTGGAAGCCGGCTCAGCCTAATTGGCACCATCCTGACAATGCTGCTCGTCCCAGAGGGCTCCTTGACAGAAGAAAGGCGGGAGGAGAAGAAAGACTTGTCTGGGGGAATATTATGGCCCGGAGAAATCCTCAGGGGGCTGTTAAAGGAGCCTTTGGGAGAGAGCGTCCCTGGACGGCGAGGGGCCTCCAGCTGCCGGGTATTCTCCGTAGGAGAGGGATGATCTAAGCCCTGCGGAGAGGAGCTGCGCCAGAGCCAAGTCCCAGCCCAAGACAGAGCAAGTTCACAAGGCAGGCAGGACATTTCCTCTTGCACATTGTTAGTATCAAAGGCTGGGGTCCACGTCCTCCCGGCAAATCAGTCCCCGGGGCTGAGGTGTGAGCGCAAGCTGTCGAAGGGTTGCATTCAGCTCTCGGGATGTCTAAAGTTCAGAGCGTACTCCTCCAGAGGGAAGAGGGATCTTCTGCCACCATCGTGGTGTCCGGCAAAGGACTGGCGAAGGCTGCCCACACCTTGGCCCCTCCACACCCGCCTCCATCCCTGGCAAAGTGATTTCGGAGCAGCCGCTTCTGCTGGCAAGGACGGATGCTCAGATGAGTAACCTGAGAGCAGGAGCATCTGCTGTGCTGTGGGCAGAGACGAGGGTGTAGCCAAAAACGGTATCTGATGGAGGGAGGGCTGGCGTCTCTCCAGTTTCTGTTGGTCCAGAGCTCACCCAGGAGGTGATGGGCGCCAGGACAGAGGAGGACTCGGGGCTCAGGGAGACAACATGTGTTCGTAGGATGCTGGTGTTGGTGGTACGAGGCAGAAGGTTGCGTCCTCTCGGGCTCCTTCATCCCCCTCCTGTTTGCCCCTTGCCTTCGTCACTGAGATGTGCAGCCTGACGGCTTCTCGTGGCAAGCACCGTTGGCAGAAATATCCTGTAGGGTGTATCCATGGGGTCAGCTGGGCTGTGATCCATCCTCTCCTTGCAGAGCCTCACCTGGAGAGACATCCCTGGGTTTACAGAGATGATCATAAATGAATCAGCAGGCAGATGGGCAGGCGGGTGGCTGCGGGACCGGCCCCGCCGTGCCACGCACACCTCCACGCTCTCTGTTTGAGTTGTGGGCTGAGCTGCAGCTTTGGGCTCACACTAAGCACCCCGCAGCTTCCTTCCCGCTGCGGCTGACGCAGGCAGCTGCCTGCCTTTATTACAGGGATGAGTTCAGAGAGCAAGACAGGCAGGTCCTGATCAAACATTAACAGTGGGAAGAACTTGCTGCTTTCCCAGAACGAGGAGGGAAAAACAGCTGGTAGGAAACCCGGAGCCGCCCGAGCGCTGGTGCCAGTGGTGGTCCCCTGGGGCTGGCTCTGCTGAAGGGAAGGTTGTGCTGGTCCCAGCCCAGCAGATGTGTCTCCCCAAGCCGTGACACTGCCAAGGACACAAGGCGCCAGGAGATTTGTTTTCCTCTTCTGACCTCTGAGTGCCAGTGAGCATGAAGCCTTGAGCCCAACCAGACCAGAGGTGCTGCAGGGTCCAACGACCAAAGCCAATGCCCATGACATAGGTCAACAAACAACTACGATATGAAGAAGCCAATAAATAAAAAATAATAATAATCTGTTGTAAGAAACATATGAGGAAAAAGAGCCCGAGCAGCTGCATGGTGCTGGGCTGCTTGGAGGAGAGCGCAGGTATGTGGCTTCTGCCAGCTGATAGAGCCCGAACATAGCCAGCAGCGTGATTTCACCGTTCCTAAGCAAGCTTCCTTGGGGGATTACCACCAAAAAATAAAAATGCAAGAGATTATGACATTTGGCAAGCTTTATCTCCACAGGTTTCCTGCTTCCTCATCTTAGTCACTATCAAAATCAGTGGTTTAAACTACTGATTCATATCAGTCCACCCCGAGGGCATGTCACGGTCAGGCCCATTTCTACTCCTCGCTGACATCCCCGGCAAAGCTCTCCCTGGCCACGCAGCATGGGATTTGCAAGGAAGGACTGACCGCAGCCGCGGTGCGGTCTGAGCCAAGTGTTCGGGCTCGCTGCTGGAGCCGGAGGTGGGAGGCACTGCAGGGAAGGAAAGGATGTGGAGCTGGGGAGGTGATGCCCGCTCCTGCCCGGCCCGTTTTGTGGAAGCACGAGGGCCGCAAGGCTGGGGAATCCCTTGCCCATGGCAGGAACATCTCCCTGGGACGGCGCCTGCGGGCTGGCCCCCGCACATGCCCTGAGAAGCAGCGAGGGGTCCTGCAAAACACCCACACAGCCATCTGCCTGCAGAAAGGGGCAGGAGCCGGCCACGGGGCCACGCATCGGGGGACACGTGCTGCCCCTGGCCCTTTGCCGCAGGAACGGGAGCTCTGCCCTGGCTCCCAGCCCTGCGGCCATCTCCATCCTTCGGCTCCGGTGGGAGCCGGCGGCTGCCCCCAGCCCGGGGTGCCCCAGCAGCCAGCCGAGGCTTCCTGCCCTGGGGATTTATGGAGGCATTGGAAAGGCACGAGTGAAATGAATGAGTGGGGCAGCACCGAAGGCAGGCTCTGCCCCGGAGCTGAAGTCCTGCCTGCTGGCAGGATGGGACGAGGGGTCAGGGATCGTGGTGTAGCGGGCAGGAGCTTTGGAGAGGGGACAGGAGAGTGGATTTCAGAGGGGAGCGAGCAGCTGCCGAGGGACGTGGGGCTGGGTGAGCCTGGGACAGGCTGCCGCTGGAGCATGGGGAAAAACAGGGCTTTTCTTCTCGCCTAAGCTCTCAAAAGTTGCAAAACAAGGAGAAATTATGCAAAACATCCTGCAGAAGGACCCTTGTCCCTAATCACCACGTGGTCTGCGCAGCCCAAAGCCCCGGCACAAGGTGAGCATGACCTAATTTCTTTTCGATCCTTCCCTTCAGCTGCAAGAGCAGCCAGAGCACGATCTGCTTGCGTTGCTCAGGCGCCGGTGCCTCCTCGTCGGGGACAGCAGCGTCACTGCCCACCATGTCCCCTGCTCCGAGGTGACCCCCCTTTCTCAGTGGGATGGGAGGTGAGGGTTTCCTTTCGCCCTTGGGTGGGCTGTCCCCGTCCCTCCGCCTCCCCAGGGAAGGGCAGGAGCCTGAAGCTGCGGCGGCCCAAGGGGCAGCTTCGCTCTGCAAGGAGATGGCAATTTGGGGGATGGAGAGGAAGATGAAGGAGAGGAGGTGGCCGCACCAGGAAGGATGAAGGCTCTTGGTGATGGAGGAGGGCATGTTAGGGAGGAGGTTGCATGGAGGGACTGGGGGATGGTAGAGGATTGAGGAGAAATGGCTGACCCCCAACCCACACCTATGCAGCCCTGGGGATCCCGAAGCTGCTCCCCATAGGGCCCCCCAAAGCCCGTCTGGGTTTGTACGGCCACGTCACGGCCATGGTGGGGCTGTCCTGGCTGCTGCCCTCCACCAGGCATGGGATGCCTTGGCTCACCTGTGGTCCTGGGCTGGGGCAGCTCTCAGGAGCGGGGCACCCCCCGGGAGCGCCGNCAGGAGCCTGCGGCGTCCCTGCCCGCATCCCTGCCCATCCCAGGGGCTGCCTGCAGGTCTCGGCCCCGCTGCGCTCCCATCCTGTTCATTGCCCTCGCAGGCTTTGGGCCATCCGCAGCGCCCACAGCAGCCCCCCAGAGATGGGACGGGTGGGCCTCACCCACGGGGTCACAGCCCTTTCCCCGGGGGGGTCAAGGACGCTTGGCCATGGGGGACCACAGCCCCTCACTCATGGGGACCATGGCTCCTCAACCACGGGGGCCATAGCCCCTCATCCATGGGGACCGCAGCCCCCTGCCCATGGGGACCATGGCCCCTTGCCCACCCCAGGGCAGCCTCTCTGCCCCACTGGGGCCACGCAGGTCCTGGCAGTGCCTGCACCCCTGGGTGCTGCCCTGCTGGCACCCCAGCCCTGTGGGGCAATCCTGGGGACAAAGGTGGCCACTGCCACCTTGAGGCCAGCCTGGGCATAGTGTCCCCAAAACCGGGGCCACCTTGGGTGTCACAGCAGCCAGGGCCCTGCTGAGTCGGGGTGTCCCTGTGTTTTGGGGGAGTGTGTGCCCCCGCTGACTGCAGAGCTGTTCTCGGTCTGGGGGATTTAACTCCTTGGTGAGCGTGCAGGTGGGCGAAGGGTGGGTGCTGTGCAAACATGTCAGTGTTGCAATGAACGGGGTGCGCTGGGGGCGAATGGGTGCACCCTGAGACGTGGGGGACCGTGGCCGAGAGCAGGCAGGCTCGGGGGAGCAGAGGTGCAAGGGGCAGCCCAGGGATGCTCAGCCACAGAAGGAGAGCATGGGGGAACCCCGGCGTGCAGGAGCGAGCAGGCGGAGCTGGCGTGTTCGGAGGGGAACCGTGCCACCGCAAGCACTTGCCGAGGGCAGAGCCAGCCCAGCCCTGGGTGGGAGCCCCACAGGACACCAGGCAAGAGCAGCCTCGAGGGTTGGGGTCTGCAGGGTTCCCAGTTAAACGTGGGAGGCAGGGGGCAATGCTCCTGGAGCAGCCGGGGCACTGGGAGCTGGTGCTGTCCCCACCTCGCTTGCCTGGCTCTGCTCGGCTTGGCACACTCGCTCCTTGCCCCTGCACAGAACCAGGCGTTGCGTGCATGCACCCCCGTGTCCCTGAGACTTTATTCTGGATGGGGATAGCAAGGGGCATCTCATAAGGGACCGGCGCCGCAGCCTCAGGGGCAGCTGCTGTAGGAGAAATCCTTTGGGAATGCTGTCCGACCAGGAGTGAGCAGCCACTGAGGCTGAAGGCACCAGGGTGTGCAGGGCTGGGCTGGCCACAGATGCCACTGTGCCCTTGCAGGCTGCGCGTTGGCCACGCAGAGAGGCCGAGCCTCCATGTCCAAAGCACCCAGCAGTCCCCACTTCCCAAGTGGCCTCAACATCTCCCTTGTCCCCATCCATCCTTACTGGTGGGGCTTAGGATGGTCCTTCCATCGCTTTGGGGAGGGAGGATGGAGACAGGCGGCGAGACCTGGAAAGTGTCCGTCCCAATGGCCACGGGAGCTTCCTGAGACTTTCCAACTGAGAAACACCAGTCGCTTGCTGGTGAGGCTGGACAAGTTGGGACCGTGGCCATTAGGTCCCGCCCAGGGTGCCTGCCTGCCCAGCCCTCCTCGGCAGCTCTCTGCCTGCCTCAGGAGCTCCACGGAGGAGAGCACACGTGGGTGCTGGGGCACGGATAGGTGCTTTAGGCGCTGGGTCTGAGGTCAGGGCTCCACGGCGGGCTCACCACGGTGCCCTTGCCGAGCTCACCATGGACAAGCCGGGGATGGGTCGGGCTGAGCAGCCCGGCCTCCAGCAGGTCCCGCTCGGTGAGGTGTCTGCACGCAGGGTGAGGGGGAGCAAGTGCTTGGGGAGCCACCAAGAGGGAGCCAGGAGCCCGCATGGCCTCGGGGCATCCGTGGAGATCTGGGAACTTGATATCCTCCTGCCCCCGCCCTGCCACATCCCCATACTGAGGCTCAGCTCTCCTCCCCCCTGGGGCACGGGTCTCTGCCAGGGACCTCAGGGCCACAGGAGCTGTCCCACACGGAGTCCCCCTTTCCAAGCTCCAGGGGCTGGGGGTACCTGAAGATCTCTAGGTGGTCCCAGCCGTGCTCCTGCAGCCCTTCCACATCCTGCTGCAAGCCGAGGTGGCCCAGGCACCCGCCGCCGCTGCAGGACTGCTCACCCCTGTCGCAGGGCCGCTGGGGAAAGAAGAACAAGGATGCACACGAGCAGCATCCCATCAGGACCACGAAGTCTCCACCTTCACGTCCTCGCCCCACATGAACAGGGCACGTTGCAGCTCCTCCACCTTCCACTGCCTCGCACTGCCTGCACCGCGGTGCCTCCACTAGGCAGAGCACTGCCGTGGGGACAGGACCCCGCATCTGCTGGTGGCCCCACGGCCAAAAGCACGTCCCCTCCCCTCCCTGAGCTCCCCAAGCCCCCCCAGCTGAGCTCCAGAGCCCTGCAGGAACCACAGCAGTACCTCTCTGGGACGGCCGTGCTGGTGAGTATCTGGCGCACACTTTGGCATCTCCCGACAGGGCCGTGGGGGCAGCTCCAGGGCGCTGTGGGTTTGGCACAGCAGGGTCTTCTGGCTGTCCCCTCGACGTTCGGGGGACACCCAGTCCAGCTGGCTTAGGCAGGTGGCCATGTGCAGCGCCGTCAGCGAGCAGTCGCCCGGCCCCGGCGTGTCCCTTGCCAGGACAGCCGATTTGGGTCTCTTCTGCCGGCCCACGCCGGCGGGGCTGAGTGGGCGCCCATGGGATGGGCCCCCTGGCACACAGTGGGGCCAGCCACCCCGCCGCTCTTCCTCCGAGGGTGAAGGCACCCATGCCCCGAGGGGGCTCCGGTGCCGCTGGCCCCTAGCCGGGCTCCCCGCCTGCTTGTCGTGGGCTTTGCCAGTGCTGGGGGCCGGCGCCCACGCGTTGGGGACCCCCTCAAAGATGAAGTAGGCTGGGTTGGTGTAGCCAGAAGCCGGTTCTGGAAGGCTGCGGGGCCGGCTCCTGCAAAGCACAGTGGGAGAGGGCTCAGCATCACCCCATGGCTGGGGCTCGTGGCGGGGCTGAGCCCGGCTGGGGTACCTGAGGCGCTGCAGGGGTGGCTTGGGGCACGTCGGGGCATCTGCCATGGGCTCAGCATCCTCCTCCTCGAAGCTGATCCACTCTGCAAAGGCACCGAAGTCTGGCCTCTGCCCACTGGGCACCGCACAGCCCGTGGCCGGGGTCCAGGAGGGCAGCGTGGGCATGGGCAGCTCTCAGCTACGCCGTGCCCGAGCATGGCCCTGAGCCCCCATGCCACGGCGATGGGAGGGGGCTGGTGTGCAGCTCTTTTACCATAGAGCCTCTCGCGGGTGCTTTGCCTGTCCTTGGGGACCCGGACCTTCATCCAGCCACGCATGGAGCCCGTCTCCTCACCGCGGTGGAAGAGGAAGGTCTCGAACTGCTGGGCCATGCTGCCGATCATTGATCTCATCGCGATGCAGCACTCGCCTGCAGGCACAGCGCACGTCTCCGTTAGCCCCCCCGGGGCAGCTCAGGGGGCAGGTGAGCCCCCCCCATATGCAGCAGCACCCCAGAGCAGGGTGGGTGCCAGGGTCCCTTCTGCCAAGCTCCAGCTGCAAAACCTTACACCCAGCAGGCTGTTACCTGAGCCCTGCGGGGAGTATGCTTGGCACCCCCGTGCCACCACGGTGGCCCCCACGCCACCGTCCCACACGCACCGTAGGACTCGCAGCTCTCCACACCCTTGATGCTGAGGAGCAGGTGCTGGTCCCCCAGGTACTCCAGGTCCGGCAGGATGGGGTTCAGCTGCACGTGGAGAGAGGGGTGCTCGGGAGGGGGGCCTGCCACAGGGTAGGGTGGTCCTGGGGGCGATGGTGACAGCCCCCGGTGCCCCCTGGGGCTCAGGGTACGGAGCCAGTGGGAGGGATGGGGAAGAGGAGGGAGGAGGATGCTCAAGGGCTGGGGGGGGCAGCGTCTGCCCCCCTCCCCTGGTGCATACCACGGGCAGATGCTTCGCAGACCAGCCCAGCTTGAGGAAGCCGGGGATGTCGCAGCTCTGGGAGGTGTTCTCCCCACTCCGCTGGGCCTCTGCCGGGGGAAAGCAGGGGCACAGCTCGAGCTGGGGCCGGCTCGCCCCTGCGGCGCACCCCCAGCACCCCGGCCCCGCAGGGACACCTCACCCTCCAGGCAGTAGGAGTGAAACTCGATGTAGCACTTGCTGCGGCTGGTGGTTTTCACGATCACCTCAATGCTCTCCCACTCGATGCAGGCCAGGGGCTCGGGGCCGGATCCAGGAGCTGCAGGCGGACACCAGTGGGTCAGCGTGCGCCGGTCGAGCACCCATGGCCAGGGCTCACCCCAAACCGGGCACAGGGGCTGGCAGACCCCAACCCCTTACCCTTCTTGGGCACGAACTGCGACGTCACTCCCACCTCGAAGGTGGCGAAGACGGGCGAGTGGTCGCTGGTCACGATGTCGTCGGTGCAGCCTGGACGGTGGGAGTGGGCAGGTGGGTGATGGTCCCCGAGCCCTGGGGTCCCCCCAGCCCTGGGGTGTCACTCACCATAGGAGTTACAGACCACGTGGGTCTCCGGGTGTGACTTCCACAGGATGCGGTCACACCACGAAGGGACATTGGTCCTCATCTAAAAATGGGGAATGCAGCTGGCTTCAGCAGCCCCTTGGGTCTGGCTCCCCCCAGCCCAGAAAAGCATCCCAAAAAGCGAGCGAGCTCCTGCCCAGACCCCCTTGGGGAGGGAGCGGGCTGGCAGAGGCATGAGGGCTGCACATCACCACGCAGCCTGCCCGGCACCGTCTCAGCCTGCCATCCCTGCCCTCCAGCAGCATCTTGCAGCTCGGCACAAGGCTCCGGGAACTCACCCCCGTGGGCTTGAACTTCTGCCACATGTAGCTGTCCCGGGAGCCCCGCTCATACCGGTACGTGGGTGGGAAGGAGATGTCACCCTCACCTGGGAACCAAGACACGGAGGTGACACAGAGGCCAGCATCCCTGCCTGTCCCCACAGCTGCAACCAGCCAGGGAGAGGCCCCGTGGGGTGTCATGGTCCCCATCCAAGGCTCACACCGGTGGCTGACACCCCGGGTCCCTCTGACTGTCGCCGTGCTTGCACGCTCTTGGGATGCAGAGCCCAGGGATCTGCTCCAGGGGGTTTGCACGGTGCACGTTAACGTCCCCCAGGCTTTCAGCACCTTGTGCAGGGCTGTGCCAGGACAAGGCACCACCGTGTGCTGGAGGTCTGTGGGGAGCCTGGGTGCTGCTATCTTGGTGGGGGGAGCAGAAGGGGGAGCCCTTCTTCCCGCACTCACTGAATCGCAGGAACACCTTGTTCTTCTCCCGCTCCAGGTTTAGCTGGTCAACAGCCAGGAGGGCTTCAAACTCCTTCTTGGTTATATGGGCAAGGATGTCCTGTGCCGGGGGAGGAATGCACGGTGAGCCCCAGCTCCTCTCACCCCTGCAGCTGCACCAGCGCTGCCATCAGCATGCTGCCGTCCCCAGCCGCGATGCCTGCAGGGTCCCACCTGCACATCCATGTCCAGGCGATAGTTGAGGTCCCCGAACCAGAAGAGGTGGGTGAAGCGCAAGGTGAGGTCGAAGGCGCTGAGCCGCTTGTCGCCCAGGACCAGAGAACGCAGGATGTCACTGTAGTTCTGGTTACGCCTGTGGTGGGGAGAGCAGCACCGTGTGAGCCACCCTGGGGCACCTCATCCTCATCCTGTCCCTGCTGGGGAGGGACAGGGACAGCCCAACAGCCCCTCAGGGCTCCTCCAGCCCCCTGAGACACCCTCCTGCTCTGGCACAACCCTGGTCCGGTCCGGTCCCGTCCTCCCACACACACCCCAAGCCCCTCCATCACCTGTGGGTCTTTTCACTGCCGGAGGCCAGGTGGCAGTTGACGAAGCCAAAGGAGGTCCCGTTGAAAAGGAAGGAGACACCCACAGCTCCTTTGTTCCCTGCAGGGATGTGCCAGGCACTGAGCTCTTTGGGGGCCTGGGATGGCCCCCAGGCTGCTCCCTCGCCCTGGGGCATCTCCTCCATCCCATCCCCATCCCTACCCAGCGTGTTGGCAATCCCGGTTTTCACGCTGGAGGTGTGGACGTGGCTGATGCGCCGCTCATGCTCGGGCTTCACCAGCACCACGATCTTGATGCTCCAGAGGCATTGCAGGGCGACCTGTGGCAGGGATGGAGAAGCAGCAAGGTGAGACAACCCATCCCTGAAAGGTGGCTTCTGGGGATGGCAGTCCCTGCATGGAGTCCATGGGGCACAGGAGGTTCCCTGGGCTGTGTTTGGGGTGGGAGAGGACCCTGGGTTTGGGGGTAAGAGCCCTGGGGCAATGGCTGCTGGCAACCAGCTCCCTGAGATTGCTGGGGTATGTCTTTAGCCTGCTCAGCACCGGGTGCCTCCCCAGGCACAGTCGGAGGGGTCCAGGCTACACCCCGACGTTACCACTCGGTAGTCAATGGCCATCAGGGTCTTCAGAGATGCGCGAAGGAACTCGACCCACTCACGGTCACCCAGGGAGTTCTCCTGGGTGCCGATAACGTAGATGTCGTGGGGGATGCAGGCAGTGGTCTCGTCCTGGGTGTGCCCCAAGCCCCTCGAGGTCAGCCAAGAGGCGAGGGAGCGGGGCGGTGGTGTGCTGCCTGCGGGCAGGGGACAGCGGGTCACTGCAAGGGGGACAGCATGACAGGCTCCTCGAGCTCCTCTCCAACCCCAGACCCTACACAGCTGGGGACGGGAAGCATCGTGCCAGCCCCATGGTTCACCCACACACATCCCAGGCTGATGCTGGGATTTACTGCTACCACCCAAAACCCTCCCAGTACCCCAGCTCCTCCGTTTCCCTGACAGCCACCGGGCGAGTGGATCACAATGGGACAGACAAACCCAAAAGCAGCCAAGTCGGGGTCTTCTCCAGCCTCCGCCTTCCACTGAGGACCAGCTCAGACATCAGGTTTCCTGGGGCAGCTCCCTGCAGCCTTCACCTCCCAAAACCCACCCAGGCTTACAACGAGACATGACAGCCTCCCAGGACAATGCGGCCTTATCCTGGCCCCTTACCCATGTTCCATGTCCCCACGTACACCGAGATGAGCTCAGGCTCATCCAGCTTGGAGTGCTGGATCTTCATCAGCTGCAGCAGCTGGCAAAAGGCCTCTCGCTTCTGCAGGACGGTACGGGTGTCTTAGGGTCCCAAAGGGGAGCTGGGAGCTGCAGCACCCCAGAAGGTGCCGGTGGCGGGGTCAGGGAGGCATCACCCCCAGGCGCAGGAGCTGGTTTGCAGGGGTGGGCTCAACCCTGAGACCACTCACGTGCTGCATCGCTACATAACAGCTCTGTATTCCCCCAGGACACCCAGCGAGCGCAGCCGGTGCCGCTTACCCGCGCGCTGGGGAAGACGAAGTCTCTGCTCATGCTCCTCTGTGACTCCCGGTCATACACCAGCCTCACCTTGCTCTGCACGCTCTGGTATTTGATCAGCTGCAGGACTGAACGCTGCGCGTGAGGAGGGCAGTGGTGGCCCCCCACATCCCGCCGTGGAGGCGGCAGGCAGTGTGGGATGCGGGCTTGGGGTGCGACCGGGTCTGCAGCCCATCACCCTGGCGTCAGGCCTGTGCCAGGGAATCCCACGGCCCTGCAGCGCCCCATCGGCAGCCGGTGGGGGGGTCAGCAGCCCCTTACTTTTATCCTGTGGGATGGTCTCCTCCGGGGATCCGCTGCCCCGCTTGGTGATGGCCACCGTGCCCGACTCCACGTCCACCGTCAGGGTTGCCCGCTGCGACTTGCCCACCTTCACCTGCAGACGGGGGTGCGGTTCCCGGGTCGGCCCCACACCTTCCCTGCCCAAAGAGCGACACTGGGGCCCCGCCGTGCCCCCCACCCTCACCTCAAAGCTCTGCACGGCCAGGGGCTTGACGGCTGGCGGGGGGGCCGCCGCCACGCTGGGCAGCGCCAGGTTGTGCCTCGACACCGTCTCCTGCAGCGACTTCAGCACCTGCCGGAGAGATGGGCACCGGTCTGGGGGCACTGGGCTAACTGGGAGCCCTGGGCACCCTGTGCCAGCCCATTCTGCCCCGAGGGGCACCCTGGGGCTGTGCCATCGCTGGCAGCTTGCGTTGCCGGTGGGTTTAATTTAGGTGAGGGGTTTGCTGGAGCAGAGTGAGGCTCCCCAGCCTGCGGCACTGGCAGAGCTGGGCAGCGGCTGTGCTTAGTGGTGGCTGTGCTCCCCGTGCACCCAGCCGGGCTTCCCCAGCCTGGCATCGCAGGGGTGGGCACCTTCTTCTCCAGCGAAGAGAGGAGATGGTTGACGGTAGATATCTTGTTGAGGAGCAGCTCAAGGTCTGGATCACTGGTCAGGAGACCCTGAGGGGAAGGATGGACATTTTTGGAGCAGTGTGGTGCCACTGGACCGGTGGATTCCTCCCCATAGGTCTGGGCCGCACCCCAAGACGTGGGGGTCCCCGGGGTCCGGCAGGGAAAGCAGCTTCCCCCCGCCGCATCCTGGAATGGGTGCAGGAATGAGTCCCTGCTTGTCCCCAGGCCACGGGGAGCCAGGCTCCCTCCGCCAGCCACAGGAACCCCGGCACACACAGCACCCAGGGAACACCGGCAGCACCATGGGGCGTGCAGCACCTTTGGCTGCAGCAGCCCAAGGGGGGCTCACCTGCTCCCTGGCTGGGCTGCGAGGGGACGCAGGGGGGTCGAACACCCTGGCCAGCGTCTCCAGACCCGCCAACGTGAAGTCGATCTCACTGCAGAGGAGAGGAGCAGGTGAGAGTCAGCGCGGGCATCTCCCGGGCCTCGGCGGTGATGCTCAGCCACCACAAAGGGCACAGGGACGAGGCAGGGGGCCCCAGGGGCTGCCCCCCGCCCCCCCCCCAGGCCACTCGCCTGTGCAGCGCCCGGCAGGCGGTGACGAGCG
>WEKW01005102.1:273927-286835 GCA_013389905.1 Sula dactylatra
GGAGCGGAGTTTTCGGGGGCCAGCCAAGCAAGAGCGGAGCCGCGATGCTGCACCAGCCGCCCTCGGCTTCCTCCCGCGGGGCACGCCGGCAGCCCTGCCTGGCACACGCTGCCCGTCGGGGCGGCAGTGTGGGGTCAGGCAGCACCCACCCCAGTGCCCCCGCTCCCTGCCCCACCGGCAGGGCCCACCCGCTCGGTGCCCCGTGCCGCTTGCTCGCTCGGCACCGCGGTGGCCGCCGTGCTCTTCCTCCTTCTCTGCGCTCTGCTCTCCCCACCGCCAGGACCAGCCTCCTCGCTCCTCCTCCCGCTCCAGCTCCGCTACGGGGGGAAGCCTGCAGCCACGCTGGGCTGAGCATGGCAGGGTACAGGCAGGAGCAGCCCTGGAGCAGGGGCTCTGCCTCCACCCTACTCCCCGCTGCCCGTTTTCCCCAGGGGCGAGGGGCGATGGCGGGGGAGAGCCCCGTGCCTTGGGCAGGACCCCAGGAGAGGGAACCGCCAGTGGTATGGAATGGCGGCAAGCCCCTGAAATGCATGTGGGGCGGTGGGCAGGCAGGCAGCTTGTGGGCAGCAACCGAGCTGCCTGCTCCCAGGGAGCCTGCTGCCCGCGCCAAGGCTGAGCTTTGCCACTCGCTGCCAGCCGCGCGGAGACAGAGGTGCCGCAGGTATCAGGCGGACGAGCGAGCTGGGTGCCTGTAATCACATTCATGTCACCCCATCTGTGGGTGCCCTGCCTCCAGGCAGAGGGGAAGGGGGGTTCAGGGGGTCCCAGGAGGGGGTCGGGGAGGCAGGAGGCTTTTCCTGGCTGCAAACAGCACCGGGGTTCCTGCAGCTCCCAGGTGCAGACCCCGAGGTTTTGCTCCTCGTGGCAAGCAGCGAGCAGGCCGTGCACGTGCCAGTGGCTGGCCTGGGCAAGAGGCTGGCTAGAGCTGCACTAGGGTGATTAGCACTGATTAATTACAGATGAGTAGCAGCCACCATCTGCTGCCAGGGTGTCTGGTGGATTCCTGCTGGAGGATGAGGATGGAGAGCCATACCGAGTCACGTTTCCAGCTGTCTGCCGCCCTTGGCATCACAAACCGTCCCCTGCAGCCATGAGCCCAACGCAAAGGGACCGACCCCTCCACTGCCTGCCCCAGCCCGCTGGTGCAAACATGCCAAAAGCCCCTGCCGAGGCTTCCTCCTGGGCTCCTGCCCTCAAGAGGAACCTGTGGCCGGGGCCACCGAGAAGTCAGACAGCCCGCTTGATTTTAGGCTGGCGGCTCCAGGCTGCACAGCAGCGATTGCATCTTTCACCAGCGCCTGCCACGGGGACACGCAGTGATGGTGGGTTTGTGCAGGGACAGCAGCTGGTGACCCCCACCCTACCAAAGACCCACCAGCACTGCTCTCTCCCATTACTTAACAGCATGGCAATAATTCCCCGCAGCTGCGGAGGCGCCTGGCTTCAGATTAATGTCGTCTGTGCCACTAAATCCAGATCAGGGGAGGAAGACCTGGAGCTCTGAGGGGCTTTGAGAAATCAGTGGTGCCGGCTGCGGGCATTTACATAAGGCGGCTGCAGTGTGCGGTGCCGGAGGCTGAGCCGGGACGTCGGCAGATGCACCAGCACGAGCACCCAGGGAGCTCTGCCAGCACCTGGGGACAGCTGTATTTTGGAAGTCAATGTGGGTTCACCAGTGCCAGCTTGCTGGGGGACTCCGGCTCCACCTGGACTCCCTTCGGAGGGCAGACCCTGTGGATGAGGGCACCGAAGCAGGAGGGTGTGGGAAGCCCCGTGGCTGTTCACCAGGGAGGCAGGACACTGTAGGGCACTGTCTGTCGGGTGCCAGGGATGAAGCCGGGTCCCCACGCACTCCACCAGCCCCACATCCACCAGCGTCCTGCCCCACTGGAAGGGGATGATTGAGCTATGCTTCACGCAGCACATGGACCTGGAGGGATGGGTGGGATGAGGCAGATGAGAGGAGCCTTTGGCCATTTATTAAACAGGAAAAAGGAAGAAGCCCTCTCTCATTTCCCTATTATTTTTAACACGGTGCTGCATCCCCCCAGCTTCCTTCCCCACCGCTTGGTTCAGAGCACAGCACAGCACAAGTGAGGGAAGGGATGTGGTCTGTCCATCTCACCGTTTTTCAGGGGAAAATATCTTCCCCCCACGTGGGCACGTTCTCCCTGGATGAATCTACCCGGTCAGGATTAAACTGAGCTGAAGCCACCCACAATGAAATCTGCTCTCCATCCTCGCCACACTCTGCAGACCTTACAGCCATGGCCCTTGTGAACCACACCGGTCCCAGAGGCCTTATTAAAAGCCTAACAAAGAGCCGCAGAGAGGTCAGGATTAGGTGCCCTGGGCATGGCGCTGGAGGTGGCCGCTCCACCGTCCCCCCCCCAGCCAGACAGCAGGCATCCAGGTGGGGCTGCCTCCTCCTCCTCCTTCTCCTCTTCCACCCGCCAGTGGGAAGGTCACAGTTCACGTGTCCCCCCGACCTTGGCAGAAATAGCCCCTGCTAATCTGCAAACTAAGCAGCTCTCCTGTGTGCAGTTAAAGAGATCACAAGTCCCGGCCTCGGGAAACGTGTGCTGACAGCTAAAGCCCTGCGCAGCGGGACTGGCAGGGCTGGTGTACCACGGTGGCTCGCAGTGGCTCCTGTGGTCCATGGGGCCAACACACAGCTGGGCTGCGTTTGGGAGGGGTTGGTACCCAGGTGCTGAAGGTTGTTGAGCTGAGCCAGGGTGCTGGGAAGAGGCTGACAGCAGCTCTGGGATGGAGGCACATTGGTGAGCAGGGATATACCAGCCTTGGTGCTCAGCTCTGGGGGTTGAGCCACAACCAAGTGCCTGCCAGAGGGTCTGGCCAAGCAAGGGCTTGAGGGATGCTGGAGGTGAGGAGGATGAGCGGGGCCTTGCCGGAGCAGTTTCCAGGCTACCTGGGCTGTCCTTGGGGGTCTGTGCCCTGTCCCTATGGCCAGCCCAGGGGCAGCACTCATGCAAGCATCCTGCAGCCATCCCTGCGAGAGGGGATCCTACACACTGGCAGCGGCCGAGAAAGGGTGGTAGAGGGAAGCGTTTCTCTCCTGGCCAGCCATAAATCCACTCTGCACTTTCAACAGTTTTTTATTTGCAGCAGCAAACCTTGAATTAAGGATGTGCTAATCGGGTCAGGCGACGCCGGCCTGTGGCGTCATGAAATGACGCAGGGCTGAGCAGATTGCCCAGTGGCAGGTCTCTGTCCCACTACCAAAGGGTGGCCAGCCCTTCCCTGCCACTCTGGGGGGAGCGAAGCTTGGCATGGGAGCTGCTGCTGCAGCCGAGTCTCGCGTGTGCCTTTGCCCCATCACCTTGTACATCAGCATCCCTGTGGTAAGGGTGTCCCGTGTGCCCTGGACCACAGCAGGTCACCTCTAGGTGACCAGCCAGATGGGCACGTTGGCCAGGCAAGAAGCTGCCTGCACCTCCCGTCCATCTGTTAGACATTCAGCAAAGTGCGTAAGGGGAGGGATAAAAGCAGGCAGGTCACTCCCTCCCCCCCTGCCACCTCCATCCACCCTCATGCCCAGGGCTGGCCCAGCTCCGCTTGCCATGGGAGCAGTTGTAGAGAGCTCCCGTGGGAATCTGCGCCCCTGCCCGTGCCTCTGTCTGCATCCCTGCCCACTGGGAGCAGAGCTTCCACCTCAATTACCATCACCTTTCTCCTAAGCCCGCTTTGCCAATCTCCGTAAGCTGCTTTCCCAGGGTTCCAGCAGCAGCTGTATTTATAGCCCACTCTTACTCATGAAGCATCTCCCCAATTAATAAACTAATAGGATTCTTCCCGAAAGTACCTCTCCCACGGCGCAAACACACACACACACACGTTACGCATTTCCAGCCAAAGCCGAGTGGGTGAGATCAGATGCCAGGGGAGGGACCGCTGAGGGGGTATAAGAAGCTGCAGGACTGGGAGCAGCCCATAGTGACTGGGTGGCAGTGGGACGTGCTGGGAGAGGAAGAGGAGAGCGTCTGTCTGTCTGTCCGTCCGTCCACTCGCCAGGTGAGTGCTGCCTGCTCTGCTGCCTGGGCCCTGCCAGTGCTTTGGGGCTCTGTTCTGCTGTTTTGTAAAACACTTGAGGGCAGGGGCATTGGTGCTGGACTGTGGTTTGAAGGAGGGTGGTTTGGGGCTGAAAGGGGAACAACGTGGCCAAAAGAATTTCAGCATGGCCAAGCCAGAGGGCATGGATGGAGGGGTTGGGTAGTGGCGTGGGAGAGTTTAACCAAGCCAGGAGGGATCCAGGTCCCCTCTCTGGGGCTTGGGAGATGCAGAGGAGGAGTTCAGCTCTTCCCTCCTCCACCTTTCATCACCTCATTCCCAGTTTCTGGGCTCTGGAGAGGGACAAGCCCACGGCACCACTCTGCTCCCGTTCTTTTCGCACCTTCTTTTGCTGCTGCCCAAGAAACCCTGTGGGCAAGGATGCCTGAGCTTCACATCCCGCAGCACCTGAGGGCATCAAAGATCCTGTGTTTGGGACTAATCCCTTGTTTTCCCTGTGGGGAAAATGACCACCTCCTCCTCCCCATATCAATTTCTTCTTTCTCCTCAGCATCCCTGCAGTTGCATAAAGAGGCAACCGTGCCTGCACGCCCCTGGGGCTTAAAATCCTGCCTGGGCTTAAGCTCTGCTAATGTCAGAGCTGCCTAACTTTAAGAAGCTGAGCTCATCCCATCTAATCTCCCGGCGAATCAGCTGGTGATCAGTGTGATATTTACGGTTTAATTCTGGACGCCAGGCTTGAGCAAGCAAAACGCAGGCGGTGGTTGGGCAGGGCTGGGCAGCCCCGGCTGCGCTCCCAGCATGAAGGCAGCGCTGCCCTCCCAGAGCCAGCTCTGGTGCTGCCGGCCAGGGATGGGGACGGAGGGGCCCTGCACCCCGAGACCCCCCTGCCCGTGGGGCGGTTAAGCTGCCCTCAACCTTTCTGCCTGTGGTTTCCTCGCTCTCCTGTGAGTGACGGGACAAAACGAGCCCGTTCCTGCCATTAAGCCATGACAGCCAATTTCCTGCAGACAAGAAAAATTAATAAAATTGAAACTCCATAAGCCTTTTTGTTCATTTTCTTGCCTTTCCCAGCCTTGAACTCTCTCCCCTGGGAGTGAGCCCTGTGCTTTCTATTTTCTGAAGCCTGCCCTGCCTGGGCCATCGCTCTCCCTTTTTCTCTTCCATCTCCTCTTCACTGCCTTTTCAGCTGGGGGCGAGGGGCTCGCTTAGCTCGGCTGCCCCGCTGGGTCTCCAGCCACCAGCAGGTGTGTCATGCACCGTCCCGAAGCTGGGCAGCCCCAGCTGAGCCCCAAGCATCCGAGCTTTGCAAAGGCGAAAGGCCCAGCAGTGCCGTGGCCCTGCAGTTCGTTGGGATGGGAATGATTCTGTCCCACCGGCTGGCGATGGCTGGCGGCTGCCCCTTCCCCACCGCCTTGCCCAGCACTTCCCTTCCATCTCTCCCTGCAGATCCGTGCCTGTGCGGCCACTGACTTAAAATGGCAGAAGGAGCAAAGTAAGTGTCTTTTTTTATCGGGCTGGAGCAGGGCACTGCAGGGTAGGGGCAGAGGGAGAAATTGAGCCCCCTGGCTTCCCCCACGTACTGTCCCCACAAGCGGGTACATGATCTCGCTGTACCAAGATGGAGCAAGTTGTCGTGGGGCCAGCAAAGCACCTTCTCTTTTCTTCTCTGTGTTGGTGCTGTCTCACTTGCCCGTAAGACACAGCCAGCTAATGCATCCCCTCCTCGATGGCCACACGCTGAGCTCAGGGGCATGACATCCCCCAGGGCAGCCAGACTGGGCAGGCTGGGTTCTGATTTTGCAGGACACTGAATTCCCTAAGGCCAGGACATCCTGTGCACGCTCTGGCATAGCTCATGGAGATGCACCATGCTAGCAGGGAAGCCCTCTCCCTCCTCGCCCCGGGCAGAAAAACAGTCACCCCCTCCCTGCCTGCCCCAGGAGTGGGCTGTGCCACATCCAGCCTCATCCAGGGCATTCCCAAACCCTCTGTCTGTGTTTCCTTCGCAGGGTGTTCAAGAAGACCAGCCCGAACGGCAAGGTGAGTCCATGCACGAAGAGATGGGACTGTGCACCCCAAGGTGTGGGCTGTGCTGGGCTGCGGGGCTCCTCTGGGGTGGCTCTGTCCTTGGAATGGGATGTGGGCTAGATCTGATTTGAAATCTGATTGATTCCTGCTATACCTGCCATGATGCCACTGCAGGGCTCGCTTTTCAAAATAGAAATTTAAAAAAACCCCTCTGTGAATCCTTAAATGCAATGCTCAGTCCAGCGCGCTAACGGCAGGGTTAATGAGCCCCCCGACACCATCCAGGGCTTGAAAATTTCAGCCAGTTCCATGGCAAACACTAACCTGTTTCCTTCTCTCCTTTCACCTTGTGCTGCCTCCAGCTATCCATCTACCTGGGAAGGAGAGACTTTGTGGATCACGTGGAGTCGGTGGACTCTGTAGGTGAGTGGGGCCATGCCCACCATGGAGGGGGAAGCGTGGGCAGTCAGCAGCCAGGGAGACTGGTCCCTGTGCCAGTGGCTGCTCGCCTCTGCTTCCCACTGGAGCAGGAGGAGCAAGGGCAGCTCCAGGGGAGCAAACGTCCCGTTTTCCTGCAAATACCCTTACAGAAAAATGGTGGGGAAAGGGACGAAGTCCCTTTGCAAAACAACTTAGCCACACTGCTGGTGGAGATGCTGGAGGAGGCATCACCGCCCCCCTGACCGGCAGCTCCCCTCGGTCACCTTCCCAGCTGATGAGCAGATCATCTGACTTTAAAAAGCACCGTATTTTTGCAAGGATATGCCTGGGTGGCTGACCTCACTGGCCCTTCTTTGCTTGGTTGCAGATGGTGTCTGCCTGATCGACCCGGAGTACCTAAAGGACAGGAAAGGTATTAAGACACAAAACCCCACGTTATAAGGGGAAGGGATGGAAACCCTCCAAAGCTCACAAGCAACCTGGGACTCCAGTCAGGTTAAAACTACAGTGAGTTGTCTACAGCTCGTCATATGTCAGGGCCATGGCGGCTGATCCAGAGAGGAAAGCTGCCTCTTTCTCCTCACCTCCTCTGCCTGGGGCACCAGCTTTGGAGCTACCCGTGCCTTGCAGAAAGATGTGATGAATCCTGTTAACTTGGTGTTTGAGATCTGGGTCCTGATAACAGGGTCATATTTCTCCTAAAGAGTTATTAAAGCAGTTTTTCTTTCTTTTCTCAACCCCATGCCTTCGCTTTATCTCACCCTTCCCCTAACCCCACTCCTCTCCATTTCCATCCTGCTTCAGTGTACGTGACGCTGACTTGCGCATTTCGCTACGGCCGAGATGACCTCGACGTTATCGGGTTGACCTTCAGGAAGGACCTCTATGTCCTGACCACCCAGATCTTCCCGCCAGTGCCGGACCAGGCACCCAAAACCCTCACTCCTTTGCAGGAGAAGCTGACAAAGAAGCTCGGGGAGAATGCCTACCCCTTCACCTTCGAGGTAGGGGCTGCTCAGCTCTTGCCCACTGCTCACCTCCATGGCGTGCACCAGGTCTTATCTCTGGGCACCCTCTTTATTTACTTTTTTCTCTTTCCCTGTTCTGCCCAGATGGCCACCAACCTGCCCTGCTCAGTCACCCTCCAGCCGGGACCAGACGATGTGGGAAAGGTGAGCTGCTGTCCCCGACCCGTGTCGCCCGGACCCATTCCCTCTGGCAGGGGTTTAAGTTGTGGGGTGCCAAAAATGAGAACTGCTTCTTTTTCATGGAGACTTGGCCTGTGGGGTGAGGGTTGGGGAAGAAGGATGGCTGGGCCTGGGACCAAGATCTCCGGGGATGCAGTGGAGGAAGGAGGGGAAAAACCTCAGGCAGCTCTGAGCCCCTCCTGCTTCGTGACCACACGTGTTCCCCCAGGCCTGTGGAGTGGACTTCGAGGTCAAAGGATTTTGTGCTGAAAACCTGGAGGAGAAAATTCACAAGAGGTATTTGCAGGGGATCCCTTTCCTGCCCCAAGGCTCTAAAACCAAACCACGGGATGGTTTTGGGGTGGCTAGCTTAGGGGTCAGGCTGAGGACTTGCTATCAGCCTGTGCCACGCTTCGACGGGGCACTTCGCCCAAAGGAGGGACAGTGGTCCCCATGTCAGCACCCACCACATCCTAAAAGCAGGCTGCAGCTTGCATCCTTTGGCTAGAGACACTGTGATGTCCCCAAAGACAGCCGAAGTGTCCCCCTTGAAGGCCGTGTCAACACATCCCTGCCGGGGGGACTGGGGGTGACTGCTTCTTGTCCCGCAGGAACTCGGTGCGCCTCCTCATCCGCAAGATCCAGTTTGCACCCACGCAGATGGGGCCAGCCCCCAAGTCGGAGACCACCCGGCAGTTCATGATGTCTGACAAGCCCCTGCACCTCGAAGCCTCCCTGGATAAGGAGGTCAGTACGGGGGCTGTTCCCTGGCTCGTGCCGCCACCTGCATCCCCAGGGATGGGGACCGGGATGCCTGGTCGCATAACCGAGCCTCTTCCCACTGCAGATCTACTACCACGGAGACCCCATCAACGTGACCGTCAACATCAACAACACCACCAACAAGATTGTGAAAAAAATTAAGATCTCAGGTGAGAGGGGACAGGAGGGGCACGTCCCGGCGACTGCCGCATCCCGGCCTCCTTGTCGGAGATGGGGACTGCGTGCCTGTGCCTCTGCCCTGTTGCCAACACTGCGCCCTCTCGTCTCTCCTCAGTTGATCAGATCACAGATGTGGTCCTCTATTCATTGGATAAATACACAAAGACCGTGTGCACCGAGGAGATAAAGTAAGTAAAAAGGGGCTGGGGGGTGCCTGGCATCGCAGCCAGAGGGAGGAAGAGAAAGAACGAGGAGGAGGAAGGCAGAGTGATGGGGAGAGGGGGTGGGGAAGGTGGTTTTAAATCAGGCAGTAAAATTATCAGGGTTAGAAGAGCAGATGCGGAGGAAGCAGAGGAGAGGGAAGGCTGTGGACACCGTGCTCCCCAGCACAAGCCGGTGTTGGCTGGGGAGGTCCCTGGGGGAAGGTGCACAGCTGCCCTCCCCGCCCCGGCTGCTTCCTCTCCTCGCTTTGCATCTCTGAGGCCAGATGCAGCCTCTTCGCCTCTGAGAATGAGGAGGGCGGCAGCAAAGGCAGGCAGTAGAAAAAAGAAGTGGTTGTCTAAGGGAACGAAAGGAGGAAACAGGCCCAGGCAGCTGCGTGGGGAGGGCAGGGCAGGGGGCTCCTGGCTCTGCCCAGGTGCCTGGCACGATGCTGAGCATCCCCAGTGGGTGCTGAGCACCCACCAGGCTGGTGCTGGCTCTGAGCTCTCCTCTCCCGTCCCTTCCAGCGAAAACGTGGCAGCCAACTCCACCTTCTCCAAAACGTACTCCATCACCCCCACGCTCTCGGCCAACCGTGAGAAGCGAGGCCTCGCTCTCGATGGCAAGCTCAAGCACGAGGACACCAACCTGGCCTCCACCACCGTGTAAGAGCCGGGTGGGCTCCCCCCGCTGCCCACCGCAGCTGGACCCATGCCTTCCCCCCTCTCCGACAGCTTCCTGCTGCTCAGGATGCTCTGGGCTCCCACCAAGGGTCCCCCACACCTCCTGTGGCCGAGCCCACCCCATCCAGCTGGAAAATGTAGGGATTTTGTGACATGGCCACAGATCCGGCTCTCCATCTTGTAGGATACGTAGCTTCCCATTCCCAACCATCGTCCAAAGCCCCAGTATCCCTCTGCAGAGCTGCACTGGGTCTTGTCTTGGGAGCAAATCCCAGCTCAGGCAGCTCAAGTGGCCTCCAGAAACAGCTCTGTGGCTTCTGCCAAGCGCCCTCCCCTCTCTTTTACTGCCACATTGTGTTGTCCTCTCCTGCTGCACCCCAGTGCACCCCACATGAAATGGGGCACGGAGACAGCCCCGGGAGCTGCTGGGGGGGGAGCGGACGGGGTCTGCGAGCAGCGCTGCCTGCCTCACCGCTCTCCGCTCTGCCTTTCTCCTAGCCTGAGACCTGGCATGGACAAGGAGGTGCTGGGCATCCTGGTGTCCTACAAAGTGAAGGTCAACCTGGTGGTGTCCCGAGGAGGGTGAGGCTCTGCGGGCATGGGGGGCAGCAACCATCCCCTTGGGCCATGCCGTGGGATCTTGTACCTCCGGGTGGGTGCCGAAGGGATTCGTGCCATGGATCCCCTTGTCCCTGCCCCACTCCCCCGGGCCATGGGGCAGCCGGGCACTGGGCTGCTCTCTGACTCCCACACCTCTGTCCCCATCGCCGCTGCCCTTCACCCCTATTATAGATCATCTTCGACCTTATTATAAAGCAAAGTCTAACACCTCCCCCCCTGCACCTCAGCTGATTTCTGTCCCTTCTCTCCCGCTGCTGCAGCATCCTGGGGGATCTCACTTCCAGGTAAGGAGGGAGCTGCCTGCGGGACCAAGCATGGTGCAGTGCTGGGTGGGTTTATTGAAAGAAGTGCTTTTGCTTCCAGTGACGTTGGTGTCGAGCTGCCTGTCATCCTGATGCACCCGAAGCCTGTGGATGGTAAGTAGCGCTTAGGATGCTGCTGAAACATGGGGGAGGAAGAGGCAGTCCCCATTCAGAGGGGAACTGGTAAAAGCACCACTGATGCAGCCGCCTCTGTGCAAAGGGCCCTGCTCTGCCCCAGCATCCCTGGCTGTGGGATGGGCAGAGCTGCTCCAGCTGCGCGGCAGCCACCCTCTGTCTGGGACTAGCCGTGGGAGCAGCATTCCCCTCCACAGAGCCCCGGCTGCCACCCATCTCAATGTCTCTCTTTCCAGAAAAAACCTTAAGCATTGAGATGTTAGTTGAAATGCCCTTTCTCTATTAATCTGCATGTGTCTCTCTCAATCCTTGCCTCCCTGTGCTTTGCTTATCAATGGACTACAGAGAAGCCAAGGTAAGGAGATGTTTCCTTATACATCAGGCCAATGTTTCCTCTAACATAAACCATAGAGATCCATCGCAGGCGATGTGACAGATCTGTCACGGATGGATGTGATGCCCCATTCCAGTTTGAGATTACATCCTTGGATTAACTCACCCAGGCCTCAAAGTCCTGAGTCCCATGTCACAGCAGACAGCACGACACCCTCCCTCCATGGTGGCACAGGCAGCAGGAGCGTTGTCACAGGCTGGGAGGATTCAACTGCTGGGCTCGGCACGTTCTGTGAATTTCCAGGGCTTATTTTACAACTCCCCTCGCTGCAAATGCAGCAGCCTCTCCTGCTGCAAGCCCAGACCACGCCTTTTCCCTTGGAAGCAGCCGGCAGCACTGCATCTCCCAGCCACAAGTGCCACCGCTGGACGCAATGTCCCCTATGGCCCCCATCCGCCCCGCGCTGAGGTCCCTTCATCCCTGGAAGCGGCGCCGGTCACAGCCCCGTGCCCCTGCACGCTCCCCAGTGCCAGAGCCCTCTTCTCCTCCCACGACATGAGCTTATTCCAGCTGAAGCCACAGCTGGGGTTGCTTCCCTCCGGGAAGCCGCAGCGTGCCAAACCCATTCCTGGCAGCCGTGCCTGAAAGCCACGGCCGCCAACCAGCCCCGCGGCCAGCCCTGGCTTGCAAAGCCCCAAAGGCTGATTTTGTGCCTGGTTACACCCTGCAACAGGACATGAGCGCTGGGATTTGGAGCCTGGAAATCCAGGCTGCGACTGCAAGGCTTTCACACCAAAGCCTATCAGTTTCCCAGCTCAGCAAGGATATTTAAACTTCCAGAGGAGGAAATGTCTTGGCCTGTCCCCACCATCGCTCCCTGTAGATTTTGCCAAGTCGTTTCACATTCGCAAGTTTTTGGAATGGGTTTTGCTGACTCTTTTTTTTTTTTTTTTTCCCGCTCCGTTTTCTTCTCCCACTTTTAATTTTGTGGCTCTCCCTTGATGTCATCTGCCACTTGCCTTTCGCAAGGAGGTAACTAATCTCTTTGTCTCCACTTTAATTTCTTTTCCTTCCTTTTTTTCCCTTGACAACGCAAAATATCGCCTTAAAAAAAAAAACCACCAAAAGTTGGAGGCGGAGGCCCAGCTCCTCCAGTCATGCACGCTTGCAGTCAAGCCAGCGATTTGTCCCGGATTTACGTGCTCGGGCCAGGCCATGGCTCACGGGGACCGTTCCCTGCGGCGTGCGGGGTGACGGCGCCGGGGCGAGCGCCGCCTTGTCCCCTGATAGGAGCAGGGTTTGGGTGGCAGCTGGGATTTCGCCCTCTTTGCTGCGGGGCTCCCCACGGCCACCTTCCCCGGGGCTCACCACGCTCCGCTCTCCCTTGCAGCGAGGAGGACATCGTCATCGAGGAATTCGCTCGCCAAAAACTCAAGGGGGAGAAAGACGACGAAGACGAGAAGGAGGAGGCTGACAAGGAGGAAAGCTAACCTGCCGCCTGCTCGCACGGAGAGCCACCGCGCCCCGGTTTGGGACCTAGATGCCCGTAGCGCGTTCCCCGCTGCACCGCACGCGGTGCAGACGCCTCAGCCCTCTTCGCGCGGTGCGATGTGTTATTCCCCTAGGTACACCCTCCTCTCCCGGGCTCCTCGCACCGACTCCAAGCCCTGGTTGCGGTGGCGGGAGCCACCCGGTACCGACGGCGTGCGGGCCGGTGCTCCCGCCCCCTCGCACCCATGGGTGCCAGCGGAGGGGATGGGGAGGGTGCACCGGCGCCCGGCCGAGCGCCGTCGGTTTGTCGTTTGCCTGCGTTACGCGATACTCTGTGACACCGTTATAAATAAACCCGCCCCGGTGACCCGGTGCAGGCTCCGTGTGGTGGGAACCGGGGCCGTGGGGGAGACCGAAGCGGGCAACCGGTGCCTCGGTCCGCCCGCGGCGGGGCTCGGCGGGAGGGCGAGGGGATGGAGGAGCCGGTGGCGGCGGCTCCTCGGCCCGTCCC
>WEKW01005102.1:287360-312398 GCA_013389905.1 Sula dactylatra
GGATGCGGGGGCCGCCGCTCCGCCCCGTGGCTGGCGGCTCCGGCCGGGCCCACACCGAGCCTGGGGCGGGCACCGCGGGGAGAAAATAAACGGCAAAGCCGCGCTGGTCCCACGGCGTGGCCTCCCCCCTTACGTCGTCGTTTTTGCGTTTTGCCTGGAAGCTGCCTCCCTTTTGTAGCCCTTCCCTCGCAGTATGTGGATGAGTCGTATCTTTTTCGTGAAATCGTGGTGGTCTTTGCTGTATGATTCTCTTTACATCTCTTACTGCTCACCTCCTCCTCGGTCCCAGAGCTGTAGGTCTCGGAGGAATTTCCAGAAGTTGCCTCATTCCCCTCCCTTACCAAAGCAATACGGACACTGCTGCTGGCAGGCGTTTCTCTAACCTGTTTTTAACCCTCTCCGACATCTGCAATTTCACAACCTTCCTAGGCAGCGTGTTCCTTTTCCCTTTTTGCATTCTTCTGCAAAATTCTTCACTTCCATCCGTGTCCTTTGAATTTTTCTTGGCTTCCTGAGAGAGCATCGGAGATCTTCTCTTTGGTTCCCATTTCTTGTCAGTTTTGCTAATATTCAGAGGCATAAATTTAAAGTTTTTAAGCAAGCCACCAAAGTTTACTCCGTACCTAAAATCTTGTTATGAAGAAAGGATGCAAGTCTTGAATGTCGCTTTTCTACCCAGCCCAAGGCAGCTAAATAGCGTCTTGTTTTGATGTTTATGCCTGTAAGTCTTAGACTTGGTGATTACATAAGTACCAAAAGATGAGTAACAAAGCAGAGTTATTGCTTGCTTAAAGCAAACAAATAATCCTTTGTCATATGCATCACAGCGTACCTAATTTGAGGACCGAGTTTTCATTGTGATTAATTTTTGACCTACTGAGATTGACTTGGCTTAACACACATCTATCATTTTGTGAATGAATTTCTTAGCTGGTTGTTTCGCAGGAGGGCGTAGCTGGGCAATAGCCTTAGATTGGCAACTTCATTCTGACGGTCAGTGCTGCCAGCATGTCATACTCCCAAAGCAGTGGTTATTTTTTTTCCACTGCTGCTTGAAAGTAATTTTTCTCTTCTTTTATAGTTGGGAAGACCTCTCTGATCACCAGGTTTATGTATGACAGTTTTGACAATACTTACCAGGTATGTGGTAGTCTTTTTTATTTTTTTTTTATTTTAATCTATTCCCTGCTATGAAAATGTATGCCTGTGAGAGCTGTTGGGGGTGAGCACGTTTCTCCATGAGATATCCTTTCAATATCATATGTGAGGTTGTAATGTGCCTTGAAATGGAGATGTGACTTCATGATTAAGCCCGAGCATCTCAAACGATATCAGGAAATACCGTGTACAAAAAAGAAGCAAGGTTTAGATCCTGTCTGGATATGTCAGAAGCCTTGAGGAAAACAGAGAGAAACATTGGTTTATGGGGTTGGCTAACAGAAGAGGATGGTCAGGGTGCCTGACGACGGATATGGAAGTCTCAGGAAACCAAAAGAAGAAGATATGAATATGCTTATGATAGACACCAAGAATTAGCATCCGAGTCCAGAGGATAGGGAGATCTGCAAGAAGTCAGCATTGTATATTCTCTCTGTCTTTTTTTTTTTATTACTACTATTATTTTTTTTAATCTGAATGGCTATTGGTAGAAAAAGCTGGGGAAATCTCAGCAGGGAGAGTAGGGTAGGGATGAAGAGGCTGCAGATGAAAAGCTGAAGATGTGTAAGAGGCCTGAAGATTCCAGGATGAGTTAGTTGCATCAAAAGCACTTAGAGGTATTTCAAGGGAATAACAAGTATCTTTGAGGAAGATGAGACTATGGTGTTCTCTCTTAATTCAGGCCAGAAAGAGTTACTGTTTTAGACTGGAGTAATATTAAGCTGAAAAAGGAAGAGAAGATTGTTTTCTTGGGGGCAAGTCGTGCGCTGGAAATGGATCCTCTTGTGGAGGTTTCTTTTCCTGACTTTTGTAAGATGCTCTCGTGGATTTATCTGTTTATTGTAGTTGTTATAAACTGTGCCCTGGCTGCAGAAAACAGGACTCCCAGAAATAAGTAATACCTACAGAAACTGACTGCGGTGGTCCCTTCTGATGTCAAATGCTTCAGGTTCTGACGGAGACCTCCCAGAACACGTTATGCTGCCTGCGTGCGTTAATACTGGAGATAACCTGTCTAAAATACTCAAATCTGTTATATCAGTAACCTGTCTCCTGTTTCCCAGGTTATGATGGGCTAGGACATCCACTTGATTTAAGTGCCAGGGAGCGCATCTAACTTAGTAAATTACTTGGAATGTGTTTGTACCGGAATTGCTGTAGAGCAATGGAAACGTGAATGGAAGGAGACGTACAGAAAGAACTGCCTGGGAAATGAAGCTTCTGAATGTCACTGGAGAGGAAGCACATTCTCAGTTGGAAAGTCCTGAATAAACATTGCTTTTTAGCTTTCAGCACAGTTGCCTGCAATTTATATATGTAATTTGCTCTACCTTTTGGTTGTTTCTAATAAGATAATTCTTAACCAGACTGAATTGTGGTAGACCAGAAAGAGATGTCAGTTCACATATGATCTGTGTTAAGGTGCGTGAATCTCTGAGGCTTAAATCCAGGCTCAGAGGTTCTTGTGCAGCTGAGAAGTGTTGGAAGAATGATGTGAAAGGAAGATGGTGCAGATACCCAGATTGCTTTGTTTTTATCAACTGTGTTGAAGGCAGACGACTTCAACGGCTTAATTATAAGTTTGTGAACATTTTTGAGAGTCCGTATAGAAAGATCTGATTTGCAGATGCTGGAAGGCAAGTTGCAGTTACTAATGCTTTTCTTCTTTTCAGGCGACCATTGGAATTGATTTCCTGTCAAAAACAATGTATCTTGAAGATCGCACGGTAAGGGAGGCGTCTGTGTGATAGCATGGCAACTGCAGTCATGGGAGCAGCAGTTGCTGCACGTGCTGTTTCGCCTGGCCGTTCCTCCAATGGCTGCTGAAATTCCACAGCAGCCTTCCGAGGGATAGCCTTTGTTGAATTAAATCACTGACCCACTCTCCTGTTTCTAGTACCTGTTAATATCAGATAACCTCTAGAACAAAGTCAAAATCTTTCATGCAAAATTGGGGTAAGCTAATATCCATATCCCGGGCAACGGGCTGTCTGCTATATGTACCTTAGGCCTAGTTTGCTCCCAGAATTTGCAGCTCTGCCTCTGGGATTGTCTGTGTAAATGGGTCTGAGCAGATCCCAGGCAGTTCTACATCCTGAAGTCGTCATGCCGCCACTGGTAATCATGAGGTCTTCCTTGTAGAAAGGCTCCTTTTGTAACACAGTTCTGACGTATGGTTAATACAGCAATTTTGGATTTAGCTTGGATACGATTCCTTTTTGCATAAAGAGATCCCTCACATCCCTTTCCTGTCTTTCAGTATTTGTCTTTTCATTAGTTCATGTTTTGCTAGTACTTGCCTTTTTTGCTAGTTTTCCCGCTGGCTAAGAATTATTAAAACTGTCGGGGGGAGGAAGGGGCCAGTGGTGTGATGGAAGCCCTTTGTGTTGCTTTGGCTCTGTTGCTTCTGAAGAAGTCTCAGTCCAGTGTGGGTGGTGAGTTCCCCGTGTGCTTCTCTGCCATCTTCCCAGTGATTCAGCATTAGAAAAGACCTTGCTTAATCTTTGTTTGGGGGAAACTACTTGGATAACTTTCTTCAATGGTACTGGCAGTGGCAGAAGAAGGAAAAGATCTTGGGAACTCTGCTTGATGCCCGTGAAGGCAAGTTGGAATGCCTGTGTGCTGTGTTCAGCAGTGTGGTCTTGATTTCTTACGCTTGTGTACATCAGGATGTCATTCACCCCCTGGCCTGCTATCCAGAAAATACTGTTTTCTTTCCAATGTTGGATATACTGTTAGCTTTCCTGATTATGTAAGTGGTCCACAGAGCCCATAAAGCCTGTTTAAATAACAGAGGTGTTGAGTGTAGATAAGAGGAGGGAGAAATACAGGCGCACAAGCTAGGAAGACAGACATTGAAATAATTTCTCAGATGTTGCTAATGCTGTATTTTGCAACAGGCTTTGACTGCTGTGCTTCAGATGAAGAGTGCTGAGCTTCTAACTGCGGTGTATGCTTTGCAATGTTTGATATGTCCTTACACCAAATAATACATCCTGAAATTACACCTGTGCCAGATGACACGGTTCTAAATATGGCCTGGGTAGCATGTGCTAGCCAGCAGAAGGGACAAATATCTGTGGAGTTGGGTTCTTTGACACCATCTCCTGTAGCCTCCCAAAGAGGGCAACTGGCAGCATGCTGTGGGCAGCATGTTGCCGGTGTGTCGGGACCTGTGACGTTAAGTGAACTGGGGCCATGAGAAGCCCCATCCTCAATCCCGACTGTTTAGCTGCCAGCTCTGTGTTACAGCTACAACCTCATTCTTGAAAGACTGAGTAGTTATTTCCTTTACTGTGTCTCAGTATCTTCCCAGACTTGTTGGATTTAAGCCCAAGATGAGCCAGTCTAGAGGGTGTTTGCTATCCTGGCTTGCACCCCACTACTGTGTTTCAGTACTTGACACCAGGCTTTCCAGTGGATCCATCGGAGGCAGGGTGATGATGTCCTTATGGTTAGGAGTGACCACGTCTAGCTAGCTGTAGGCTGCAGGCTGCTTGTGTGGCCGTTATAGCCAGAGTCCTGACATGGCAGGATGCACCGAGGTATGTATGCTTACTTCCCTCGTTAGCAGGTGGTGTGAGGAGGTATTTTAAGGATATCTTGATTTCACGATTAAATGGACGAACGCGTTCATGGATGTGAGTTACTAATGGGTCTGTGGAAGGAGGGAGGTTTCTCAGATGTGCTAGGCTGAGGTTACTGTGAGAATGTGGTTAGAAGTATTGTTGGCTCTTTTCACATTTCTGTTCCTTTTTAACTTTCCTTTTGTTGCATTATTTTTGCCTTGCAATTTTTTTCTATTTATTTTTATTTCACATGAGTTTTGGTTTTGTTTTCCGTTTTCCTGCTCTTCCCCTTCCCTCTTCCCCTACACTTTTCCATTTCCCAGATCAGGCTGCAGCTGTGGGATACAGCCGGCCAGGAGAGGTTCCGCAGCCTCATTCCCAGCTACATCCGTGACTCTGCTGTGGCTGTCATTGTCTTTGACGTTACAAGTAGGTATTGAGCCGGAGCGTCTGCAGGGACCTTGCTTTTAACGTGTACCTTTTATGCATTGGAAGTGCTGGTGTTATCTGAAAGGAGCTAAGATAGGCCATTGGCTCCAGGACTGTAGGTGTTTCATGAGCTGAGGGGAGGTAGCAGAGTGTCTTCCCCCACAAGCAATGGTAACTCCATCCCGTAATACAGAAACGGGGGGACGGGACTGGAAAACTCTGGTCTGCTCAAAGCATCAAATTATGGAAGTGATGCACAGAGGATTGGCAGGTAGGTGAATAGGGGTTGTGACTTCTCGTGTGTCTGTGTGCTGATTGGAATGAAAGGTGATGGATAGCCTTTGGAAAGCTTTTTACTCTTTCTGGGTTTGGGTTGGAGGGTTTGTTTGTTTTTTTTAAACCTCAGCATGAATGTGTTTTTTCCTTTCTGGATAACTAGAGAGGGAATACAAGTAAAGACTTCAGATGCCAAAGCAAAGGTATACTGTCAGAGAGGGTAAAACAGTACAAGACTCATTTAAATAAAAGCTATGTAGTGACTTTTGAGGATTCAAGACTCCTGGCTCGTTGAAGAAGAGAGCTGGCGACTCATACGGGTAACCAGAGAGCTCTGGAAAGGGAAGAGGTGTAACTACCATCATATCTAAAGAATAAACAAGGTTGGAGGGGAATTCTCTGTAACTCTCGGCATGAATGTTTTAGTATAAGATATGAAGATATGAACTCAAGTATTTTATTATAACTCCTTGTTACTGATTCCACTTGATCTGGCTTTTTTGGTTAAGCTACAATATCGGCATAAATATCCAGACAGGATATATACCAGTGAGCCAACGCCATGTGGACAAAGTCTAAGTAGAGAAACGTAGTGCAGATGAAGAACCTCTGGCCCACCTGTATTCTGTCACAAGCTCTAGATTATAGTGAGGCTTTATGGACCAGGGGTTCGTTTCACTTCGGTTACGAGAAGTGCTTAACAAATAGTAAACTTCTGTTATGATTTATCGTACATATTGAGGGCAAATAATTACATGATTTGTCTCCCAGTTCTGTAGCTTAAGTAGCGGACTCTGGGAGGATTTCTGGTTTGGTGCAAACTAATGTAAAACTGAAGCGATCTGGGTGAGGCAGCGTGGCAGGCTGCATAGGTTGGCATCTCTTCTCCCCACTGTTGTGACAGGTCAGTATGCTCTTTATCCAAGCAGGTGGAAAAAAATCTTACCACAGTCTAGGCTGTTCTTAACAGCTTCCAGGCGTGTCAAAGATAATTAAGTGATAGCTGATCTCATCATGCCTTGGTAATGGTCTGATCTTTCCAGATAATGTCATTTTTTTCTTATTACTGCTCTTTGTTCTGTTCTTAGTGACTGAGGCTTTTAGTTTTCTTGTGTTACTGAGGGAGCATCGTCGTGTACTTCTGAGGGCACGATGATGGTGAGCACTAGTGGGATTAGGAAGACGCGGCTTCCTTTACCACTCTTGAGAGCTATATATTTGCATTGTCTGTAGTGGTAACTGCATTTGGGAACCTCAGATAGTCTCCTGTAAGCTGATGCTCGTTGTGGTAGTGTAAAGTAGGGACAGTCCCATAGGACGTATTTAAGTGCCAGCCAAGGTACTCTTAACTAGTAGAGAGAAACTGCGATCATGCATGTGGTGAGCTGAGAAGAAAAAGATAAATTGCTTAGTTATTGTAAATCTTATTTTTTTAGATTAAATTTAATTTAGATTTAGAATTGATAATTCTAAATATAAAAATATGAATATTCAATATATAGTTATATATTTATATTTAAATATATAAAATAGATTTTAGAATAGAAAAATGTAAATTTAGATTTTAGATTTAGATTAAATAAAAAAAAAAGTGCATCTTGAAATGCAAGTGGCCTGTGGAGAGATCCATGGTGAAGGTCCATACTGCAACTTGGACCCCTTTCTGAACAAGTTGCCTTGTTTCTAAGAGAGGCTAGGTTAGTTCTTGGTTGAGGACCTTTCATCTTTCCAGAACAGTAGGATTATTAGCACACCGTCATGTCTGGGTGGGTTATTTGTATTTTCTCTTCTCCTCCAAAATGGGTGCACACAAACTTTGACTTCTAGAAACAAGAAGCCACAGAAATACTGGAGCTCACTTTCTCAGGTCACTTCAGGGATGCCTGCGTGGTACCCACATACTAGCTGAAGGCCTTCCCCCAAATAGTGTTACCCTTCGCTACACAAGATTACGGGGGCCAGTTCCTCCCCAGTTCTGTGGTCCTTCCTCTAGTTGCCTTTTTTTGACTGTGGGTCTGAAGGTTGGAGTGTTTAAATCGCCACCTTGATGAACTTTCTGGGTGAATCAGCAAGGTCTTGGGGACTATGTGGAAGCTCATTGTGAAGTCCAGAAGCAAGAGGCAGAAGCTCTCATTATCAGTCTGATCTTCCAGCGCTGGAGTAATATTGTCCACTGTGCTTGGAGTTTGTCACTCTGAGTTTCCTGGGGTAGTGAAGAGCCCTGACTTTTGCTACTGTAATCAAGGCTGCCTTCAAAACAAAGCATGAGCTAATTGCTTTAACTGTAAGCCCTAATCTTCTTTAAGCCCCAGGGCATCAGATCTACATACCCTGATGTAGATACGATGTTGTTTTGAATCTGCTTGTAGCAAGACCCTTTGCAGACATGTGGTCTGTCCAGTTTCTATTTCTCTTCTAAACAAGCCACTTCTTTGTCCTTCCAAAACTGCTTTCTCCCTTGCAGCCAGTCTCCTGCAAGCTGCCTTATTAACCACTGTTCTGTGCACAAACAGCTGCTCTCCCTCGTTGCTGAACAAGTGGCTTTGTGAGCACATCTAGCCAATTCACGTAATTAAGCTGGGAACCAGTATCTGCCCTCCTGTGAAACTTGGGCCTGTTGGGAATGCCAATAGCAATCTTGTTTTCTGGCAGCGTAGTGCTATTTGTACAGCTAGCTGTGTGTGGGAATGACTTGGAAAGGGTATCACTCCCAGTTGTGAAAAGCTTTTGTTTGGGCATTCATCATGGTAGTTGGACATGTTTTGACCATTGCTGTTTCAAATAGGCAGGTCCCAGACCTTAGAGCTGTTGTATATGTAATAGGTCAGTTTGTGTTTGGGCATAGTTCTGGAGATTAAACTGTACCTCTCAGAGCATTTGTGCTTGTTTCTGACTCTTGTGCTTATCTGAGAGGGAGTACCCAATCAATGCCCTTTGTGTCACGTGAAGGTTTTGTTTCTGCTGGAACTTAAGTTATTGAATGCCTTGATCTTGCATGAAAATCCCCATTGCCATCTTCTGGACGCTTGGTGTTGGAGAATGGATGCTGTTTTGCTACTTGGTGTCTGGGCTGAGGGAGTTGCATGTCTGTCATGTGGGAATTGCCCAAAAAGCTTTGATCTGAGATGCTCTAGAAGAGGAGTCCTGTGAAGACCCCGTATGTAATCCCGGGTAGAGCAGGAAGACCAGCTCTGTAGTACTTGTTAGCTACCACTGTCAGCAGCGACCGGAGGTAGTAGCCATAACCTAGAGCTCTTTGGGATGTGGTGACTGTCGAAATAGCAGCAGAATCTCTGGGCAAGCAAAGGAGGTAATTAAAGCACATTATCTACAAACAGGGTCAAGAAAGCCAACTTTTGTGGTGTTTGGATATTTGGGGCAAGGCTACAATGTCAACCTCAGCTTCTCAGACTGAGCTTGCATACAGTTAATTCTAGAAATGACCTTTTCTCTAAAGGACAGTTTCCTCCTTTCTTTTCTCTCTCGCTCTTTCTCTCTTTCTCTCTGCTCTCCCTGGCCTGGTACCAGCAGGTTCGGCTGCAGCTTTGGGACACAGCAGGCCAGGAGCGGTTCCGCAGTCTCATTCCCAGCTACATCCGCGACTCCACTATTGCTGTGGTAGTCTATGACATTACAAGTGAGTGATGCTTTGGTGTCTCGTTATTTGAAATACTACATGTAAGCAGAACTAATATGTTACAACTAGAAGTTCTGCAAAAGGACGATTAACGTTAGAAACAGTTTTTCCCCATCCTGTTTTTCTGTCTGAGTGGAAAACAATTTATGGGTCCTTTATATGTGGTGTGGGGAGATTTGGAGAAGCACCCGAGTAAAGTACAGCATTCTTCCTCTCTGAAAAGAAGTTCAATCCTCAGCACTCCCATTTGATTCTTCCCTACAGACTTGAACTCTTTCCAGCAAACCTCCAAGTGGATCGATGATGTTCGGACAGAGAGGGGAAGCGACGTCATCATCATGTTGGTGGGGAACAAAACTGACCTGGCAGACAAGAGGTAATGGAGGGGAGCTGGCGGCCTTGCTGCCCTGGCCAGTAAAGGCAAGGAACTGGCTGACTAGTCTGTCTTTAGAACAGGTGTTGGTTTTAAACGAAGCATAGATAGCTTGTCATGAAATTCAGATCCCTGGTTTCAGAATATGCAAAGTTATTCCACTTTGCTGTTCCACAAATAGTTTTTGGCTAAAACAAACCCACCTAAAAAAAAACCCTTTTACTTAAATTAAGTATCTCTATACCATGTTTCTCAATAATGTGTCTTGTCTGATTTTTCTTTTCACGCTGAGATAAAGCCAAAAAGATGTCTTGCAAAAGCAAGGAAATCTGCCCTTTTTCCATAATCCTGTTTACATGACTCTTTCTGCATGTGCAACTCTAAGTTCATAGTAAAGTTTCTTCTTGTTACAAGATGCAGCGTGAGATTTTACGGTATAAATCTAAAAGGTTTTCCTCTGAGCATAAATTCTATGTAATGCACAACACAAACTGTGACGTTGTGGATGTATGAGGGGAAACTAGATCAGCAAAAGCAAATTTCCCCAAGGGGCATAAAAAGTTAGACTCTTAAAATCACGTGGACTTAATGTTTTGGGAAGTGTCATAAAGCATTTTGCTTTTAAAACTCTTAATCTTACAGTGCTACTTCAACCAACGTAACCAATGTAGTAGCTTCTTGGAAGACCACAGCCTTGGACTTTGCATTTCTATGTCAAATTCTTCTCTTGATTATTGATGTAGCAAAAACTTTGTTCAATGTTTTCAGAGATTTTCATTCTTTGTGAAGACATCAGAAACAGTGTAGATAAGGAAATATTTTTATTTTAATGGTTAGTGCCGGTAGTAGTTGACAAAGGGAAGATGGAGTAAGCCATGCAATTCTGTACAGTCCCAATACATTAAACTGAACCATCTTCATGTACACCAGCTACTCTGAAGTGTGTGCTTCATATGTCGTAGGACGTATGAAGCATTGCAGTGACGGGGAATTCTTATCTGATGCAAAAGAAAGCATCTCAAAAAGGCAGAACTGGGAAACACCTGGATCTCGCAACAAAATGAGGTCTTATGGAATCAAAACCTTATCCTTTGGCTGTTCACGAGACATTTCTGATCAAAAGATAACAGCTTGAAAAGCCTTACAGGTGGAACATAAATATTTTCTCAGAAATCTTGCACTGATATCTGAACTGCCTGTTTGTTTACTCTCTTTCTTGGGCTGATGGGCCTAACGAGGATCTGGCTGTTTCACTGCTGGATGTTACCACATTTTAAATTCTAAACCTTGCTTTGCTCATTCCTGCAGTGTACATATTGCTTCAGAATGTATTGTGGTGTGTGTTTTCCCTTGTGGTTTGGGTGTTGTCCAAATGCTCGTAGGAGACAATAGCCAGCACCCCTGGCTGCACAATACGGTGTCAGGAGGTGCTTTTTGCCCTTTGTCCCCATACGAGTCATGCTGTTAGTTTTTAGTTGGCCATGCCTAGCAGGAAAAGCACGGGCAGTTCTAATACTGTCTTGCCAGTATTAGATTGACTCAAACTGACTGGTTTGAGTCAGTGGGGAAGAGGATAAAGTTAGGCTCCAGCTGGGGGCTGTGTGGGCTTTGTACTGATGGTTCTTAGAGAAATGTGTTCTGTGTTCACCACGCAGACGACCACAGTCTTGACAACTCTTTGGCTTTTCCCACTTCCAGTGGGGGACCATTCCAAGTGTCCTGTGCCTTGCACTTTGGAAATATTGGTAAAACTTGGTGCTCAGAGCTTCAGATACGTGATAAAAATGTATATAGCTGATTTGGATTAAGAATTCCAGGTGACAAGACCTCAGATCAGTCTCGTCTCTGAAATCAGCTTACAAAAGCAACTGAGCAAAATCCGAGATGTTCTACTTAGGCCAGCTCTGGGTGTTGACCACTTAGTACCTCTTATGCCCTCCTGGCAGCTAGAAATAACCGCAGCTCCCTAACCGCCTAATCTGGCATTTAGATTTGAGGCTTTTGAATTTCTATCAAAGTCCAATTTCATGTGGAACTGGAAAACCCAATGGGATAATTTCTGCCTTGGATTATTTCCTGATAGTACCTAAGTGAAGCATAGTGTGGGTGCAGGACAGCTGGCCCAGCACCGCCATAAGAATTAAAAATACCAGAAGGTTGTTTGAAATATAGCTACAGTTGAAGTTCACATAGCACTAGAAGTTCTTATTTTAGAAGTTTAATGTAAGTGGCAGTAGTCCTGGTCTAGGCTAGAATTTGGAATTATGGTGGTATCCAGGTATCAGTAAAAGAAGCTGCTTTGCCTTTCTTTTAAAAGGAAGTTAGATTTGTGTTAGGCTGAAATACTGAGCCTTTTAAGACCGGACAAAGCCACAGTGTCGGCCTGAGCTTGGTCCCATTTTTTGAAATAGAATACAGTGTATTGGAAGCCATTCATCCTATGGTAAAAACAAGCGATGATGTAAGTTAAGTTCTGAGGCCAAAAACCTGAACTAAAAATAGCACTGTTCTTATTTGGGGCAGCCTGTTAAGTTTTTCTTTCCCTTTAATGTTGCTTCAGTTGGTGGCTGGGTGTTTTTTTTTTTTCCCCTGCAGTTTTCTTGTTATCATTTTTGGACTATTTTTCTTTGTTTTGGTTTTTCTTTTCTGTGATTTGTTCTCATTGCTGTAGACAGGTTTCTATAGAGGAGGGTGAGAGAAAAGCCCAAGAACTGAATATGATGTATATTGAAACCAGTGCTAAAGCAGGATATAATGTGAAACAGGTATGTACAGGGTGTTGATCAGAGATGCATTTGCAGGTGCTTGCTTGCAGGGAGCAGCCTAGCACTTGCTGTTGCACCGTATTTGCTGCTGGAGCCTTTCTGAAATCTTTCTGTAACCTCACGGAGTTCCCTTCTGCTGACTTTGGGAAACTGCTTTTTGTATCAGATGCAGCATATGGGGATTCTTCCTTCCCTTGAGGATGCTGTGAATGAGGCTCAAATGTACTGCACAAACTTCATCCTGTATTAACAGTCCAAAGCCCAGGTGTTCCCTGGGTAACTTGGCAGAGGTTTCATTCTTAGCTGGAGGACCTGGGGGCCTTAAAGACCGAGACCTCCTGAGGCCTCTGTGCTGGACTACGTGGTGTTGTAAGGGGTGGTGAAACGGCCCTCCATTGAAGGGCGTCTCAGACACAGCCATCTCTAACTCTTCCTGTCTGTTCTTCCTTTCTGTCTTTCTGCTTCTGTTTGCATCTTTGTCCAGGCAAATCACTACAGAAGAAGGTGAACAGCGAGCCAAAGAGCTGAATGTGATGTTTATTGAGACCAGCGCAAAGACTGGATACAATGTGAAACAGGTAGACCAATGTTCTGTTCTAAAGACAGGAAATCTGTACTTCACTGCTCTGTATGTGGGAGGATTAAGCTTCTGCTTAGGGTTCACGTTCCATCGGATGTTTGCTTGAGGTGTTTACTGTCAACCACTGAAATGCTTCTTGCCCAATGCTTGCTTGCTGCTGCTTTATCTAGTAGAGGCTCCTTTCTTGTCAAGCCAGTGATTTCCCCATTAAAGCTAAGCAAACTTGCTTTGAAAGAGAGTGTAAAAACCGAATGTGCTGAGGGATAGAGTGCCGCTATTTTGTGCAGCCAGTCAAAGGTAATTTTGTACATTCCCTTTGCTTTTGTTAACAGTTAACGCACTGTTTTCTAAAACAGTGTTGGCATCGGTCGGGATACCTGCGTATGCTGATGCACTAGAGTAGAAGTTCCTGCTCCTGTTTGCAAGCCGCAGAGGAAAATCTTAGAATAGTTGAGGTTGGAAGGGATCTCTGGAGATCATCTAGGCCAATCCTCACGCTCAGAGCAGGCTGCCCAGAACTGACTTCATTTGGGTTTTGAATAACTCAAAGGATAGAAACTCCATCTCCCCAGGCAACCTGTCACAGTGTTTGACTAGCTGTACAGTAAAAAAAAAAAATCAAACTTTTTTCTTATGTTTAAACAGAATTTCTTGTATTTCAGTTTGTGCCCATTGCCTCTTGCTCTAACCTTGTGATCCCACTTTCCACTAGTTCAGGAATCGTTCTGGAGCATGACAGAACTTGGGGAGTAAGGCAGCCGTAAAGGCCAGGGATCTGCCGGGAGCATAAGTACTACTGGTGTCGGCTGGGAAACACACTTATCACTTTGCTGCACACCGGCTGGTTGGGAGAAACCTCACAATGGCATTAGGAGACTTTGGGTTTGGTTTTCCTTTTGGCTATTCTGGCTTGAATCCACTTTAATCTTTTGGTTCTAGCTTACTGTTGCTTTATTGGCCTAGTGGGTGTTTGCAGTGAGAACTTCTGTGACTAAAAGGACGCTAACTGCAGCACCTTGCTGCTACCTCAGTGGCTTGATCTTCCAAGTAACACAATTTGGAGGGGTGGATGAGAAGCCCCTGGCAAGCTACTGTGAGAAAAATCATTAGCTGGTGATTCCTCTAGTTCTTTCTCTAGCACTTCTCACCAGACTGCCTAGCAGTGTCTGTGTTGTGCTAGCTGCTGCAGTAATGTCGGCAGGAGGAGCTCTAAGCATTGACTTGAAAAATTATGCAAAACCACTTTCTGTTTTTATGGGGATATGATAGTCCTTCCCAGCTGTAGCACATCCTTAATAGCTTAAATGCAGCTCACTTCAGCCAGCTGCTGCACTCACAAATGGCTGTTTTGCAGCAGGACTGAACTGAAAGGCTGGGCTGTAGAATCTGCTATTCCATAAACTTCTTAAACCTTCAGTCTCTTGCGAGGTTGCTTATCAGGAATCCCGAGCTGTGCACTGTCGCTGTGTGCAAAAGCAGCTAAGGCTGGAAGTGGTAGGTGACATGCTTACTGAGTGCAGGAGGGAATTGTTCTGTGCGTCCCTAGAAGAACTGTTACTAATGAATTCCGTATTGTGTTCAAGCAGAAACAAGTGAAATAAAACTGTCTGTTTTGTAGATATTCAATAACTTCTTTAATAAAACCCGATAAATTTCTCAGGTAAAATTATCATGGCATTTGTTGATCGCTGCTTTGCTTGCTAAAGTACCCACATAACGAGTTTGTACAATTCTGACTCTAAGATCTGCTGTAAAACAATGTTTTATAACATGATTTTTTTTTTCCAACAAGCCTTCAGCTTTACCTATTGCTACTTTTCAGCTTTTCCGTCGTGTGGCTGCTGCCTTACCTGGGATGGACAGCACACCAGAGAAGAGCAAAGAAGACAGTATCCTTGCTTTTCTCATCAGTAACTTTCCTTTTCTCGCAGAATTTGGCAATTATCTTTCGTTAGGTTGGGCTTACTGACTTTTTGGCACATTGTGGGGATGGGCCTTACTGGGGTTTTGCAGAGATATGGCTGAAACAGCCAGTCTAGCGTCGTGCTTACCTATGGGGGTAAACTGAGGACCCTGCTTGGGGCCAAAATATAAATGTACCGAACGACTTCTAATGGCAAGCACGAGTTTTGCTTTCTCCACCTAAGCTTAGGATAAAATCCGCATAGTTTTAAAATAGCATCATATTTTCCTCTTTTTGCACAGGGCTGTCTTGTGTGCAGACCTGTCTGACTGGGCCCTACCCTCTGAGTGGTCTCGCCATGCCCAGCCCACTGGTTTTGCGGTTAATCCTGTTCAGGGAGGATTTGTTCTGCTCTGTTAAAACACCTGCCCTTACGAAGGGCCAGCTAACAGCCTTTTCAGGCACTGATCCCTTTCTGTTCTCTCCTCCTTGTTTTTCCTTGAGCCGCATGATTTCCTTAACTTGTCTCCTGCAGTGATTGACATCAAACTAGAGAAACCTCCCGAGCAGCCAGTCACGGAGAGCGGGTGCTCCTGCTAACAGGCCCGTTCTGTAGCAGCACATCCCCAACCGGCCAGTCTCACTGAAGAACATCACTGCTCATTGGCTAGGCAACCCTACTTTGTGGGCTGAAAAACCAATCTACTAAGCGAGCGAACTCCCTGTTTACTGGTGGGGAGCAGCCCCGGTCGCCCCTCTTACTGCATGGTATGAGCCCTGAGTGCAGAATGAGTGTCCTGTCTTTTATTTTATTTTTTTATGTTGTTGCACCTTGGCACTCTGGTGCCCTTTATACTCTCTCTCTCTCTCTCTCTCTTCCTCTCTCTTCCTCTCCTCCCCCTCTTCCCCACCTTGAGCCTGTCTGCTCAGATGTATCTTGTGAATGCAATGGAAAAGCCACCAAGTTAGGGAAGACAAAAATAAAGCTTGGGGGTGGGCTTTCCACCTTCCTTACTGCCTTGCATCTTAACTAGTTCCATGTCCACTCCAGCCCTGTCTTTGTCCTGCATCCCCACTTCCTCTGTTGAAAGGCTGCTCCTTTTAAACCAGTCAGTTTGACTTGGCCTTGCCTTTTTGGACAATACAGGTTATCTGTTTCTAGGCTTTTGCTTCCTGCAGGGCACACACAATATTAGCTCCTCAGTTTCTCCTTTCTGTGGATGATCTTGGCTAACTCTTGCTCACGACTTCCGAGTTTTGTCCGTTGCGTTACACACAGCACCAGAAACCCCCATACTCTGATAGCTTTGGCTTTGTTGCTCCCGTTTGTGTAGCAGAGACGTCCCACAGGCTGCTCTCCTTGGTTGGAATATCTTCCCATCCAGAGGATGCTGGTGCTCGGTGTGTGTTGGCTGTCAGGTGTGGGGAAGGAAGAGGGTGCAGAGGCTTTGCAGCATGTGGCTGGGTGGGGAGAGATCCTCAGGTTGGTCTGTAGAGACCTGGGTACTCGTCTGTCAGCAGCAAGAGCAAACAGTTATCCGAAATCCATCACTACAGGGGCAATACCTGCCCTGGGAGTCATGGACGCTGCTCAGGCTCCTTTCTTAGTCTCTGTTCTCCTGTTCATCGTTACATAGACAGGGAGCTGCTTCACACGGAGCAGGGGAGCTACAGCAGGTGGAAGACCGGTGGTAGCTGTTCTGCTCTCGTCCCTAGGTTGCTGCTTGATGAAGTCACACATAGCTGCTCCTGCCTTTGTAGAAGATTCGTGGGGGTTGGGGCTAGTAGCCATTTCACTTCTGGAATAGTGTTAAGCTGTAACATTGCCAAAGCTGAGATGAACAGTGGCAGGGATTTCTTGTCAGACCTGGGTAGAGGAATGGAGGAATGTATGCTGCTGAAGGAAATTTTGGTGTCACTTCTGACCTCCTCTTCTCCCTGCCCCTGGTTTCTAGTTACATTAATAGGCTTTTGAGAGACTTTTTCACGGGGGTTTTTTCATCCATCTGTCCTAAGCAGAAGTCTGTAGGTTTGTTGGCAATGAGGAGAACACAACAGTCTAATCCGTTCCCTGTTCTTTTCATCACCCGGCCTATGTCATGCTGACTAGCAGGCAGGAGAGCGACTGACCGCAGTGTGACAGGTGGGGGCAACAGCCTTTGGTGACATTCCCCTAGCAGGATGCCTGTCGCTCACTGACACAGCGTGCGCACTTGGAAGCCTACGGCTGTCGAGGAAGGGGAATGGGCAGCCCCAAACCAGGAGCTGGCCGTCCCTGCATTGGCTTACTGGTGGCAAGTCACCTCACTGCTGCTGACCGACCTTTTGCTCCCCAGAGCCCTTTCCCTTCCCCTCCGGGTGAGCTGGCCTGCAGGAGGAAGCTGGGATGTGTTTTCCCATTTCACTCTGGAGTGCGTCCCCCTTACCCACAGCCCCCAGCTGACGTAGCCGGGTCCCAGCGCCGGTGGGAAGCTCAGCCCCCTCCTCTGTACATACCCCTGTTGTGTGGGAATTGCTGATGTTTGTCGGTGTGTCCGTGTCTGCCGTAGAACAGGTTTTGCTGTCCCCTTCTCACAGGCAGGTGTGCGCTGCTCTGCTGTCGTGTTGTTCTGAGTCACGGACCCGGGGGGAGGGAGGGGGGAGACCCTAAGTAACGGGGGGGGTAACTAGTGAAATACAATAGTTCACTTCCCGCTGTCTTCTCTGTGGATGTGTATAATATTGAGTGTGTGTCTGGCCCTGCTGTCTCCTAGCTGTTAGCCGAGTAAGTGTGACTATTAATATGAGTATGGACTGTCTGACCACAGCCGTGTATCACACTAAATAAAGTTATTTCACCAACACCTCTGCTGTCCTGCTGCTGGAGAGGGGCCTGCTCTGGCTCTGCTTATTTTACTCTTAGTTTTAACAAGTCTGTCCCGTGTAGGGTACGGTGCAAGAAGGATGAGCTTATCGGCTGTAAGCCTGGCTGTGGGAGCAGAGCCGGAAGAGAGGGGCCTGGAACGTGGGCCCTAAGGGTGGCGGGGAGGCTGGGCCTGCTGCCTTCCTGTAGCACCTGCCTTCCCCAGCGATGTTCTCCTGTCCTGGAGGGCTGAGAGGGGTGTCCCCAACCCAGGGTCCCAGCTCTTCTCTCGCTTGAGGATGTGTGATGGGATCCCCATGCCCTTCCGAGCCCCTTCCTCCCCTTGGGGTGCAAGGTGTTTTGGGGACCCCTAGGCAGTGGGGTCCCACAGGCACCCCACTGGGGATGGGTGCAGGGTGTGGGGTGGGGTTGCTCCCTGCAGTGTCACGTTGACATCCCAGACGTGCTGGTGGAGATGGTGCGTGGTGCACTACACGACATCAGGTATCGCCGGGAGTGGGACACCAATGTCATCGACAGGTGTGACATCATCCAGGTGGCTGCTACTGTGCCTGTGAGTGGGGGCCAGCGGCCCGAGGGGAGGAGATGGGACTGGCTGTCTTCCACTGAAGTCTTGGCTTCTGTTAAGTGAAGGGCCGCCCTGTCCAGGCTGCCTGGCAGGAGCGAGGTTTGGGGTACAGGACACTGCTTGGGACCTCTGCTACCAGAGGGAGTTAGCACAGCGGGGTGGGAAGGGCTAGGGTGGGCACTGCTTGGAGGAGACTCAGATCACTAAGTGACCCATAAAGGACACGGGTCGGGCAGAATGCCTGCAGTGGCTATGTATCAGAATCATTAAGGTTGGAAAAGACCTCTAAGATCATGAAGTCCAACTCCCAACCCAACACCCCCAGGCCTCCTAAACCACGTCCCCAAGTGTCACATCTGCATGGTTTTTGAACAGCCCCAGGGATAGTGACTCCACCACCTCTCTGGGCAGCCTGTCCCAGTGCCTGACCACTCTGTCAGTGAAGACATTTTCCCTAATATCCAATCTAAACCTCCCCTGGCGCAGCTTGAGGCCGTTTCCTCGTGTCCTATCACTGGTGACTTGGGAGAAGAGACCGACCCCCCCCTCACCACAACCTCCTCTCAGGCAGTTGCACAGAGCGATAAGGTCTCCCCTCAGCCTCCTCTTCTCCAGACCAAACCCCCCCAGCTCCCTCAGCCGCTCCCCAGCACACTTGTTCTCCAGACCCTTCCCCAGCTCCGTTGCCCTTCTCTGGACACGCTCCAGCACCTCAGTGTCCTTGCAGACCCCACATGCTGTTCAGGCAGGTGAAACAACTTTCTTTTCTCCTTGTTTAGGGCAGTGCCTGAAGCCCTTGAAGAACAGGGATGTGGTGACGCTGCGATCCTGGCAGGCTGATGATAGGTATCACACCATTACCAACTCCTCCATCAAACTGCTGGTGAGTGAAGAGCAGGCTGGGCTGGAAGGCTCTCCAGTTACAGTGATCCCATGAAGCAGAGGGTCCTGTTAAGGGCAAAATGCTGTCCTAGGGTTGGTCCCTTGAACAGGATTCGGCGCTGGCTCCCTTAAAGCTGAGCGACACCCAGTTGGTGCCAGCCTCAGGAGTGCAGCAGGCTGTTTGTAGACAGCAAGATCTTACCTCTGCTGACTCCCGGGATCCCAGAGCCCTTAGTGTTCAGCCATGTAATTCCTTCACAAGTTCCTCAACTTGAGGCAGCTCCTCTATGCCTCTAGCCTAGTCTTTGCCCTGTATTTTCAATGCCAGACCTAAGAGAGGGAGAGGGCAGGGAAGGTGGAAGACAGCACCTGACTGTCTGATGTGTTTGGACAGAATTCTGGCCCCAGTCAGAGGAAATCCTGCTCGTAATCTAGAGCACACCGACGTAACGTGGTCCTCCTGTTCCAGACCCGCTTTGGCAAGTGGTCATGCTAACACCGCAGCTTGCTACGGGGTCTGCTGGGCGGTTGGTGGGAGCACAGACATTTTCTGGCCCGCTAACTTCTGGTTCCCACCCCCCCAAGCTATTAGGGTCGTTGCCAAAGTGGGTTGTAAATAAAGCTTCAGGGTACCTGGTGCCGCAGGGGACCGGAGGTTTCCGAGGTGCGTGTGCCACATCCCACCCCAGGGGCTGGCGCAGAGGGCTGCAGAGGGTGGGCTTCCCTCGGCAGCAGGGCTGCACGAAGAGTGAGCGTCCCTGCTCACCTCTGGTGTGGCATCACATCCTGCCAGCCCTGTCAGTCCTGACCGCTGACTGATTCATTTCCAAAGCCAGAGGGTTATGAATAACGTGCCGCCTCTGGTCTCTGCTTGTGCCTGACCCCCACTGTCCATACCCCGTCTGAACAGGGTCTGAAAGCTTAGTAGCTTCTGGAGCTCCTGAACTGAGTGGCAGAGCAGTGCTGGAGGGATCTCTGCTGCCAGAGCAGGGACAGGGATGAAAGATTTCGGTACAGGAAGTTTAATTTCACTCTCCTAAGGCAGCTGGCATCATCAGGGGATCTGGGCAAGCAGAAGATGGTCCCAAGGAGTTCAATCAGCCTTCTGCTTTTCTGTTTAGTGGGCCCTGAGCCCTCCTAAGCGGCCAGAAGAGAGAAGGAGTAGGTGGGGGTAGTGGCTAGATGAGAACTGTGCCAAGACCCCTGTGCTGCCCTGCTCCTGATCAGATGTTAAAGAAACTGCATAAAATACCTGCATGAAACACCCTGCCTGGAAGGAGCAGCACGATGCAAACACGGACCACCGGCCATACCCCAAGCAGAACAAGCTTCCTCTCCTGGTGCTGTTGGAGCTGGCACCGCAGCCTGCCCGCGCTGAAGGCCGAGAGGGGCGAGCACAGTGGTTCAGAGGACAGGGAGGAGCGTTACATGCTGCTGCTCAGGCTCATCCAGAGGTTTACAGTAAGGGATGGGGGGGAGCTTTTAAAGAAAATCTCTGGGTCTGTAGCCTTTTCTCTCATGCCGTGACTGGATCCAAGCACGCCCGCCCTGCTCGTGACTCTTGGTGTCTCTTTTGCAAGTCACTAAAAATATCAAATGTTGCTGGACCTGTTGTTTTCCCACCAGGCATCAGTAACTACCCATTTGTCCCTCCAGTTCTGGAGGATGAAACGGACCGTGGTGGCCAGCACGAATCCTGTTACTGCTTTGTCAGTTAAGATACCTTAGACATGAATGTGTCTTGAGAAAGAATCCACTCTTTCCTGTTAGCCCACAGTTGGTCATAGGCTTAGTGTGATGGCTGCGAAAGCACCCGAGTTAATTACCTCTGAGTAATGGCAGGGAGGAAGCTGCCCTGGGCAGGGGAGCGCTTCCGGGAGCTCCTGCAAGGGGCTGCTCTGAAGCAGGGTTAAGATTGAGCACTGAGGTTGTATTTGCAGCCCCCTGCGGAGAGCTTGCAGAGCCTCTCGGCTCCTTGGCAGTCGGGCTGTGTGCCAAAAGCCCGCTGCGTGCAGTGGATCGCTGTTTTCTACCAGGCAGAGCACAGCGTTGGCGTTGGGGCCAGGGACTGCCCGCTGAACCCTTGCCCCAGCACCCCTGAGCACAGCACCGGGAGAAAGGAAGGCGGAGCAGTGTGAAATGCTGCCTTGCTGCACCCTGAGCAGCCTCCTTCCCTGGGGAACGTGTAAATGCTGGGAAACCTGTGTGAGATGGGAGAGGCAAACATCCCGTGGGACAGAGAGGCCTCTCTCCATAGAAGAGCTCTTAGCTTCCCTCTCGGGGTGTTACAGCGGGGCTTCCAGGCTGCTTTTTTTTTTTTTTTTTAAATATTCTGAGTGAAAGTCTCTTTTCTAGTGTATTTTATTCTCCTTCAGCCTGGCTCAGGTCCCTGCCCAGCAGCTGAGCTCAGAGCAATGCGGCTGGCAGCGCTGGAGCTGGGTCAGGGTGGCTGCTCTTCACTCTCAAGCGAGCAGCATTAGTGCCACCACTGACAAAACCCTCCACTGCAGCAGTGCTGAAACACCACTCCAGGCTAATCAGGGGCTGGCTTCCCTCACAGTCAGTGGAAAAAACCCCTTAAAACAGAGCTGCACCTCACGTGGGCCCCACGCTTCCCTCCTGCAGGCTGCAAAGGCAACCAGAACCAACCCTTGTCCCTGCTGTCTGCCCGGCCTTTCCTCGGGATAGTGCTGAGGGCGGTGACAAACAACCCTCCACGGAGGCTTCCTGAGAGGGAATAAGATGAAGTCTGGCTGCTGTGCTCGTTTTATTACTTCAGTTATTACACACAAGTGGAAAACACCGCACAGAAGGCCAGAGCAAGGGCTGTCCTGACGCCATTTACAATATGACAGATCCACACATTCGCACCCCGATTTGCTGGTAACGACCACGTTTTCCCCTGCGCTCTCCCAGTACAGGGCTTCCTCACCTCTCTCTGAGAGCAGCGAAGGGGAGAAGTTTACCTCAAAGCAGCGGGAAGTTCTGATGGGAGCACGTGACAGGGCCAAGAGAAGGAAGCAAGTTCAGCAAGTGAAACCTTTAACCGCGCAAGCACCACGCCTGAGGGAACCTGGCCGAGTGCCCGCAGCAGTTCAGAAACGTGCTCCAAGCGCCTCAGTCCTGTATCGTGGAGGGCGTTAAGCAGCCAAGAGGTACGAACATGCCTTGGCAGACTAGTGCAGCTACAGGTGTGCACTGAGTCTGAGTGGATTTTACTCCCATTCCTTGAGTCCCAGGCAAACCCAGTAGTGTAGAGCGGAGGTAGGAGAGTGGAGAAGGAAAGAATTTCATGTCACCAGAGAATTGAACAGGTTGATCTCTTAGAGGACAAAGGCCACGCTCTGCTCAGGCAAGCTCAGACCAGCTTGGCCTCACATCTGGCAACAAGGATCCAGAATGAGCAGAGCACTCCTTTAAATCACGTCCTGCTAGAAGAGAAGCACAGATCTTGCCAGAGGAGCTGCCCTCCGGTACCCACTTCCACATCTGCTTGTTCCAACACCCAGTTCAAGGAGTACAGACTAAAGCCCCATCCATCTTCCAGCTAAATAAGACTGTTGGCATCCCCTCCACGCAGGAAGCAGAGCCAATGCCTGCGCAGCCAACAGGACAGTTGCACCTCCAGTGACAGCTAAAACTTCATGTGTTGTCTCGGATGTTGAGAAAAAGTAGCGGAGAGGTTTTTTGCAGGATGGCCACTCTGGAGACCCACAGACAGCTGCCTGCTAGTGAACTGTTCTTTCCTTCTGTCTCTGGTAATCTGGAAGGGAAAGAGGAGGCAAGGCTGAAAGGGCAGGAGTGGCAGTCACCAATGGCAAGGGAGAATTAGCCAAAATGTTAAAGGAAAACATATATTCTGTTTATACCTCACTAAGTAGAGGCAGGGTTTGCCACTCTCTTGGGTAGCAGCTGGCTTTAAAACAGCACATTCACACACCAGCCAGGCATCTCCAGTTATTTCAGGGCATTTAGAACAAAAGTCTGTTTAAAGTCCTCTCTTCCCCTGCTCCAAATTTTTGTTCTTTCTTCACTTAAGGGTCAGTTCCCATTTTATGACGAATCCTTGTTTGGCTTAACCTGACCTGTATTTCCTGCCCCCCCTTACATCTATGAACCTTATGGGTACAGAAACTGAGAGTTAATAGTGTCTTTTCCCTCAGTCTGAATTTAGACGTTCTTAGGGAGGGATAAAACCATAAGCAGAGCCCACCTCCGGCATAGGTCCACCAAGGACAGAACTAATTCCTATGTTATTTAAGTAGCTGCTTCTACATCTCTAAAGCTAACATTTCCATTCAACAATCATCCCACCTTTTAGCACTGTGTCACTAAGCCCTGCTCTAGAAGTTTTTCTATGTGGGCAGCTGAAGCCAGTCCAAAGTGTATTGACTTCGTCCTGATCCCTGAATCAAAGCCCAATGTTCTTTCTGACCTGCAGGCTGCTAGCTTAACACCATCTGCGACTTTAGACTCATAAGTGCTGAGCTTGGGTGGAATCGGCCAGGACGCACGGCAGTCTGCTTCCCAAGGAGCAGTGCTGCTAGGTGACTGGACTCGGCACTAGCACACACTTACTGTAGGGGAAGTAACGCACGCGCATGGTGATTTCACGGGCTGTCTTCAGGATCTCCACAGCCTGAAAGTAGAAAGAGTTGCACCAGTTGGGCTGGAGGATGGGAAAGAGGAACGTATCGGTTACATGGTGCCACCAGCTGAGTTGGTGCGGGCTGAGAGGCCAGGAGGAGATGGTGTATGCACAGACTCCCCATCCTGTCCCTGCTCCAGCAGCTGGGCTGCAGGAGCGCTCACCTTGCTGTGCTCAATGTCCTGGAAATCCACATCGTTCACTGAAAGCACCTGGTCCCCTTCCTGCAGCCCAGCTCTGTGGGCGTCTGAGTCTGGGATTACCTGTGAAGGGAAGAGCAGAGACAGCAGCAGTGATTCTCTGCATGGCTGGTGCCGCAGCTCCCTTCCCGCACAGCCGAGACAGCTCAGCCTCAAAGTCTCGCTGTGGTGCCCATCCAGGGTGCTTGCATGAAACTGGGGAGGACGGGGAGTGGGGACTGCAACACTCCACGGGCTGGGGAGAGACCAGGAAATGGTGCAGGACTGTCTGATTGCTGCTTGGTGCATGGCAAATTACAGTTCTGAATTCGGAGATGCATATAAGGCATATGGCAGTCTCCCTGCACGCCCAGCAACACCCAAGGGAGCACGCAAAACACGAGGAGGGAATGGCATAAGGACAGACACACCTTGGAGATGAAGATCCCCAGCTGCGAGGCTTTTCCTCCCCGGATGTTGAAGCCCAGCTGTGAGAGAAACCAGCAGTGAAATGCAGTCGCTCCTTTTGGCCCAGGACCCTTCCCACTGGATACACGTCTCTTCCGGATGGAGCAGAGGTGTTGGCACTGCAGCGTTCAGGCAGGCAGCAGCAAGCACCGGTCCCTCTCTGCTAACTTCTGTTGCAATCTTCCCTTGAGCACCTGCGGGGCCCCCTGCACCCTGTCCCTGATCAGCATCACACCACAAGATGCGGTACTTCTCCGCCTCACCCACAAAGCCTTCGTTGCCCCCTATGGCACGGCCCTTCCCAGCAGGGCACGAGCAATGGCCCGTCCGTCCTACCAAGTCCCGGGACGAGGAGAGCACCAGGAACCCGCCCAACCTCCCCACGGCGGTTATCTTGCTACGAGAGTGCTGCCAGTCGGGGCTTACCGTAACCCTGCAGCTCTGCCGGCCGATTTTTACCAGGAAAAGCACTGGGAATGACGGCCGGGAATGAAACAAGGGAAACGCCAGGCCGAGGAAGCGGCCGGGCAGGGCCTGCAGCTCTCCACGGAGCCCGTGGGGCCGCGGGTGGGTTAGTGTGTGCGGGGGTGTTAGCGGGGTCTCACCTGCGCCCCGGGCGGCTTCTTCAGGACGATGGTGCGGGGCAGGAACTGCGTGAGCTCGTTGTTGTAGTCGGGGTGGTACACCCTCTGCAAGGCAAGGCGCCAGCGGCCGTCAGGCGGCGGGACCTGTCGCCTATC
>WEKW01005102.1:312909-340949 GCA_013389905.1 Sula dactylatra
GGGCGTCGGTCCTGTGAGGCCTCACCCGGCTCCGGTTCCTCCGCAGGGCGGCCGCGGTGACCGAAAATGGTGAGGGAAGATGACAAGGTGATCCCGGTGCGTGTGGCGCTGCGCTGCCGTCCCTTGGTGCCGAAAGAGACCAGCGAAGGGTGTCAGGTGTGCCTGTCCTTCGTGCCGGGGGAGCCGCAGGTAAGGGAGCCGGCCCCGCCGCCCCCCGGTTTGCTGCCAGGGCGCCGGGGTGCCGAGTCAGTGCCGTCTGTCCCCTCTCCTCCGCAGGTGGTCGTAGGTAACGATAAGTCCTTCACGTATGACTACGTGTTCGACCCTTCCGTTGAGCAAGAGGAAGTCTTCAACACAGCCGTCGCCCCTCTCATACGGGGCATCTTCAAAGGTTTGTGGCGGTTGAGGCTAAGCTCTGCTTTAAAATACTGGGCGTTTCGGTGGGCTCTGCTGTGTGGAAGAAGGCGCTGCGCTGTTTCGTTCTCCATTCTAACTCACTTTCATCTTCTCAGAAAATAAAGTCCTGTGCTGTGCAGACACTGACTCCAGCCTCTAGCAAGAAGTGCCAGATTTTACCTGTTTGCAACCTGTTGTACTCCGTAGGGCTAACAAAATGTCTTGTGTTTGTTCACTGAGTTATTTTGATTCCTGAAGCTGTTTATGTAAAGCAAGAGAATTTTATCAGGAATAAGACAATGAATTGATAAGCGTCCTATACCAGAAGCTGGTGCTGATGCCGCAGTGGAACTGGGATGAGAGAGGACTTACACTGTCTTTCTATGACTAACTTTAGTGAAGCAACAGAGCAGACTTAAAAAAGGGCTGGAATAATAATTTTACCTGTGCTTTGGGGAGCTTTTTGTTGACTTTTTTTCCTTGATGTTGCGAACTGTGATCTGTGCATAAAGGTTGTGTAAACTGATAGTCAGGGACAGGGCTTTTTTTGGAAGGATGCTTTTACTAGAATGTTGCTTTGTTCATCGGAGTTTCTTCTGGTTCCCACGTGACTGTCTGATCTGGGCGTCCTTTGTTCCCCTAGGGTATAATGCTACCGTCCTAGCCTATGGACAGACTGGATCTGGGAAAACGTACTCTATGGGAGGTACCTACACTGCCAATCAAGAGCATGACCCTAGCGTGGGGGTCATCCCTCGGGTAATCAAACTGCTGTTTAAGGAGAAGGAGCAAAGGCAGGATTGGGAATTTGTCCTCAAGGTTTCTTATCTAGAGGTAAAAGTTGTTTTGATTTTCAAACTGTTTTAAAGTTATGAATTACAGATGAAGTGAGCTTTAATGAGGCTACCTCCTTCAAGTAATAGGCATTTATTAATCAAGTCAAAACCTAAGGCAACAAAAGGTCTTGTCAGGAACTGGATTCTGAGTCCTAGGTATCTTTCTCTAAAAGTAAAACGAATAGAACGTCATGCAGTTAGCCACGATTTCAGCGTAACTGTACATCTTTCCTTATGCGAATTGTTCTCTTGCCAGGCTGCTAACTCTGAGCTGCTTTTCTGATGCTTTCAGATCTACAACGAGGACATTCTAGACCTGCTGTGCCCATCAAGAGAGCGGTCTTCTCAAATCAGCATACGGGAAGATCCGAAAGAAGGCATAAAGGTCTGTTGCGCTGTTAGATATGGGCACATGAGGGGGCGACGTGGCTTAGGATGAACTTTTTGGTTGTACAACTGTCGGAGTCCTTGAGCACATACAGTACAATGCTTTATATTAGTGTGTATGAAATCATCACAATGACTTATTCCCCTCAAAACTGAGCTGTTGATGATCCTCAAGTTTACTCAGTGACACAAACAGGATTAGACATTCACAACAAAGCCACCTGCAGGTCCTATTCTGACTTTTTTTTTTTTGAAGGCTGATTTATGTGAATATCTGAGAACGTTGTACTCTGGTTCCCTTCGCCAGATTTCAAACTCCATTGCAGTTGTACTCTTCAGTTTGGCAGCAGTAGCAAGCAGCAAAGGGATCCTGAGAGGAAACTATTTAAGTGCCCAAGTTATTTTCTTAGTAGTTTTGTACAGATGTGTGCTTATAGTGTAGTGCAGAAAAGCCTTGCACTACTGCTTGCTCTGTGTGCTGGTTTTGTAGTTAAACTTCCGTCCATCGGTCGTGCTTCATTCACGCAGTTTGTTTGCAGTGGTGGGTAGGTTGTTGGTTGTCATCCGCACAGCTTAGGTGTGCACGACACCAGCTTTGATCCATTCATGGTCGTATTGTGTGTACTCTTGTGCTGCTCGCTGTCATCTCTGGAGTAGCGGGGTGCGACTCATCCATGCGTTAGCAGTGGCATTGTGATCCAGGGAGGCAGGCCCTTCAGGGAAAGGGCAAGCTTGCCAGGGAGCACGACCAGTCCCTACTACTCAGTCCCCTCTGTCCGTTATGTCCCTAATACTTGCCTCCCGTCCGCTCTATCCACGCAAATACCCCACCCCCTTCAGCCAGTTTCCCCTTTCTCTGCCTGTGATGGGCACAGCTTCCAGCTCCCAGCTTGGCCAGGGGATACCTGAGGGCAGCTAGGGATTTCTCCACAGAGTACTGAGGAGCCCTCTCTCCATCCCATAGCTCAGTGGGCTCATAGCTCAAGCAGGCACAGCGGAACTTGGTGTGTGCGTGTAGGAATAGGATGAGGGAGAGGTGATGCGACTTATTTACTGATCTGGAGTTCAGAATAAATTTTTGCTGGGGGAATCCATACCAAGCCTCTGGCTTGAAGTGAGACTGATTCTTGCAAATGCGTATTTACACAGAGGCTTCACTTTGTCTGTTGTAGCCTAAGAGAGAGGATAATTTTTCTGATGTAAGTTGAGGTGAAGAGGAAGGAGAGGATAAATGATGCTTTCTTCCTGGATACAGATTGTAGGGTTAACAGAAAGAAATGTCACCTGTGCCCAAGATACTGTATCCTGCTTAGAGCAAGGGAACAATTCCAGAACGGTGGCCTCCACGGCAATGAACTCTCAGTCCTCACGGTCCCATGCCATCTTCACCATTTGCATTGATCAGAAAAAGAAAAACGACAAGTAAGTGTGATCACGCAGCTACTCCTAGCAGCTGTTAGGAGTAAGACTTACTCAAAATTTCATAGTCCTGTCATTCTTTCTTGCTCTTTGGATGAGCTCAGCTGAGCTACTCTTAAGGCACTTCCTTTATTTGACTCTCTGATATGAGGTGTGTTTTTCAGCCTAACTGTAGTAACCACTGGATTGCTCCTTTCCTAACTGCATGTTTATTTGAGGGAGTAAAATAATCTATTTCTGCCATAGGAACAGCAGTTTTCACTCCAAGCTACACCTGGTTGATCTTGCTGGCTCTGAGAGACAAAAGAAGACCAAGGCTGAGGGAGACCGACTAAAAGAAGGTCTGTAGGAAAACAACTGGTATAGCTTGGCTTTCTTACCACTTCTGAGTTAATAAATTGAGTACTCATTAGGAAAAGCAAAGCAGTTCTTTAATTAACGCTTATAATGTCCTTTTTTTAACCTTCTTTATATTTTTTAATAAGGAGAGGAAATGACCAGTTCCTAGCTATTGAGGTGGCTCCACTCACTGTCATCTGTTTGTATGCAGGCATCAACATAAACAGAGGTCTCCTCTGCCTGGGGAACGTGATCAGTGCTCTTGGTGACGAAAACAAAAAGGGTGGTTTTGTCCCCTACAGAGACTCAAAGTTAACAAGACTGCTGCAAGGTAAGAGACAGATGATGATAAAGCCTAAATCTACAGATGCACTTTAAATAATGAAGTAGCAAAAAAACCTCAACAGCCATACAACCGCAGTTCAAAACGGTAGCTGCTGTTGACAAAGGGATTGCATTTATTGGTTTAGTTCCTCTTCTGGCTGAAGCTCTACCTCTTCTGTACTCTTATTTTTAGGTTGCAAATGCATTGAGATGGACTCATTTATGAGTTCTGCTCTTCTGCAGTTCCTATGTGGTAGGAGGAAACTAGACAAATTCAGTGCATTTTTTTTGGTGGGGAGAAGGAAGAGAAGTTAAGTCTGGAAGCAGAGATCTATTATTATACCCTAATTATAGCTACTTACTGGAGAATATCACAACCAGAATGAAGCTTGAGCTGTGTGTGCTTGCACTGTGCACATCAGATTTGTGTTTTGTTTTCTTAGTCTGAATATCTGATCTTCATGGTACTTATTTTTCAGTAGTTGTAATGGTCTTTAATACATTTTATCTAAAATAGTCTTTAATGTGGGCATAGTGATAGTACTGCAATTTACTGTGGGTTTTTTGGTAGTTAAATAATTTGGTGCAAAAGGCTAGGCTCTTCACTGTTTTCCATATCTGAAAGTATCTAACAAAAAGAAACTGGATTATGCGGAGCTAGATATGGGGTCCGTGTTTTCCGATCAAAAATTTTAAGTAGCTGATATGTGTTAGTGTAAAACCAAAGGATAAAATGCCGTGCAGCTTGATGATCTGAACAAGTATGCTCTTAGCCAATAATTCTTTACATTGGAAGATAGTGTGAATTCTGATGTCTGGATATCCATGGAGGTTTTGAGTGTTATTGTCTGGGAGAAGAAAGGGGAAAACCTGAAAGAACTGTGCCAGAAATGTCATACAGAAATTACAGCAATTACAGAAATTACTTAACAGGACAATATTACCGGGGCTTCTGATGAAAAATCATCGGTGTTTAGAGCTGAGACGTGACTTTGGCTTTCAAAAAAAGCTCTTTAGTATAGTACTGACTGGGGCAGTGGAGAAAGTAGGTGACAATGACACAAACCTACAGCTGTATATCTTCTAGCTGTCGTAGATATCTTAATGATGATATCTTACAAGTCATTCTTGCTCTCTCTCAAAGCTTTGATTATGCCTTGTTTTCCTTTTCAGATTCTCTGGGTGGTAACAGCCACACTCTCATGATTGCCTGTGTAAGCCCAGCAGATTCCAATCTAGAAGAGACTCTAAATACTTTGCGTTATGCTGACAGAGCAAGAAAAATAAAAAATAAACCTATTGTCAACCTTGATCCCCAAGCAGCTGAGTTGCATCATCTAAAGCAGCAGGTACTTGGTGCTTTCTTCGTGTGAGAGAAGTAGATCTATCCTTTTAGTACTAAGCTTAGTAAACAGCAAGCAAAGACATAGGATGCCTAGCTACACAAAATATGCAAAAAACATATTAGTATGTTTTTCTCTGTCTCTTGAGATGGCTGTGTAAGTGCTGTAAAGGGAATACGTGAATATTTCTTGTAATTCTACAGCAACTATTCAATGCCATAGAGAAATGGTAGCGTTAGTGCGATTTACATTTCCCTTCCACTGAACAAATCATCACCTGCCCGTAAGGCTACAGGCAAAATTAGAGAGACAGTGGTGGTTGCCTTGCTGCCACCACCTGCCGATGTCCGGCGCAGAGTGGGAAGTGGAGTGTTCCTCAGCTTCAGAGGGAAATAACTTGGTTAAACCCAAAGCTAGAAATGCCCACGGGCTTGTCTACTGATGGCAGCTAGCCAGGCTTGCTGTGCTTACTTGACCGTAGGCATATGATAGTTTTTCATGCTACGTCTCTGTAGGAAATCAGTGATCTTGTTCCACAATGGAGCAAGGAAGTGGTTTTGCTTACTGCATGGGAGTCCTCACCAGAGCCTACTGAATGTTAATAAATGTACTGTAAAGTCAAATCACGTATTCAAGTAACTTAGGAAGGCAATTGATCTGACTCTCTCACATGAAAGGTAGCGACAGAGCATTGGTTCAGCAAAGTGGGAGACCCGCCCTTTGGATCAGCGAGGTCTCTGGCACCCTGCACAGAACAGTATGTCAGCTGTCTGTCGGTAACTTAACGTGCTCTTATCTGAGCATTCCTGATGAAGAGAAGGTAGCTTTTTTTTAGGAGTAAATTACTTGAAATACTGTAGCAACATCGTTCCTTTCCACAGGCAACGGTAAAAGGACAGTTGTGGAGCAAGTGACTCAGTAAGACTAAGGATCTTAATAGTATTCCTTCAACCATCTAGTTACTATATGGGAGAGCTTTACAGCAAGTAATTGTTTGTCTTTCTAGGTACAACAGCTACAGGTGTTACTGCTGCAGGCCCACGGAGGGTCGCTCCCAGTGTCTCTCAAGTAAGCTTTGTAGATTAATGCTCAATGTAACTGTTGTCTGTCACACACCACCAAAGGCTCTAGATCTCCTTTGCTCCAGGCAGTACTGTCGAGCGTGGGCAGAGCAAACTGGTTGCTTTCTAATAGGATCTAGACATTTCTTTTCTCCTTTTGTTCTTCTTTTTCCATACTTACTGAAATTCTGTTCACGTATGGGTCACTTAGTTTTGTAGCAAACCCCTTAAGATTGCAAAAATCACTTGCAGGTAATATGAGAGGAACTAGGCAATGTCTCCTAAGTAAGTATCTGTTTCTCAGATGCATCTGTCCCTCTTTTCTTCCTCACCCCTCTACCTCTAAACACAGGGCAACTCCATCTCCATCATTCTTAAAAGCACAAAATGCAGGGAAGAGTTGGATTGTGTAGGTCTCATCTTCTGAGGATGTTCCAAAGCCCAAGTACATGCAGTTTACAGACTTACCATTGGTTAAACAGCATTACTGTTTCAAAAGGGTGTTGTCGTCTTTTGCAAATATCTACTTTTGGTATGCTGTACTACTTAAATTTTTTAATTCAGATCAGACTTCCTCCAGTTATTTCTGTTCATCTGCTACAACCTATATTTATTGTAAGTTATTTAGGAAACTTGGAGGTAATTTCAGCACTTTTACAAACCTCTAGCAAAGTCATGTTCACAAGCAAACCATTCCTTAATGTTTTAGTAGTATGGCACCGTCGGAGAATCTTCAGTCCCTGATGGAGAAGAACCAGTCGCTAATGGAGGAGAATCAAAAGCTGAGCAGAGGGCTGAGTGAGGCCGCTGGTCAGACAGCCCAGATGTTGGAGAGGATCATTCTGGTAAGGTTCAGTTACCCAAGAAGAGCTTTAAGTTGCATGACTTCCCCCTTTAGCTGAAGATTAATCACTAGCAGCTCCTGTACTAATGGCAGCTAGGAATCTCTCTCGTTAATGTTCCTTTCACATTTATTTCAAATCCTTAGCTATCAGGTAGTTGGAACCAGAAGTCTCCCAGAGCCTGTCAGAGCCTATAGGTTTGGTGACTTCAGTGGGGAAAAGTAGACCTGAATCTTTCAGCTTTTCTGTTGCTTTGATGTTTTAAATACCAACTCTTGTGCACGCGCTTTCTCTCTGTCTTCCCTCTTCCCACCCCCTCAGCTCTGCCTTGTTTTGATTTGCAGGAATATACGCTGCAGTGAAACAGGATGTTAAGTCTGAACAAACTAGTGGCAATGGTCATGCAAGATCTTTCAGTGCATTGATTTGCCACAGACTGACAACATATCTTTTGCTACAAATAAATTAGCTGTTTTCTGGTTTCTTATCTTGCTTTTCCTACAATTCAGTGTAATTCTGACTTCTCTTAGACAGAACAAGAAAATGAGAAGATGAATGCCAAACTAGAGCAACTTCAGCAACATGCTGCGTAAGTCTGTTTCCACACCCTACTCATGCTGAGGAATTGTCTTTCGGAATTAAACGTTTTTCTTGGGATAAAGGAGATACAGTCAATTTGTGTTTGTTCATCCGGAGCTCATTTGTGTGTTCAGTGGGGAAAGTTGTTCCTCATTGGCGTGTGTGACACAAACATGCCATGTAATACTCACGGACTTATTCCCACGTCTGCATTGCAGGTGTAAGCTTGATCTGCAGAAGCTGGCAGAGACTGTGGAAGATGAGGAACTAAAAGAAAATGTAGAGGTGATTCGCAATCTGCAGCAAGTGTTGGCTCAGTTGCAGGTAAGACTGAGTCTAGGGAGAGAAGAGTGCGTGTCAGGCGAGTTGACTAACGAAACCTAGGGTTCTTCTGCTGATCTGCAGAGCAGTGGATTCCACTCTGCAGAAACCTTGCCTAAGGAGCCCAGGAATTACAAGTATTAAATTACTTTTGATATCCATGTCAAAACAAGCTGTCCTGCTGTGCTTTTAATGCTGCAGAAAGGCCGCTTGTACTTGAGTAGCTGCACGTGATGAGGGGAAAAGGAAGAGTCTCCGTAAAAGAATCTGATAGCGGGAGATTACATGGATTTACAATCCAGAAGTTGGAAGGAGAGTTATAAACTTGGTAGTTTTAATAAGCAGCCTAAATTGCTGGGATCTGAAATTGTTAAATAGAAGTTGCTGAATCTTTGTCTAATTGAGGAACTTCTCTGTTCTCCCTCGCTAGACGTTCCCCCTGTTCCCAGACTCCTCACTCTTGTGAGGAGCTGGCTGCCAGTGCTGGAGTTCAGGGAAGACTAGAAAGACTGCCTGTCCAGCTAGTTTAGGAGGAGTATGCTCACTTTACTAGAGGAAAAAAAGGCATCCTCTTTCCAGAGATGGCCCAGAGGAGAATAACATTATGCTTTGTCATAATAGGTCAACAGACTGTTGTTAGCTTCACTTTACTTAATCTTTCCCTTTTTACCAAAATTTTCTTCTCTTTGTCCTATATAGAGTGAACATGCTGCCACAATGGAAGCTGCTACAGAGATGGCAAACTCTGAACAGGATGCTGCAGCTGTAAGTGAGGGGAGTCCAGCAGTGCTGACCTTACTGGGGCACATTTTTTATCCCCTCATCACTCCTTTTTTATCTGTGTCCTTATGCTAGTTTTCTAATCCAAATATTTGGTAAATAATGTGTTGCTTTTGTATGTGCTGCCATTCTGTGCTCTTATTTGCCTAACGTGTTCAAGATCAATAACCTGTTCTTGTTTCTGAATATCTACTTATTTACGTAAAACTTAATTTGAAGTATTCTGCAGAAACTGTGATCAGAGTTCAAGAGCTTTGGACTGACTTCTCCAGCTCATTGCTGTGTCTCCTCCAGGAAGCAGAAATGGGCCAAGATACCAAGAGATCCTCAGATGAGTTCACCACTCAACATGCCCTCCGTCAAGCACAGATGTCCAAAGAGCTGCTTGAATTGAATAAAGCTCTGGCTCTGAAAGAGGCACTTGCCAAAAAAATAACTCAGAGTGATAGTCAGCTGGAGCCCATTCAGTCCCAATACCAGGTAAACTCTTATGAAATAGTCCTTGCGAGGATGTGTTCAGTTTACTTTCCCCAGTTGATGCAGTCACTCCATGCTGCAGAGGGAAGGGAGGAGATCTGTCCTCTCATGAGCATGTTCTTATTGTGTCTCTCTTTCCTTAAGCTGGGTCACTGCCCCCCTTGGGTGTAGGGGAGACTTAAGTACAGGTGTGACTAGAGAAGGTGGGGGTGGGATGACCATGCCCAGCTATCTACAAATAGCTCTACCACCAGAAGACTGTCTTTTCCTTGAAATGAGCTTATTAGCCACTAGCTGTTCTATATGAAATGGGCTTCTCTGCTTTTTATTCAGAGGTTTGCTTGGCTGCACCAAGCCAAAATGCAGGTGCTTCGTTGTTAACTCTCGCAGTACAGCCAGCTGATCTGGTTTCCCCTGTTCACTAGCTGTGCTGGGATCTCCAACCTCTGAAATTGTTCAGTCGTAACTTTTAGTTGTCACAATGGTTCTGTGGACCGACTAAGACTTCAGTGTGTGGAGGACTAGCACTTCTGACACTCATGCTGCTTTTAGACTAAGTGTTTTACAGCCTGTTGGAAAGGAACGTGGTTTCTCGAGGACTCCTGTCTTAAAGCTGTGTCTTGGAGTGAAGTTTCAAGGTTATTTGGAGGCTTACTACTCTTGTCCTTTCTAGACTAATATCAAGGATCTGGAATTGGAGGTCAGCAGTTTGCAAAAAGAAAAGGAGGAGTTGATTCTTGCTCTGCATATGGCAAAGAAGGATGTCAACCAAGCCAAGTAAGAGTGATCAGGCAAGCCGTGTGGCTTATAGCACTGAAAATTGTGTTAATGCGCCTGGGAAAATTTGTTGTCTTGCACTTCTCCTATTTGTAAAAGATCTGTTTTGTTGCAAGTGCGTCCCTGTAACATGCCATGTGAGTTGTATGAATTGCAGAGAAGCCTGATAGTGGGCTTTCATCAGTGCGAAAGATGATAAGATAATACACAATTGCTTCATTTTTCATAAGGTGCCTCTAAAGTTGGAGAGTATGTGTTGAGAATGCCAGTTATCTGCAGGGGGCTGTTGTTAAAGTGTGATTTCTTTACAGACTGAGTGAACGGCGGCGGAAAAGACTTCAGGAGTTGGAGGGGCAAATTAATGAGCTCAAGAAAAAGCTGAATGAGCAATCAAAGCTCTTAAAGCTGAAGGAATCTACAGAACACACTGTCACCAAACTGAACCAGGAGATCAGGGTAACTAACCCTAGCATGCAGTTCTCAGGCTTGCTCCAGCGTAGGCAGAGCAGCTTCCAGGCAGAAGGCACTCGCTTTCTGTTTTATTAGACTGACAACACCAGTTTTTGGCACGATTCCTTTGGCTACGTGACCACAATTGCTGGTGTAATACACTAGGCAGGTGACTACTGAGACTTGGAGGAATAAAAGAAGTCCAGAGTGTCTTCTGGCTATTCTGATAATTTATTGCCTCAGTCAAATCACTTGACTGTGCTTTGATTTCCATGTGTATACCGTGTGTGTGTGAGTGTTTGTCTTCTCTTTGTGCCTTAAAAAAAAAATGAATTCCTGGGTTTTAGCACTTTGAGGGTGTCCTTAGGCATGTAGTCTGAGTGGGCAGCACACTGTAATATTTCCCGTCTGCCACTCCCCACCCCTGACAGACACACTAGGGGAATGTAGGTTGAAACTACCCAGAATGCAAGTACTGGACGATTCTTCCAGCAATTTTTATTTTTCAGGAAATGAAAAACCAAAGGGTACAGCTGATGCGCCAAATGAAAGATGATGCTGAGAAATTCAGGCAATGGAAACAACAGAAGGACAAGGAAGTGATCCAGCTGAAAGAACGGGTGAGCGAACAATAAGCCCCCAAACTGTACCTCCTTTCAAAGAGTGAAACAAATCATTAAAGTCTTTGCTGCAAGGCTTTGTTTAACTTGCAAGCATCTGAAAAACATCTGGGGAATGCTTTGAAGATAACATTAGTTCATATGGCTGCCACCTTTCACCAGTTGTCATAAACTGACTCGCTTGCTCGTGTCTGGCAACCTTAAAGCTATCAACACAGCCGTCATGATTCAGCTCTAAAGCAGAAGGCAAATATATTTAATATTTTTAAGTATTTAAAGTTGTAGGGTTTGGCCACAGAATGGGAGGTATTTAAACTTTCAAAGGAATATTGAATCTGCATGTAAACAGTGAGAATTGTTAATGAAATCCAGCTGACTTGTAACATTGAAGTGTAATGGACAGCAAACATCTGTACCTCTTGAGCTCTGGTCTCAGAGGAATTCTTACTGTAGGAAGTTTTCTCCCCAGTGCTTTGGGACACTAAGTCTTAAAGTTTTGGTTTGCAGTCTCTTACAGCCTTCAGGCTCCTCAAACTTTTTGATGGGAAGTGTGGAGCTCCTTCTAGCCACTTTAAGCCTAACAGCCATTTGTTCTCAGAGGCACTGTATGGCTTAAGCTTGTAATGATCAGTGAAATTATTATCATGAAGCATTTGCATTGCAGAACAGCAAATGTAATTATTCTGTTCCAAGAAGTGTGAAACTGGCTGTAGGTATTAGTGTGACGTGATTTTTTTCCATCTCTCTTAACATTATTTCCCTGCAGGATCGCAAGAGACAATATGAGCTACTTAAGCTAGAACGAGATTTCCAGAAGCAGGCCAACGTACTTCGGCGCAAAACAGAAGAGGTAAGGAGCCAGTATCTGCTAGAAACTCCTGATCAGTTCGTAAAGGTCTGCAGAGTGTGGCTGGAGGCTGTAATAGGATATGCAGAAACTTCTTAAACACAGCTTGGAGGTCTGGAAATAGGTGCTTTTCTCTCTGTAGAAAAATACTGTGCTTCTGTCACGTAGTCTTTGAGGGATTCTAGTTAAATCTGCTCCTTAAAGGGTAAATTACCCTTTGAGCATCAGGCTGCTGTGGCAAATCTATTGCAGATACCCAAGCTAGAAAAAGTGTAAAATGAGCTTGAGTGGATATGCTACATTGCAGCTCAAAATTCTTTCAGGATGGCTGTATAGAAGGAATGCATCTTGAAACCATTTTGGGTGCTTTCTTCTACTTTTAGGCCTAGAAGCAGGTTCTCTTTAAACTGGGAATCTCAGCAAAGGAAACTAAGTCAGGGACTCCCTAGTCTTCGATTAATCCTAAAGTTTTTATTAACCTTTTCTATAACCTCTTCTCATTGTCTCAGTGTCTGGCTTGCATTGTGAATACCTCATGTTTTCAACTGTTGCAGATTAAGTGAAATAACTACTGTTCAGCTGTTGTGTAAAATATTTTACAGGCAGCAGCCGCTAACAAGCGCCTAAAGGATGCTCTGCAGAAACAACGGGAGGCTGCAGATAAACGGAAGGAGAGTCAAAATCGGGGAATGGAAGGAGTTGCTGCACGAGTCAAAGTGGGTGACAGCGTTGTGCATCCCAACAAACAATGGGCAAACTTAGCTTTGTTAACTCAGTAGGTGCTGCTGGAGAGCAGAGGGGAGGAACATGGAGTTCATATGAAGGGAGGCAACGTGATTATTCAGTTGATCTGTGAAGGCATTTCAGAGAAGGGTTCAGTCCTGAAGTTGATACTATACTGATTTTTGGGTTTTGGTGGGGTTTTTTTTCCTCCAGAGCTGGCTTGCAAATGAAGTAGAGGTTCTCGTTAGTACTGAAGAGGCTCGACGGCACCTTGCAGACCTTCTGGAGGACAGGAAGATCTTGGCACAGGAGCTCCTTCAGCTTAAAGAGAAGAAAGAGGCTGGGGAAAACCCACCTGTAAAGCTCCGGGTAAGAGAGGGAAATGCCATTTTCCCTGTCCCACACCTCTGGCTGTTCAGCAAGAACTGTCACTTACTTGTATTCATTCCTATTTGACCTTTTCCCTCAGAAGGTAGCAATGGAAATGGTTCTCTTTCTGGAAGCAAAATTAAAGGGTTAATGGTGTTACTGTTTTCTGGCATGTCAGGGAACAGAGTTGAAGTAACTTGTTACTTAATGCAGTGCATCTGATGGATGTGAGTGGGTCACACCCCTTACCAAAGGCTTTGTGCTTTTGGGAAGGAGCAATGGAATTTAAGCTACAGAGAGGTACTCGGAGGCTTTTATAATAGCTTGGCTCCTCTTTGCTAAAATGTCTGTGAGTGAAAGCCTGGTCTTGCGTGCGTTTCTTCACATGTTGCTCACTTCTGTCCACTGCTGTAATTCTTTAGAGACGCACCTACTCCCGCTCAGATTTGCAGGCATCGGAGATGGACGTTTCCATATCAAAGCAGATAGAAAGCCTGGAAACTGAGATGGGGCTCAGGTAAGGCAGTAGGGCAAAGCTGATTTGCACAGCCTTGCCTCATTTTTTTTTTTCCCCTCATCTCTATCTACAACTCTTCTGTGAAACAGAAGAGAAAGTGAAGTAACTTATACACTGACACTAAAAATTATGAAATAAGAACATGTGGTTTTTCTGGCTTGAATTTTTCCAAAATGTGGGGATATGAGGACACTAGTCAGTCACTAAGATTGCTTTGTTCTTAGCTGTTTGTGAGCATCTCTGTGAGGGAAGCACTGCACTTCTAATTGGAAGTATAGAGGGGAGGAGAAACTCCCTGCTATAGCATTGCAGACTCCAACTGCTGTACTAAGCAGTCAAAATTTTAACTTGAGCTATTTTGTCTAATATTTTGGTAACACTGATTTTAGCCCAGACACTAGCCCAGGTTTTCTCCCGTGTTGTAACCTCAAATACGTGTGTTCTTCCAAAGGAGTGCCCAGATAGCAGATCTGCAGCAGAAACTCTTAGACGCGGACAATGGAGATCGTGTGAAACAGCGTTGGGACAGTATTGCAACAATTCTAGAGGCTAAATGTGCTTTGAAGTATCTCCTTGGAGAGGTAAGTTCTAAATTTTTCCTATTTTATCACTAAAAACAAAGGCTGAAAGTGCTTAGCCAGGAACGAAAGGAAGTGACTAACAGGCTGATGGCAGAGACGAATTGAAGCGAAGCACTACTGTACTGCATGAGCTTTATTTCCCTCACAACTTCTGATTAAAATAAAATATTCTCCTGTACTGTGTATCATTTTGGGGAGTGAAATCCAAAAAGAACAGGGAAGAGGGAAACAGAATAGACACAGGTCTGGAGATAATGACTAAAGCTGTGCTTACAGAAGGCTTACATGGGAATAGTAAAAGGGAAGAGACAAATTTCACAAGTGGAAGAGAAGAGAAAGTGCCTAAAAATAATTCCTGAACAAGTAAGGCAATCTGCAGGGAAACAAGGGGACCGCTCAGAGGTCAGAGTGGAAGCAGCGGAATGGATGTTGCGATGGGAGAAGCTTAAACAAGGGGGCAGGGGGTAGGAGAGTAGGAATTGGGCTAATGTGGAATCAAGGAAAGGCCAACTGAATGGCAGAATCATATATCAGTCCCTGGTGCTTGGAAATTAAAGGAAAAGAGTGAAGGAGCTAATATGACAGAGCATTCACTTTTGAGGTCCCCCTGATACTCAGATTTAAAGTGCTGCAGGAAGAGAGATTAATCTAGAGCTGTTAACAAAACCTCCTGCTCTGTTTTGCACTTCCATGCTGGCTGTCAGATGTTGAGCTCTGAATGTCTCATCTAGCCTCCCGGCTGCTGATGGCCAGTGGAGTTCTTAGGGTGCTTAGAAGTTAGACAGAAATGCTTCTCCTTCAGACTGAAGCATGTCTACCCCAACAGATGTTATGAAGTGTGGACCTTGTTGACCCAAGCAATCACCTTGCTTTTGTCTTTCAGCTGGTCTCCTCAAAAGTGCAGGAAAGCAAGTTGGAGAGCAGCCTTCAGCAGAGTAAAGCCAACTGTTCAGATATACAAAAGATGCTGATTGAAGAGCGAAACCACATAACAGAGATGGAGGCTGAGTTCCAAAATCAGCTTTTGGTGCAGGAACAACACCACCAGGAGAAGGTAAAACAGAAGTGATAGAAATCTGGAGAGCTTCTGTGTCTTGGGACTCCTATTCCCAGATTCTGCTCAGAGATAAAGGCAAAGTGTTGCGCTAAAACCAGTCTGTTTCTGTACGTCTGATCAAGATTTGTTAGACTCTTGCAGGATAGCTAACAAAAGCCCAAGAAATCTCCCTATTTATCTTCTGCCTTATGCAGGTTGTTTTATTCGATAACTTTTTGCAGTGTTTTCAGTGAGGATGTTACACCTGAGCACAAGATAACTTTTAAAGTAGATCAGGGCAGAATCGTGCTGGAAGTGGCAGAAAGAATCTTTCTAAAATTGTCAAGGCCTTTGCCTGAGCTGCCAGATGTCTTTTTAGGAATTCATACCTGTTTGCTTTTAGGTTCTGTACCTGCTTAGCCAATTCCAGCAAAAAGAAGCAGCAGAAAAGAAATTGGAAGATTCACTAAGTGAGCAAGAGAAACAGCTGCAAGAGCGACTCAAGTTCCAGGTAGAGTGTCTGGATTTGGCTTGGGGGGGGGGGCGGTGCTGATTAGGGCTACCTCTTTCTTGGAATAGTAGCTTTAGAGTGAGGAAGGTGCAGAAGGATTGACGGCGTTTCCACTTGTAGCTAAGACTGCTCAATTTTGTTGGTTGCAGGGGATAGTTGCTATACAGGTTTGAATAAGCCTGTGGTTTTTTCTCTTGTGTATCTTCTTCCATTAAACAAATGTAAATGCAGCAATGATGCCCACCGCAATCTGACCAGCTCATGCAAACTTCTTCCATGCTCGGAACACCTTCAGTTAGGATATTCAACGTGCTGTTACTGATCCTTTGCTGAGCACAGCTCCCTTGTGCTATCAGCAACGGAAGAACCTTAGCCTGATCCTATAAACATGTTATAAGCTGCACTTTGTCTTGTCACTAAGAGAATTAAGTGGTGTAGCAGGCTCCTGTGGAAGGGCATGTTCAGTGATGCGTTAAAGCAAAATCAGTCCTAGATGCACCTAATTTGGAGATAAGCCTTAGAAATAGAGGGAGTTTTAGATCTTAGTCACTCTGAAAGGATCAAGTTCTCGCTGTTGTGTTGGCAGCATTATGCCTAAAACAAGGTGGTAGCACTAATGATTTTCCTGAGTAGTCAGAGCTGATCTCCTGTTGGAGAACACAAAACAGCCACTCCGATCCTGTAAGAAAGATCCAAATAGGAAAATCTGTCCCAAACAGCTACTTGTGCTACCCCCATGTAAGCCTACAGATTTCGTCTTGCCTTGCAAACAGGAGGAAGAGCTGGAGAAAATGAGGGAGATCTGTGAGAAGAATCAAGAACTTCTCCAGGAGAACGACACTCTTAAGCAGGTAGAGAGATCTCTGCAGACATAAGTCATAAGAGCTTCTCGGCAGTTGGGTTAACGTATTTTGCAAAGCTAACTTTTTTGTCCTTCTTAACAGAAACTGCTGCTCCTCCAAGTTGCCAGTGGACAGAAGCTCCGTCACATTCAGCAAACACCGTCTGAGTCCCCAGATTCTTCTTTTGATTACATTCCACCCAAAGTAAAGATTCTGCATACCAGTTTTCGTGCTTGTATTGTGCCTGGGTTCTTTTCAAAAGTTAATGTTGGCTATTAGTAATCTTGGTTTCTTTCTCCCAAGTTGCTTTTTATACTCTGTCTTGTTCTACTTATTGAAGTAGGCCTGTTCTCTACTTCAGACAGTCCTTAAGGCTGCTGTTTTCAGAATACTTCTGAAACCAGCTTGCACTAGTTTTTCAATCTTTTTTTAAAAAAAAAAGAGCAAACAAAAACCAAACCTGTTTTCTCAGTCTAATTATGTCTGACTCCATATCCTCCTCAGTAATCCAAACGTTTTCTCTGTAGCATTTCCAGTCTCTGAATCATGGAGCAAGGCATCCATCATAGAAAATTTAATCATTGCCTTGCAGAAGAGCCAAACCTTAGTGCTGGGAGGAATAAATGATTTAAAAGTATTTTGTCAAGGCTGTGACACAAATCTATTAAGTTTCCAAGGACTTGTCAACTATAGCAGTTTAAACTGACTGATTGAATCTTTAATCCTGACAATTTCATCTTTTGTCCCCTCCCTAACCCTACAGTCTCTTGGCTGTCTGAGAGGAATGGGGCTGTGGTGGTGGGACTCTGAAGTGCCTTAATAAAATGCAAACCCAGTGTTAGTTCTTCTGGGGCCTCAATCCTTGTAACTTCTGTGTGTAGCCAAAGACTCGCCGGCAAACGACAGCAAAACCCCGCGCACCAACCCCAGAAATGGATATGGAAGAGCTGCTCTCTGACTCGGAGGACTCTGGAGGGGAGAGGGAAGATGCAGACTGGGTTCCTGCAAAAGCAGTCAAAGGAGCAAAGAAAAGCATGACGGGGGTAAGGTCTTTTCACTTGTTATTACCTATAAGGGAACTGCTTGCTTGTATCCCTAAGGATCTAGTATCTGTACGGAGCAACGGTGAGACTGTAGTGTCTCCGCTGCTGTTCTGAGCAGCCTTAATACGACAGTACTGCTGGCGTTGGTTAGTCGTCATGTTTTGACAGAAAGAGCAAAAGTTGCCTATAGTCAGCAACACCTTCCAAAAGAGAGTTTCATTGGACAAGTCGTCTTCTGCCATGAGACAGGTGTTCTGTCCTGCTACCTGTGGCTGAACTGGCCTATGTGTTTCAGACAGCAGCAAAATAGTGAGCCCTAACAGCAGCCTTATTCCTTCACGGAGCCTATTTTGGGGGGGGNTGCTGTTCCCAATGTGGCGTACTGCGGCTCCTAGTCCTGGCAGAAGCCTCAGCTTCCATCTTCTGTTCGTATCAGTCTGCTGGGCCTGAAGCTTCAGCCTGCTGCTGAGATAACTCCTGATGGGATGGAAGAGATGATTTGAACCCGCTCAACACAAGTCGCTGTGAACCAACGGGCCTCTTTGGGCTTGAATTTCTGTGAAGCTAGGCCTCCGTTGCGAGACATGTCCTTCCTCCCCTTGGCAGAGGGGTGAATTATTACGTATTTCGCTATTGAGCGACTGTGAAAATGTCAGCAGTTACCACAGAAAAGCGTATGAATTTTAAGGTCTAGCTTTAGTTCCTTTCACTGGAGCTTGTCAACCTGATAAAGTCTGAAAGACAGTGCTGTTAGCAGGTTGGTTTTTGGGAGTTCTTTCTGGCCGTGTTGCAGGAAGGAGGGCTTGTGCTTGACACTCGGCTCTTATTTACGTAGCCCAGTGGAACTCCAGTGCAAATCACTGCTCAGTTCAGAACCGCAGCTTGGAGCAGCTGCTCCGTGCAGTCTGCTGCTGCTTCACGCACCCAGGCTAGCAAAGAGATTCACTGCCACGAAGTAGCTAAAATGGGTCACCCCTCTCTAGAAGGGAGGGCCCCAGGCCTGGTGAGTCAGGTTTGCCTCCTAGTGCACAAATATTAGCTTGTTTAACTGACACTGAAACTGGCGTCCTTTTGGGTAGCTTGAAGTCAGGGACTGAGTAATGGAAGGTGCTTATTTTGGGGATGCTGAAGCAAGAGGTGACTCCGTAGGTGGAAAGGTTCCTTTTCCTGGGTTGCAGGACTGACAGTGCAACAGTAAAATGTTCCTGGCAGCTTGGGGGTGGTACCATCCTTTAGATTGGCTCAGGCAGGGACAGCTGTGGCAATCTAGATGCAAGTCTATAAAACACCGAAGCTCTTTCTGCACAGAACTCTTCTCTTACTTAGTGCTCCTGCAAGGGCCGGTGTGGAAATAGGCAGTGTGGCTGCAGGAAGCAGAAGGTGGGCTGCACGGAAGGCTGTAGCTGTGACTCTGCAAAATGCAGGAACAGAGACCCCGGCTTTCCAGTGAGTAGTGCCGCATCTGGGGGGGCTACACAGGGGGTTTAAGCGAAGCAAAGGCTTTCTTTTGCACTTAGTAAATAAAAATTGTATCTTTAGCTTCAGATGGCACAAAAACATAACTCGTTTTCAGATTTTTTTTTTTTAAAGAATGGAAGGGATAATTTGGGGAGGGGGTTGTAGCATCTGGAAGGTTCGTGAGCAACTGACGTTCATGAGAATTCTTGCTAGAAATGTCTGCCTTACGCTTGGATCTTAGATATTTAAAGCAGAGACCTTCCATAGTAATTCTTTAATTATTGACTATTTTACAAAACCAGTTGCCTGACAGAGGCATCTGGCATCCTGTACTATGAATTACTTTGCAGCTGGAGAGAAGGTGGCTTAGAGATCCCTGGTATTTCTTCAGCTGTTGGTGGGAAAGGAAGGGATGGATATTGTAAAAGTGCTTCAAAATCGTATTGCCCCTCAGGATGCCACACTGTGTGAGAACCGAACAAGGGACTCTGAAGGCTCCTTCAAACTTGAAGACCCCACCGAAGTGACTGCAGGGGAGACCTTCTTTCAGCCGGTGTGTGTCACACCAACTACGAAGGTACTGCCTGAAGCTGTTAAGGGGGAGTGGTGGCTCTGAATGTGCACCCACCTTGTTCCCAGCTGGCAACGGGTCTTAAAGAAGAAAAAACCTCAAGATGATAGGCTGCTGCTAGAAAAGTCTGAACAGACTACAGCTGTCAAGCCAGCTTGTACTTGTTTTGAGCCTGCTGAGTTCTTAAGTTTTCATACTAAAACTTTGCCACACGGGCTTGCCATGCTTCCCAGCTGCACCTTCCAGCAATAAGAGACTGGTAACTGAGGAGCATGTAGGACAAAATCCTATCTGTCTACATCCAAACTTACTGCTCTTAAGCCCTTGTGCTCTCTGACTTGGCAAAGCCCGTGAATTAGTCCTTAGAATTTTTACTTGAGTAAAGAAATTAAGCAACTCTTGACATTGGCCTGGCAACTTCTGTGCGTGCTGCCTCCAAGCTCCACTGAAAGCTGGCTGGCTGCTTCAGGGCAGCGACCAACTCCACAATTGTCTTCCTTATGTTTCCAATAGGTGCTGAAGGATATCACTGACCACGATGTGTTAGTGAAGAAGCCCAGCGCTGCTGCCTCCCTGCTCGTGAGAGATGAGGAGTCCCAAGAGAACCAGATACCATTTGTCAAGAGAAAGAGGAGGATGCTGAGTAGCAACACCAGCTTCTTCTCGGGTTGCACCCCTATCAAAGAGGAGTTTGACTGAGGAACCCAGAAGACGCCCCATGCCTGGGTTGTGCTGTGCTTCTTTAGACCACGTTGCTGGTGACTTTTTAAAAAAAGTGTTGGGATCTCTTGCTGCAGCAGAAGCCAGGCGACTGTCGTGCCTGACATCTTCTGACCACAGCAAGGGAGTCAAACACTAGTTCTTGTGAGATTGTGTCCAAGTCTTTGTAAATACTTGTATGTGTGGGTCTTGAGCCGCTGGTAAGGAACTCTTTCCTCTGAAATTTCTGTAGTGAGTGGAGGTGTTTTATCCAGGTTGCTCATTCCAGCTGCCTTCCTCACCCTGAGCTGTGAACACGTTGGGTACAGTTTAATCCGTAATCTTGAAAGAACTTCTGCATTTGCACTGGAAATGGGGGCCACTGTCTCTTCCAATGCAGCGTAGGGAGCTGTTCCAAGCTGCTGTGTGAGACCTACTGGTGCTTGGTCCTGAGGAGGTGCTGTCTGTAGTCTTAAAGGAGCTAGCAGAGAGACGAGGGTCAGTGCTTCCCTACCCACTAAAGCACTGGTCTGTCTTTGTTCAGTGAAGTTAGAAACTTGCTAGCCATATGTGAATATTGTAGTAATTTTAATCTGATTTTGTAGCTTTAATAGTTACTTTATTAAAGACCCTTGACTTTTAATTTTATGTTATTATGTATGATGTATCACTCTGCAATTAAAAATGGTCTCAAAACTGTTCCAGCAGTTGCTGTGCTGTGACTGCCATAGGATGGGCTCTACATCTGTTCTTGTCATACTGGAAGCAACCAGTACTACTTTCTTTTCCTCTCCTTGCCATTGTGTCCTAATTTTTGAGTCACGGCATGAAGAAAAAGTGAGGCTTGCTTCTCCAAAGGTAATTTTTCTTTTCCTCCACTGGTGCCACTTGCAGATGGATGCTGCATTTGCTTTGAGGTCCTCTGTTTATCTTCTTAGGCTTGGTGCAATAGTACTGATTATGTGGCTGCTGGCTTGGTGCAAGCTGAGCAGGCTTTTCTGCACAAAAGCTGTTCAGACATGCCTTTAATAAACATAACTGCAGGCTTTCTCCTAACTAAAGCCAACCAACATGACTGAGCAATGTAACTTTCCCTCCATTACAAGCTTTTTCCTCTGATGAGGAGCGGTTGGGAGCAGAGCAGGGCTCTGCAGCCCCTGCTGCGGTGCTTGGGCTGCCCCAGGCCCTGCTCTTGCTGATAAAACTGTGCTCAGAGCTCTGGGAGGCAAGTGTCACCTCTGGAAACTGCAAGCCCAGACATGGTCATGTGCGGTCCACTCAATAAAGAGCTGTTAGATGACTGCTCTTCTAACTTCAGTCATCTTTTTGCTTTCTAAGCATATAAAAGTGTCTGAGAGTTGCAAAATGTTTGTTTCAAAGCGATTTTAACAAGGTGTGAGGGCTTTATGCAGCGAAAAGGCATCCACTTCATCCCACAAACCATCCCATCCTTAATGCAAGGATTTAGAAACTGTGAGTCAGGATCCTTTCACATTTGAAGAACAAAGACACAGCACAAAGGCAACAAATCTGTGTGCAGGTGAAATGCAAGGTAACAAATGCCTGTGGTTTAAGCAAACCTGTCCTACTTGTAAACAGGATGAACTAATCCACCTGCGTGGCTCGAGGAGGCGTGCAGGGAGCAGCTGAGGTGGCAGGTTGCTCCTCGCCTGTCCCAAATCCCGCTGCCTTGCTAGAAGACACTGGAGAAGAGCAGCTGCCTGGGCCAACAGCCTGCTCTGGCTGAGGGGCTTCAGCCTCTGCTGCTGGAAGAGGCTGAGTTTTGTGACCCTAAACCCCAGTTGTGCAGGACTCACCTGCGTGCCCCGAGCCCTGCCACAGCTCTGATGTGACGGGGCAGGGCCTCTGCCCTTTTAGATATAAAAGAAACGCTGTAAATCAGAAAAATGGGTTGGATTGGATTTTTTTTTTTTGATGCATTGCCTTCCTCATCCCCTCCTACGGCTGAGCTGTGCTTCAGCCAGGCGGGGTGGGAGTCACACATTATTTTACACATTATATAGTAATATTATATATTATGTGGTATGTATATTATATATAACAAGGTTCTCTGGGGGGGGGGTGTGTGTGGAGAGAGTACAGCTTTGTAGGTACATAAAGGAAGAGATGGCTATGAGCGCAAGAGTGAGTGTGGTTCACAAATTCTTAAACAGCGAGCCAATATAATTTTGGTATCACATATATTACAGTATTACAATATGTACAAGAACAGGTGTCTGTCCGAGGGAGTGGGGGTGCACGCACACTCTCAAGATGCTTTATGCTATTAGGTACTGTACATATTACATTGTAGATATGACAAAGGGTAGCTGAGACTGTACAGCGTACAAATGTACGTCTGTACAGACCAGAATAGGAGACTGTGCGTGGGGTTTGTTTTTGTTTGTTTTTGTTTTTTTTTTAATATATATGTAACAATTATAAGTAATGTTCTAATATGTGAGTATATATAATACACAGCAATATGTAAAAATGTAATTATGCATTATATGCCTAATTTAAATATGCCCAATAGACTAAATAATATATGTTGCATATGGCATATATAAAATATGTGCTATACTATGTTTTGTTATGTATTATTCTTTTATACAGATAAAAAGGAAGGACAGCTTGAGTCTGTGCGTTTATAAGTATGTGTATGTACAATAGGTGACAGAGTGAGAAAGAGAGAGTGTGTGCATGGAAACCTACATGCATATGTATATCTACATATGTATATTAAAAGTGTTTTAAAAAGTGGGGGGATGTGAGAGGATATAATGTCGTTTTATTTCTAGATATATATATTTGAATAGTGTACATTTAAGAATAATGTCTGTGAGACTGTGGATGTGTATAATAAAATTTACACATTGTGTTATATATGTCAAATGCTGTATACATCAGACATCTATATAAAAAGGGTGTCTGAGACTGTAGCGAGGTTACATACATCCATCTATTAAAAAAAAAAAAAATGTGTCTGCATGCATGTGTGTGTGTGTGTGTGTAATGGAAGTGTGTATATATACACACACACACACACACACATACACATATATATAATATATAAAGCATGGCTGAGTGTGTTTATGTACATGCATAATTAACTACAATGTATTCTCTATATACACACTATATTTTTTATATATATATATATACACTCTGTGTGTGTGTATATATATATATAAAAAAAGATCAGCTGTCTGGGAGAGTATATGTGTGTATACATATATATATTTATATATATATGTGTGTAGGTATGTATATAAAATACATGCCATATCTAGAACCCAAGAGAGCAGCCTGGGGCTGGGGTGTGAGGCCAGGACCCCGCCGTGTCTCGCCCGTGGGGGACGCCGCTCCCCCACCCACTCCCCGCCCTGCCGCAGCACCCACTGCACCCTGCTCCTTCCCAACGCGCCGCCAAGAACGGGGTTTGGTTTTTGTTTTTTTTTTTTTTTAATTCCATCTTTCTATAAACCTTCACCTTGAGAAGCCACACGTCTGCTCTTCCTTATCCCACAGGGAAAAGCTGGTTTCACTCAGCATTTCTTCAAGTGAAACAAAGCAAACTGGAAATAAGGCGGCGAGTATGAAGAGTGCTGCAGCCTCAGAACCCGCAGCAGGAGCCGGCTGGGGCAAAGCGAGGGGCCACCAGCCAGCTTCACTCCTGAAAAAAGTGTCATGAAGAAGAGGCAGCGTTCATTTCTGTACCATTTTAAGACCCCGGTATATTCAATTACTTGTGAACCTCTCAAGACCTTAGTGGGAAATTGTGATTTTGCATTTGCAGCTGAGCCAGGGTTTGTGCAAGAGCTCTCCCGGCCCCAGCCAGGCCAAGCTCAGCATGAGAAAAGATGCATTAGGAAGGACGGTACAAGCTCAAGCTTTTACAGGAGACATTGGTAAAAACACGCACCGCTCTGTTCATTGTTTACTATATAAAACCACGTGAAATTTATTCAGTCTTCCAGTAGAGGACCTGGGACCCGATACGCCACAACCGCACCTGCAGGTGCCCGACGCCTCGAGCCAAACGCTCACGGCCCAGCCCGGGCGATTTGCCCTTCGCCAGCTCCTGCCACGTCCCACCACGACAGCGACATTTCATTCAATACACGTGTAAGCATGAGCTTAACGAAGTGCTGGCTGACAGAGGTGCAGCTCTTTGGAAATAAATAAAGAACAAATCCTGGCTGGGATTTTACCTCTTCTCTAGTTTTTGAGTTGTGGGTACTGCTGGAGGTGTTAAGGCCAACAGAAACCACGGATTAAGCCTGACAATAAGCAAGAAGCACCTGGACAAGGCCCTCAGAGACATGGCGTGAATTTGGGGTTGTCCTGTGCAGGGACAGGAGCTGGACTCGATGGTCCTTGCGGGTCCCTTCCAGCTCAGGGCATTCTATGATTCTATAATTAACAGATACCAGTGGCCAGCCTAAGGAAGCGTTCTCCAGAAATTCCCTCATCTACCCCTTATCTGCATTGTTACTGGTAAGCGACAACCTTCACGCCTGCTGGAGCTGCACATGGAGGACAGTGTACGGAACTAACACGCCCTGGGAGCAGCAAATGTATTTGGAGGAAAAAAACCTAAAGGCTGATATTCCCCAGCTATGCCGCACCTCACCCCAGACTCTGTTTTTGATGTTTTCTGAAATGAATCTCTACATCACACCACTCAGCGCTTTCTAAAAATTGTTTTTACTCGGCACGGGGCGGTACTGCCAGCACCCGCTCGCCAGGCTCCCGAGGCACGGACACCGCTCTTAGAAACAAGGCGACAGAAGAGACGGGAAGACCGTTCCCCTCCGTCACAGCAACCGGTGCTCAACGCTGCTGCTGGGGTTCAAAAGGCATTACGGGCCACGGGAAAAGATTAGTTGCTTTTTCCTCTTTCCACAGGCAATGACCTCTCTCTCACTCCACACCCAACTGCGTATTAACAGAGTATTTACACGCTCTCACACCATCTACAAAGAACTCTTGGCAAAACCTTATGGGACTCAATATGAATCGCTGAAGAAGGGAAGGGGATGGGACAGTCTCTTCACAAGTTATCATAGTCGTCATCATCTTCGTGCTTCCTTTTCAAGGGATTCGATTCATTAGACGTATTCTGTGACGATACCATATTTGTAGTAATAAGAATGTTCTTTGGGCCAATTAACGAAGGATTAATTAGAACATTCTGAACTGTCGGAGTGGTTGGTGTGGCTGTGAAAAAAAGAAAAACAAAGGAGCCGCTGAATGAAAAGCTTGAAAGAACGACAGTTGATTTTCTCCACACTGAAACAGAACTTCCAACCCAATAAAGAAGCACGCTACTAGAACATTCTGGGCTGGAAACCCCGGAACGAGCCTGAGAGCGAAGCAGAGAAGACAGGAAAAGGCTGGCGGGGTGAGCACAACAGAGCGAGAGAGCACAGACGCGGCACTTAAGGTGTAAGAGAAACCTGCTGGAAACGCCGTGTGTCCTGGCTGACAGCACGGCACCAGAAACAGGAATGAAAAGTAGCGGTGGAATGGCCAGGGAGGGGCCCGCCTGCCCACGGAAGGGGACACGAAAGACTAGCAACATCAAAAACACCAGAAGAGGTGAAGTAATTTCCCACATTATTACTACAAATTAATTTCCGTTCTGCTAAAAAGAACACCCAAAAGTGCTGCTGATCCTCACGGCTCGTGTTTTACCTGACTTGACGGCAGCCTGCGAAGAGGGGATCTGTACGGTGAACCTCTGACCGGTCAGCGACACTGGGGTGCCGACTTTTGTTGAGACGGATACTGTCTGTGCCGAAGGTGTACCTGAAATTCAAACCAAGTCGGTCAGAAGATCAATTGAAAAAAAAAATACACATACTTGCAACTGTAAATTTGCTTTCAAAGCAGAACCTATTATTTTCAAAGAGGCGGGAACACGCAGGAACATACCGATACTGGATATACACGAGTCAGATTTTCAGCACATTTACTCAAGACCTATAAAACTGCAGGCTACGAACACACAGGCTGACACGATACGCCAGTGCGCAGGCTCAGTCATGCATTTTGTGAACCTTTTAAAAATGGATGTTATTTAGTGCTATTTGTAGTTCACTGTAGTGCTTATATTGAGGAAAAAACCCTCAAACTGTTCTAAGTTTCTTGAACAGTCTCTTCACATACAGAAGTGACCACAAATCCAGGAAGAAAACCGCAGGATGTCAGTAATGCATATACGTATCAAAGGTTACAATAATCTTTTTGAAACTAATGGAGTTTTTCTGATGCTGTCAAAGAACGCTATGCTCAGGTGGCGCCCAACACGCCCTCAGCGGTTAAAGCATGCTTTAAATTACTCCTCCTTATTTTTTTCCTTCATAAAATCAACACAGGAAACCCCAACCGCGCTGTTTCCTACCCAGAGTAGGAGTGCTGGGCCTGCTGCTCACGGCACCGACGCTCAGGCGAGGGACTGTGATTCTTCCCGCAGAGGAAGAGACCTGGCAAGAGAGAACATTCAGTTTAGCATCCCCTTAGAAATTAACCGTTCTTAACATGGGAAGAAGAAATGGTTCTTCCCACAAAACCACAGAGAGTCTCTTCACAGCAACAATACGTGATTTGTGTTCCAACACGGAACTTCTCAAACCCTTCACAGGGCGAACGTCACCGGAGATCGGCAGGTGCCTGATCCGGCAAACAGCGCTCGGGTCAATCGGGTTAGTTTCTACTGGAAAGAATAACTAGAACATCTGCATCAACAGTTCTTCTTCTACTCTACAGCTAGCACCAAGGCATGCCCCATGTCGATACCTGGAATCCTCAACCTCAAGCTCAACTTTCAAAATTCTTTCCTTAAAATGGGAGAAATAAATACAAAATCCTACACACCGAGGCATTCCGCATTTTCCAGCATTTTCCTTCCTTCTAAAGCAGGAACAACTAAGGAATAAGCACAAAATACCCCTTAATATCTATACTAAAGCCATACTTTTGCCTTTTGCAAGACGATAGTCAACTCAACAATTTTGCTTTAACGCTAAAAAAATTCACAGGTGCATTTTTTTAACACACTTCGTATTTGAACCTAACTAACGGTAAGAATACTTGTAAATTCCTAGAGATAAAGACCACTGACCTCGTTTCAGACGCTATTCTGACTCGCAGAGGTCAGCGTTTGCCCACGCAGACCCTTCAGAGGTGTGGAAAACTCTAATTCTGAGAACATTCCTGACAAACAACGCAGGCATTAAGAGAACCCTTCCCTACCCAAAGCCCTTACCTTCTTCTGCAAGGACTTCAGCCTGTAGTTGGGAGCCGTCAGGCAGTATCTGTCAGGCGGAAGCCTGGGTCCAGAATAAGGCTTTATCAACGGCAACGGCGTCTGATTTTTTTGCCTTGCAATATCTAACAAGAACTGGAGAGACAGGGTTACCTTCCCACCCGAGGTCCTTTATCGCGTTCTGTTATTAGCAACGCAGTTTTACTTACGTCTCTCGGAGGCGGAGATGTAAACGACTGGTCTGTTCGACACTGGATTGCCAACCTCACATCATCCGCGTCGACGCTGGATTTCTTTGCGTGGCTCGAGTAAATTTTTGCATCCTCCAGGATAGTAGTCACATACCCTTTGAGAAAGAGAACCTCTCAGTAAGGCGGGATTGAAAGAAATGAATCTTTCCTCCCCAATCCTGCCCAGCTGTCACTAAAAAAAGACAACACTGCTACCTCCGAGGGTAGGAAGGCTCTGCAGAGGGATCTGGACAGGCTGGATCCATGGGCCGAGGTCAACTGTACGAGGTTTAACAAGGCCAAGTGCCGGGTCCTGCCCTTGGGCCACAACAACCCCAGGCAACGCTCCAGGCTTGGGGAAGAGTGGCTGGAAAGCTGCCCGGCAGAGA
>WEKW01005102.1:341549-386310 GCA_013389905.1 Sula dactylatra
TTCCAACCTTAATTATTCTGTGATTCTGTGATTTTGAAGGCTGACGGGGAAGCACCGGGCAGGGTTTCCCCTCCCTGCGCCCCGCCACCCCCCCGCCCCTTACTGTAGGCGAACTCCAGCATCTGGTTGATGACGCGCGGCTCGTACTCCGTGATGCCCATGTCCTTCAGGATCTGCGCCATCACCTGCAGGGCGGAGAGGCACCGCTGAGCTCCCCTGTCCCGTCCTGCCCCGGCCCACCGGCCCCGGCCCCGGCCCTACCTGCGCGTCTTTGGGAGCGCTCTTGGGCGACGCCATCTTGGCCGCCTCCATCCCTTCCCCTCGCCCCGCGGCGGCCGCTTCCGGTCGCGTGACCCGGCTACGGTGGCCGGGAGGGGGGCGGCGGTTGCCATGGCGACGCGGCCTGGCATAATGCACGCACAAATTCTTTTTTTTAATAACAATATTGGTGGAGGCAAAGTGATACACGAAGCCACTGACGGGCTGTCCCCCGCCCCCCCCGCCCCGTGCGATGACGCGGAAGCGTGTGTTACTCCATTAACGGCTCTGCCGCTCCCTCAGATTGTCAGCATTCCCCGGACTGAAGAAAACCAAGAGTATTGGCAGCAGGACTTTTAAAGCTTGTTTTCCTAGCAGCCGGAGCATCTCTGCCTGCATTCCATGCAAATCTCATCAAAATTTCTCTCTCTCTTTCTGGTGCAGAACCAAATAAAACGTGTTTTCTTGTGTTTTTTGTCAGAGGGCGATGAGCAGCGTAGCAGAAGTTGTGTCACCAGCCGTGCTGCTCCAAACGAAGCAAGGTCTGGAGGAAGACGCGACATCCGCACCGGAGCAGCTGATGTAACGGGGAAGAGAAGCCAACCTCCTCTGAGAGCAAGAAGACACAAACAGCCGTTAACTTGTGATCCCTCTGAGTCACGCCTGCAACGCGCTGCAAAACGTCCCGGCAGCAGCGAGGCTCGCTCTCTGCTGCTCATCCGTCCCGAGGATGATGTTTAACACCTGGAAGGCGAGCACTCAGTCTACTTAGATGTAAACGTGACGCTCAGATCTGTCGTGGACCCTGTATATATATGCACCGAGGCGGCGGCTGGCCCCGCCATGCCGTGGGTTTGCCGGTGATGGGGGTGCCAGGCTCGGCCTAACGGGGGGCAGAGGCAGCCCCGCGGCTGTGGCAGCGGCAGGAGGAGCTGGAAAACCCGCGCCCAGCACGTGCCGGGGCTGGAGGTGCCTCTGCTGAGGCTCTTTAGCTGGAAGCGCTGTAGCGTTACAGTCCAAGTCATTTGGCTTTCATGAGTCAGAGTATATTACACAAAAACATCCTGCGAGGAGGGAGCAGAGGATGAATTCCAGACACCGACCTTAGACAACAAACAAAATCCACTTTTTTTTTTTTTTTTTTTTTTTTTTTTTTCCCTTGCTTTAGGGAAGAGGCGAGGGAGCTCTTCCACTGCAGGCTGTGGGTCAGGCTGAAACTTGGCATAATCTGCCATCACTGCCACTTATTCCTGATGCAGTAAGAGAAGAAGATGCAGAGAGCCACTTTCCACGGGGGAAGTATTTGTCCTTGAGGCCACAAATGCCTTCTGTGTGGGCAGCTGAGCTGGAGCAGGTCTGCCCGGCTGTGAAAGCGTCCTCCTCATTGCCAGCCCGCCGGGGCATGACCACGCTGTGAATGCCTGCGTTCAGCTGGCTGCAGGGGCATGGTGCATCGGCCGAATGACAGAGCAGTCACCCTTCATCTCTGCCCGGACACTAGGGTTTCTTTCAGTGTTGGAAAACAGGAAACTGGGTCATGGCGTGGCCAGGCCAAGTGCTGACTCCTCCGTCTGCTACCGCCAAAGTGGGGACGTTCATCAAAGGCAACTGTCTCCCAGCTGGGAGCGATCTGCTCGAATAAATAGGGACGACAGCCGCATTCTGTTCAGGCCATATGAGCATGCACCAGCCAGGGCTTGGCTCTGCTCAGGGTGCGCCATTTAAATCACCAGCATGGAGTTAAGCAGTGGGAATTTCTTCTTAGATGGGTTTTGTAGAGCTGTTAAGGTGCAGCAATGTAAAGCCTTGGCACACAGACTGCTTTTCTTTTACTGAGGTGTTCAGGTGCCTGAACCACTTGGGAAAAAAACCCCACAGCCAATGCTTCTGCCTCTTGGAGATGGCAGCAGAAACCTCCCCGACGTTAGAACCTGGGATCTGTCAACACAATGTGGTGGCTGTGTTCAGCACTGACCTTTCAAGCCCAAACCCCACGCTATTTGGCTCTACAAAATGCTGGCTTTTGAATAGTCCTTCAGACAAGAAAAACTGCAAAGAGCAGAGCTCTGAGGAGAACAGAGGAGGTTTATTTTGTACTGGGTACCCTGCTCACATCTGCCAGCACCCCGGTGCCTGGGTTATGGAAGAATTTCTGAGGATCATGGCCGGACACATCCTGCCACCGAGCCGAGTGGCGTGCGCAGCCTCTCTGGTGCCGAGCGTCCCGCTCCCTCCGGCTGCGTGCAGTTAACCTCCAGCTTCCTGGAGCCTTCCCTTGCGACTTCCCTCACACTGGCCCCTTTCCCCTCACCTCCCCCATGCTTTCCAGCTCGTAATCTCTGATCTTTTCTGAAGTGGAAAGTAAATCAGGGCTAAGTGGCAGACTGTCTCATTTTGAAGACTGATGTTCAAATAAAGGCTTTCCCATCCTATCTTAATAATGTCATTAAAGCACCGCCAGTAGAAATTTCTCGGTGGCATATGCTGGGGAGGAGCTCAAGTGGGAAAGGCCCTAAGTAAACACAGAATGATCGAAAATTATGTAAATGGCCCAAATGGGCTAATTAAATTTCCAGTATCAAAGAACTGTTCGACCCTACCTGGTAACTGCAGGTGTTTTTTGCAGGGTAAGGAGAAAAGCAGAGAGGGGACACACGTGTTTAGCACAGCATCATTAGCAGTGTGGAGGTGCAACGAGGCAGATGGATGGCTGCAGAATGGGCAGCACTAAGGGAAACGGGCACAAAAAGTCAAGTGGCCCCAGCTGATTTCCTCAGAAACGGTGCAGCATGCTGGGGAGCGCCGGCACCCCGGGGAACGCTGGCACCCCGGGGACCTCCTGGCACAACGTCATCCTCGTCATTGGCAGTGAAAGCCATCCTGTGGGTGAAGCACCCTGTGCCTGCTGGCTGTGGTGATTGCCTGCGAGCCTCCCTGCTCCTCGGCGGAGCCATGAGGAAACTGCTCAGCCTGAAGATTTCCACTTGTGGTGCTCACAAGTGCTAGAAGGATCTGGCAAATCGCTGAGCATGTCCGAGAGGCTGTTCCATCTGGCACTCCCTGGGAGGACTGCCTGTCCTCGCAGCTCCTCCGCCATCGACCTGGAGCCCTGCTGCCAGGCCTGGCTCTACGCACTTAGTCTGATTGACAAAACTTGAAAGGAAATGTAAAAAAATGGCCCTTTTTCAAATACCGCGAAGCTAAGGGTAAATATCGGTATGGTAAATATTGTTTTGTAACGGTCAATATTGTTTTTAAAAGGTTGTATCTGGTGAATGTTGGATGTGTGACTCTGATACTCCTTTGCTTCATGTAAAAGGGCATAATCAGCACTTGGGTATTTATCTTCATCAGCTAAATGGTTATGGATGCAATTGTGAGGTTTTTTTTTAACTGACCACGTAAGAATCGTTGCGCAGAGGGTTGGCTTTGGACGCTTGCTTTGAAAGATGCCTCTCTCTTGCCACGACTTGGGTTTCCGTCGAAGGGGCAGAGGAAGCCAGCCCTGGCTTTGAAACCAGACATGGGCTCCTCCTCGAATCACACCTATTTCAGAAATGGCACGGACCCCTCTGAAAATCAGTCTTTTTCTTTGTTTGACGTCCATATTTTGGTGCCCGTGACAGTAATTTCCATCATCCTGTTTTTCTTGGGAGTTTCTGGGAATTTGATAACGATAGTCCTTTTCAGATGCTCGCAGGAGATGAGGATGACAGTGAACATGTACCTGTCCAGCATGGCGCTGTCAGACACGCTGATTTTCCTTGGCCTGCCTTCTGACCTCTACTGCCTTTGGAAGTACAAACCCTACATATCTGGAGATTTCCTCTGCAAGTTCTTCATTTACCTGAGCGAAACATGCACGTACTGCACCGTCCTGCACATCACCACCGTGAGCGTGGAGAGGTACTTTGCCATCTGCTTTCCCCTGAAAGCCAAAGCAACCATCACCAAGTGCCGGGTGACTCGGGTCATCCTGGTGCTGTGGGGCTGCTCCTTCCTCACCGCTGGCCCCATCCTCTTCCTGTTCAGGGTGGAACACCCCAACAGCAGCCTGCCCCAGGAGAGCCGGGTGTGCAGTTCCATCGAGCGCATGGCCCGCACAGGGCTGCTCGAGACGATGACCTGGGTCTCCACCATTTATTTCTTCCTCCCAATGCTCTGCTTGACTCTGCTGTAAGGACGCCTCTGCAGAAAGCTCTGGCAGAGCGGGCAGTGGCTGTCGGGCTGCCAGGCTGCGGGCAGGAAAAGGTCCCACGTGCAGACTGTGAAAACGCTGGGTAAGAGTGTTTTAGAAACCCAGTTCTGAAGAGTTGTCTTCTTTAATCACTCCCCTGGGGCATACAGCAATGCGGGGTATCGTGGAGAAAAGGGACAAAACACACAGGTTTAAAAATCAATGGGTTTACACTTAATCTGTGTCCCCAGCTGCACAGTACTCAGGCTAGGGACCTTCCTGCACAGCGGGGAAGGAGACCAGCGTGGCTTTTGGTTGTTTTGAGGTCACATTCCTCATGTCCCCCTGCCCTCTCTGACCTTGTGGGATTAAATTAAAGAAATTGGAAAGTTCAATGACTTAAAACCAAACCAGGCGCTTCCCCTGCTGTGGCAAGGAAAGGTTTTTAAAGCCATTTCCCCTGCAAAATTTCTCAAGCTTACTGACCGTGGCTTTGTCTGGGCTGGCAACAACTCTCCGGTCTGGGCTCACTCGAACAAGGTCTATCCCCTGCCAGCTGCTCCCTGTGCCTTGGTGCAGATGCTGAAACCAGGGGGGTTTGGGTCCCTTCCCCAGCCCTCCTGCTGCTCCCTCCCAAGCCCCCCCCACCGAAATCCTCCTCCGCAGGGAGGCAGCAGCACCCACACCTGGAGATACCTTCAGTAAAATGTACCACAGCGATCCGCTCGCTGTTTCCTGCTGGGTTTTATTTGCTTATTGTCTGCTCTGCTTTTCCGTCCTCTTCCTCAGTGCCTCTTGGTCCAGTTTGCTCCCTTTTTCCACCCCTCTGCTGCCCAGAGGGGCCCCCTGCCTCCCCTGTCCCTGCTCCTTCCCCTCTGATACCATCACAGGATGCCGATGGTGACTTGGATTTTCAGGCCGAGAGCGGGCAGTAGCCCTTAAAGTACAGTCTACTTTGCCCCAGCCTGCTTCGATTCCTTGATCTCCACTAGACAACACGAGTGTAGGGAGCCCTATTTTAATTGCAAACAATTAATCTGGTGTGCGACCTTAAGTCCTCATTGCTTGAGATTACCAGTAACCACAGCACAAAAGCAGCCAGGCAAGGCAGGAGGTCTTGTCTTTGCTGGGTTAAACTTCGCAAGTTCATGTCTCTGTCCTTAAATAGTTTAAAGAGGCAAAATAAACTCTGCTCAAGACGACTGAAGTGTGCTCTCTTCCTCTTTAGCCGTTGTAGTCTTGGCCTTTGTGCTGTGTTGGCTCCCGTTCCACGTCGGCCGAATCCTCTTCGCCCAGAGCGAAGTCATCCTGCATGACCTCACGCAGTACTTCCACCTCATCGCCATGCTTCTCTTCTACCTCGGGGCTTCTGTAAACCCCATACTTTACAACGTCATGTTGCACAAATATAGGAAAGCGATGAGCAAAATCCTGCACCACAAGCGAACTTGGCGCTGCAGGAGCCTGACCAGGAGCGAGGAGGTTTCTTTTGAAGGTACAGAACTTGGTTCTTTCACATCAACTGTTCAGCATTGACTTCATTCTCACAACCCAAGCGTTTTGCCAGCACTGTTGTGGGTTAAAACCTGGGTAGATGGTGGACATGGAGACTGGAACAGGTTTTAAGATCATCCGTTTGGCTGCTATGCGTTTCCTGAGGTAGGTTTGGAAGGTTTTAGGAAGGTTAGAGTCAATTCACATTCTTCCTGCACATAGGGGCAGGCATGAGGGAGGCTGGGCTCTTCTCTTCAGAGAACTTCCTGGCCACACGATCAGGCTTAAGCATCCACAAAGCTCCCGTCAAGGGATTTGTCTTCAGTTTTTGCAGACCAGACATTTTGTTAGTCCCAGACCTGTGAAATGCAATTCCAGTTACTTTTTTCCCCCACAGAAGCCAAGAGAAAATGGAAGCTAAAGGCAGGCCAGCTGCTTGCTCTCAGCAAATAAGCCTAAGAAATACAATCTGTAAGGCACTTGAAAGCAATGAGAAATTACTTATTTAGTGGGACTATGAAGGCATTGCCTTCTTCCTAAAGCCTGCTTTATTGCTCACCCCGCAGGTCTCTTGATAAAAGACTGAAAATGAGGGAAGCAACTCTTGTTCTTTATTCAAACTACAGCCAGCTTTCTGCAAAATCAGAACCCATCCCTGCCAGGCTCTACGGCGAGAGGCCGCCCTTGCCTTCAGAGCTCATCCGAACGGAGCAGGGCCAAATCAGACGGGGGGTGATTGCTGGGGAGGGAAGCAGGAGTGGAAGATGTTTGCCCATCTCCCTTGTCTGTAAAACAGGCAGAGGCTGAATCCAGATCGCCAGCTCACGGGCTGTTCCCAACACCCTCCCGGCCTCAGGGTGGTTCAAGAAGGGTTCAAGAAAGGTTTCAAGAAAGGGTTCAAGGAACCCCAGGACTCAGTCGCCTGCCTGGCACAGCTCTCCAGAGAGGACAGGGTTGCGCTAAGGTTCCCCCACAAAAAAAAAAAAAAAAAAAAAAAAAAAAAAAAATCTTTCTGGAAGCAAAGTTAAGACGGCTCTTAATGACACTTGGTAATCAAGCTAAACATGGTTCAACTTCAACCCGAAGTTACACACTTGCACACCTGACTGCTTCTGAATAAGATGAAAATCCAGAAAACACACACACAACCCCATAGTCAAATCGGAATACATTTGTATTATTTATTGGCTGTATTAAATATATTATCTATTTGATAGTTACAATTTAGTAATACAATGCATGGCAGCTTTAACATAAGTTTGAGATACCTCAAAATTACAATATGAGAAAACCGAAGATACCTAACAGATTAATGCCACCAGGGTATTTCGTTCTGGAATGGATAACGGCTGATGTAAAACCTGCGTTGCAGTCGGCTTTCACGGATACTTTCTGGAAACGTGAATATTTTGTGGCAATTACAAAAAGAACTTCCTTTCACTTTTCAAGAGTCGTGACTTGTTAGTATTTAACGCTGCAATCCTAATTTATCTTTTAAAATTATCGGAAATATTATTGCCAATAAACCTCTACAAACTTCGTTCTAAGAGTTAAAGAAGTAACCCTTTGGCAACAGAGATTTGCTGAAGGCAGTCTTATTTGCTAAAAGTAGACTATGAAGAGAAATACGGACAGATTGTAAACTCTTCTGCAAACTAAAGACTAATATCTGTATAAAACTCTTTCCAACGCTGCAGGGAGAGATTTCTATGATATAATAAATGATTAACTTAAAGTTCTGCTACAAGTAGAACAATACATTCAAACATACATTTTCCAGGACTTTTAATCAAAATAAATAGAGTACAAAATGAAGAGTACATTTTGAAAAGATTAATTTCAGATTGCACCATAAATCTACCTTTAAGAGTATTAAGCGATACTATGTCATAATTTAGGTTTTCCACATCTGAAATACAACACAATGCCTCAAACTATAACGCAACATTAATTCATCAACTGCCATAGGAGAAAGACCCTTAAAGTGATTAGTTACTGGAAATACTTAGCCTGTAGCACTATCACATCCAACATTCCACGTACAAGTGCATCGCTCTGATGGATATAAAGTGTAGCCGCAGTCTTTGCAAAATACGCTGAATCTACCTTTCTCTGGCACATTCCAAATGCTATTGGGAAGACCCATTCTGAAACATGTTCGAATTTGTGAGTTCCAGCTTTCAGAAACATCTGATATAAAGACGACAGCTGTCAGACTCGTCTTTAGGTACTCGCAAGCAGATTTAACAAGAACAGTCATATGTAGTGCACAGTGTCCACAAAAAAATACCCGCCAGACAAACAGGACGAGTTTCAGAAAAGTTCATCGCAGGCTGAACATTCCCATCTAGGAAACAATGGAATGTGAAGCTGCTACCGCTGGGGTAGCAAGTCATTTAAAACACTGTATAAATGTTATCTAAAAAGAGTTCTTTCATGTACAATTTCATAATTCAGATTAAGTTAGAAGGGCATCCAAAAGCAGTTTGAACTTTTTATTTTTAGGTTAATAATAGTACAAAAACATTTGCTCAGTTTGAGCCAAATAGCGTAACATTTACCATAAATGCACTCTTTCTCCTTGAAGACAATACCTGTGCTTTTCTGAAAACACTGCAAAGATTTAATCAGAAACACAGGAAATTACTTTTCTCTCAGGCACTGAGAGTGAAATGTGGATTGGGCCAACAGCTGCTCACCAACAGCAGAAAGCATTTCATTCCGAAATGTACGATACGAAAGGGGCCTCTTCTGCTGTGTTACGTACGAACGCCTTTGCTGTACGGACGTGATGTCCTGCTAACCGTTTGTCTAGCATCTGGATTAAAATTCTAAAATGCTGGCACCCTCTACTTTAACACTTGAAATGATTGTTACTGAATCCAAAATATTAAAATAACTGTAAAGTAGTAATATCACTAAGTCAATATTCTGCTTTCCTTCTACAGCATATTAAATGTGGTATGCTCTAGTAATGTTTTGCAATACAGTACTGCTCTAAGCTTAAGCATTTGTGCTGCTGTATTTCATGTATACCAGACTACAACAATAGCCGAGGAAACACCGCGGATCGACTACCACTGCTCTAGTTGTACTTGAAAAGGACTTGTTCTACCAATGCCTTCTCTCCCCAGCTGGCCACAGGGCCTCACTTTGAATTCGGAGAGAGGAAGAGCGTGCACGCACACACCAGCGTGCACGGTAAGGCAGTTTTTTGCTGTTTTATTAACAGCTAACCCTGATTTCAGAGGACCCAGGATTACCCTTTCTACAAGAAATCTGTGTTCAGTATTTGGAAAGGACCTGCCAACCCAGCCTCACTGTTAGCCAGCAGCAGCAGAAGTGGAAACGCACGTAACTATACATTTCCAGCTATGATTTTAATTAGAACTAACCATAAATACCCGAAATAGCTTCTGTACGAAAAGCTGAGTACTGAATAGGCTCTCCTCTACTTGATTACGAAGTACTGAATAACAACAGCAAATAAAATAGCAACCACTGCAAATCCGCAGAGAAGAACGATAGCGATGAAACGCTCTTCACGTAACGTCTTCTTGGTCTCTGCCAACTCCGTTGTCACATCAGCACACGGTGGAACCAGCTCTGGTTTCTGAGATGAGAACACTGTACTGGGACTGTAAGGTCCATACAGTTCTTGTGATCCAGTCGAGTCTTGGGACTGACGGCCAGCGCAGACTCTGATCCGATATTCACAGTTTGTCTGCAAGCTTGTGAGATGGAAGGAAGTCTCTGGTCCCTTGTACACCTGGTCAGAAGGAGAGAGGGGACCACTTTACGTGGGGTTCATCTGATAAACAGCACGTGGTCCTTTCCCTGCTGCTTTACGAGCACGCGCAGTGCCAGACGCTGCCTGAAATCATTCTCTTCAAGCCAACTTAATTATTAAGTCTCAGCTTTCATTTCTGAAAAATTTATGATTTGTTTTCTTGTGAATAATCCAAAGCTTCCTGCTGTGCCCCACACTGACACACCCGGATTTTGAAGCTCAGGAAAAAGCCCAATCTTCCTGCCCAACTACCATTCTGTGTAGCTCCCCCGCTGAAGCGCTGTCTGTGACTAACACAGATAGCGATGCCCCAGACCGTAAGATTTAAGAATGAAAAGAGCCAAGGGAAATGCTGGGAGAGGAGGATAAACCAGCGTTAACCCATGCCTAGGTAACCAATTCCCCCAACGACTCTTGGGCCCGCCCTTCGCAGTCATTTGCTTTTGCAGTACAAGCAAAGGGTCAACGGGGAACTGAAACTTTATGATCTTTAATCTGGGGCAACCTTCAATGCCGGGAAGGAGCAGAAGGGCAGGACCCTAAACCGGAAGCTGTCCTCACCCGTCACAAACTTAAAGCCTCATTGAGAGAAGCTGACCGAGACGCTGAATGAAGCGCCTTGGGAGTCAGGATTGTAAATCGAGTCCCTTGCCAAAATGAAAAGTACCCCTGCCTCTAGCATCACCAAACAGAATCTGAACCTTCAAATATAGACACCTTTTTTTGCAATAATTTTTCCAAGTAAAAAACCCTCCAGTTCACTACGTTAAATAAAAGGTACCTGATCAAACTCTCTCCCAGCAGCAAGCTGAAGGATGTAAACAATGGGATCTCCTTTCATCGGCTGTAAAGGTTCCCATGTGATCTTGTAAGTGTTTTCTTCCAGCTGATTTGCTTTGGGTGCTAGAAAAAAAGTGATTTGTTGGCATTTCAGTAAAAGAACAATGGTCTCGACAAACATTCTTGCCTTTTCAATCAGAAGAAAATGGCCAAAATCACCAGTTATTACAGTGACTCATTTTCACAGTTAATGTAGCAAATGGGCACTAGTTTCAGTGACAACAAGGAAGTTTTCTCATCCTGGCTGAAAGTACGCTTTGCTTTTGTACCTTTTCCATTGAAAAGGTTTCAGTTCCAACGCAAGTGACTGGGCAGCGTAAATCTAAAAGCTTAAGGTTTTTCCAGTATATTTGTTAACGATGTACAGGTAACAGTCATTCAAATAATTTTAAGCAATTAAGATTTGTTTCATTCTTTCTTTTTCTTTGCTATATTTCATGACATAAGCTTAAAAAGTGATCGTTATAATGTTTGTAGGTTACACTTGTTTTTCTTTTCAAGGGGACAAGATAAGCTTCTGAAATCTAACGCTCATACAGATGAGTGGGCACTTTCAAACCGCTAGAGAAAACAGCGTTTATGTCCATGTACCTCCAGAGCTGAAATTACATGTTATGAACATGGTGAGTCAACTAATTTTCCTGCAGGTAATTAGCATTCTGATCTCCAGAATGACTTTCTCTGACAACAATATTTAATGTTCATATTAGAAAGCGAAGATCAGAAGAATTATTTGGGCTCTCATGTGCCTACATGCTGTTGTAACTTTTATCAAATGATAGATAACCCTGAAAAATTACTTTCCAGTTGAAAATGGATAAAGGAAATGCTCACTGTCAGGGGTGGAAGAGCTACGGTGTAGGAGATGACCACAGGCTGGTCCTACACCAGTAGAGCCCTTGTTATACCAAGATAATGCCTATCACAGGTGGTTTCTGTTCTCTGTCCCACAGAGGCCCTGGAAAGAGGCTAGACTGGGAAGAGAGTCAGGTTTTAGCATTTAACCTAGTACGTAAATGGCTTGCAGAAGTTTCTAGTGCAGTGTAATCTCACCTTTAAGAGATGCGGGTGGAGACTTAGTTGTAGTAAAAGCGTAAACTTCAGAAAACTCTCCCTCTCCAGCATCGTTATACGCCTGGATTTTAAAATAATATGTAGTGGATTCACTGAGTCGCTGTACCTTGTATGTATGACAAGGACCATTATAAACGGTAACAAACCTGGAAGAAAAACCACAATGTATACAAATTAGTATTATTCCGTAATCACATATTTGTACGTCTGTCCTAAGTGGAATGTTTTCATAGCTAACGTAAGTACAAAAAAGCGACAATACGTTCCGGGTGCCCCGGCTTTCTGCATACACGTACAACAAACGTTAGGCAGCGTGAGCTCTGCTATGGTCATCAGCAGTTCACGATGTGCATTAAATCAGCAGCACAGACCGTTCATGCTAGTGGAAGTCTTCATTTACATTCATGAAGCGTTCATTCCACCTGTCCAGGCACTAAGCTACAGCCACACACAGGCTACCACTGAAACTACAGGACCAAACTCTTGATATGAATCAAGAGAATAAGCCTTGTATATACTAGATTCCTTGTAATTTTAAGTTAAACAACAGCTGTCAACCTCACGTTTCTTAGGTGCAAACTGGACTTTGTCTTAGAATTTAAAAAAAAAACCAAAACCAAAACAAAAAAGCCAAACCAAACAACTGGCAACACAGGAAGATGGTAAGATATTACTCTTTAAATACTAAACAGCGGCTACTGTTTACAAATAAATACTAGTGCAAATGCTATTAAAAGCATTTCTGGTTGCAAGACGGGATGCAAACTAAGGGGCAAACTTTGGGGTGCCCAAATGACATACCAGTGCAAACAGAAGTGTGAATACTTAAAACGTCTTAAAAACTTGATACAAAGTTGTAAAGCAGCAATATCCTTAACACTCTGATTATCTTACCTGCCAAACCTGTCCTCCATCTGCAAGTTGAATTGTGTAGGGTTGGTAACTAAAGCTCTGCTAGGACCTTCACCCCATTTGAGTTTAAGGCTCTGGTAGCTGAAGACCACGCATTCAAGATGAGGAGGGTCAGGAGGTAGTGGTTTTGTTTTGGCTTTAATGGAATGACTGAAAGGACCAACTCCAAAGCTGTTTATGGCCTGTATTCTAATTCTAGAAGTGTGAGAAGAGCAGCTATATGGTTAATTTATTGAGGTCCTGAAAAAATGCTAGGTAATAAAGCAAGAGTTAAAATTTGCAAAGAATATAACTTCAAACAATAAGGCAATTAAACTGCAGTTAGAAATTAACTCTAAAAATAATCTACTTCAAAACAAGTCAACGTTAATTACGTTATTTTCAACATAATGAAGCTTCAGTGTTTCTCAGTATTGTTCAGGTTTACTCCATTCAGCGAACAAGTGCCCAGGTCTTCCACGTTAACCTGAACTGTTTGCCTCCCACCGATGCTGGAGATCCATAGCCTCAACTAAGCTTTAACCAAGCCTAAGCGCGCACCACAGGAACAGCTGTTCTGCTCTTATCTGTACATTCATCCTCTTTTGGTGAGATACTGATCATCCCCTTATATGCATTGCTTCTGAAGAAAAAATTCTAACCCCAGAAAAATTACAATAAAGCCTTGGCTGTGAGACAGAATGTTAAATCTTAATGCAGCAATCTTAACTCTTGCCGCTAAAACATCACGGTTTGATTCTGGGTACGACAATTTTATTTTTTCGGAGTTGCACAGTAAGTTAGGCAAACAGCCTGTAAGCCAAATGAAAAATTACTCTAAAAATTTAATGCGCTACCCTCAAAGCTATTGGTTGAAAATCGTACAAATGTGGTTCCAGAATAGAACGATCAATTATTACCTGTACAGAGTGTCAGGCAGCAGGTTCTCAAGAATATGGCTTGTATTTCTTCCAACAGTCACAAGCTGCTTTTCCCCATATTCTATATTATATCCAGTGATCTCTGACCCATGAGAACACGGTTCTTCCCACTGAATTGCAAGGCACGTTGATAAAGGGAAAGAAATTTCCATTTGATCTTCTTCAAGTAAATACAGAACTGACACTGCTGCAGGCACTGACGCAGGGGTTGTCACCACACCAGTCTCGCCAAACAACCCAACTCCAGCAACATTCACAGCCTGAAAGAGAGACCACGTGTTGTTTGCCGAGTCTACATTTTTCTAACCAGAGAGTCACACCTATCGTGCTTCCTTTGGCATGTTACTAAAAGCAATTTGGAAGAGAATGGAAAAATCTCCCAAATAAAGTGGAAATACGGCAAAATGTCTGGTATTTAATGCAACGCTAGATCTAAATACCATTTCTAGAAACATGTTGTTAGGAGGGACTGGGGGAGAAGCGAAAGCATTTTTACCAATTACCTTCTATATTGCATTAGTAGGCAACAGAACAGAATTTTATTCATCTCTAGCTGAAGTTTTTCTTCAAACCATACATACTTGCTCGTTTGCTTAGTAACACGTAACAAAAGGCTTTTCATACCTGGACTCTGCAATAATAAGTGGTTGCAGGTGTGAGACCTTTTACTTCATAGCTCTGGCAAGGGCCGGTGTAAATGATATGCATCGATCCTTCCACCTGTCCCCAGTCCAGTCTGTACTCACTGATTTCCGCACCATTGCACGCAGGACTCTGTGGGTTTAAGTGATAAATTTTCCTTCAGCTATTGCACATACACATATTCACCACACAAGTGTGATCTCTCGTTACGCTGAACAGAGACGTTGGAACAGAAGCACTGGGGCTGAAGCCTGAGGTCTTTTCCACCACAGCCACGGGTGTGATTTTGCGTTCAGCCTGTTAAAAGGTTTCCATCTAGACACACGTCTGTAATAACAACGTAGTTCAGACCAGAATTTTGAATGACTCACAATCTCTTACCACTTGGATGAATCAAATTTATTACACACTAGCTACCATACCACGAGGAGGATTAAATGTCACCCAGTTCATTCAGTTAAGATGGAAATTCATAGCTGGCACAATTTACAAAACCAATGGGTACCTCTATGAAGAGATGTGCTTGAAATATTCCATCTCAACATTTGTTATTTCTTCCATTTCTGTGTATCACACGTGCGTCACCAGAATACTAAAAGCCAGATATTAATTTGTGTATTACTGAAAATCATCAAAACCTACCTCCCAGGACACTACAACACAAGTTGCACTTTTACAAGTTATCAGAGGTTTGGAACATTGGTCAGGGGGTCCTGGAGCAGTAGAGATCTCTGCTTTGTCAGAGTGAGGGCCAAACTGCAAGAAAATAGGATTGCATGAATACAGCAACAGCAGTAGAGCAAAAATTGATGTTCAAATATATCAGCTGAAGAAAACAAATTATTTTTAACTTGATAGAGAATTAAATTAGATTTGCAGCACCATCTAAAACTCCTTTCAGGTAGTTTATAAACTGGCCCTGTGCCTCCTGGAGACTTTCAATCCTCCCACGAACTCCCACTGCTATGGTTTTGCAATTCCTCCTTCCTCTGTAGTCAGGATCTGGCTTCCAGAAGCAGCTGGGTCCTGTTTTAGACAGACTTTTATGCAACCAACATTTATCCCGACCTTTTTCAAACCTGGCGTTACTTGAACACACCCCTCTCTACACAACGCTATTCCCGCACCACCAACCTGCGGAGCTCGCGCTAACTGTAAAACATAAGGCACAAGCATTAAGTGGTTATTCACAGCCAGAAACATAGGGTTTTGACTGCAGTCAAAGAAATGACTAAAAGTAGTGTCTAGCACTAACTTTGGACTAGCTACCTTCGGAACAGACAGCAATGCAGTAAACAACAACAGAATGCAACACACAGCAAACATCCCTTTAGGCAGGGACGTTCAAGTCTTTTTTTCAGCCCTAATTTATTGAATCTTCTTTAAATCATATTTTTTTATGCTGTAAGAAATTTTGCTCCTTCAACAGAACTATGACAGAACACAGAAGCTACAAAATATCATCAGGCTGTAAGACAATAGTATCATTACTATCTCTCGGTAACAAAAAAAACCAAAAAAATTTGATCTCATTAGCACAGTGGTTACCCCAACTTTATTTGCTGCTCGTATCCAGAAGCAATATGTTCTCCCTGGAAGCAGATTGTTTACTACATACTCAGATGCTGGACCCTGATACACTTGTCTGCGTTCATCTTGTTCAGAGTTTGCCATCTCTAAAATATATTCTGTAATCTCGGAACCTCCATCTACAGAGGGTGGGCCTAGGAAATAAAGAGATATTTTTTTTTTTTCCCCCCTTCTTATTAATTTCACAAAGCACTTTTTCTTTTAAATAGTTTCTAATCAGTCTTCTCAAGCTAAAAGTTGAATCATTTGAATTCTGAAAGTTAGAGTGCAGGCTTTTTTCATAAACCTGAGCAAAACCATTTTATGAATCTTGCTTTCCCCCCCACCCCCAGGTAGTTTAGGATGGCCTTCATCAGTTTTTTTGCAGATATATTCCATATATTTCCTTCAAAAACCCATATAACTTCATTACTTTTTGATTATCTCCCTTACTGAGATAAAAAAAATGAGAAAGGAGGGTGGATTTCTAAATTGCCAAACACGTCAGCAACGAGGCAGTCAGCAAGCTTTCTCACTGGAAGACATTTATGTCTGCTTAAGTCTCACCACATCGTTGCACAAGCAGGCATCACCAGATCAGAGGTGGTCAGCAAGCTCTAGTCTTCTTAAAAAAACCCCCTAAGGACACGGACTACATCTATATATTCCTCCCCCCGCCCCCAAAGAGTTCTACAGATGTTTCATTTTTGTTCTGATGTTTAAAATCGGAAAAATATTTCGCTCAGAAACACGAGCTTACCCCACTGTAGAGCGATTTCCTTGGGCTTAGCTTTGCCTGCCAGGCACGGAGCATGACACGGTCCAGGAGGAACAGCTGATGTTGTAACAGTCATAACATCAGAAGCCTAGCAGTAATACACATTATTTTAGAGCGGAAACACAAACCAACATTTCGCTAAAACATCAACAGAAATGGTTTTTGGAAGCACATTTTTTCTCATTTTTCTCACCTGGCTTTCACCGCCTTTGCTGACACAATAAACTCTCATTCTGTATGAGGTGCCAGGCTTGAGATGATCACACACATGTTCTCTCTGGGAACCACTGTATATGGTGTCCCATTTACTTCCTGAGGAAAGAAAATACTTTACACTACAAAACTTCTGCAAAAATCAACCTTGAAAATTCTCTCACACAATTACTAATTAAGAGCTAATCGAGCCCCAGAATCCAATTTGAATGATCAGTTCTGCGAAGACCATGTACAACACAACATACGCATGCGAAAACAGAACAGTAATTGCTAGAGCAATGAGTAGTGAATCTGCACACTGAATTAGCACACAAGCTGAATTAGGGCTTAAAGATGATTGCTTACCAACTGATGTTTCTGAGATTTCCAAAAAGTATTTAGTAATGTCTGATCCTCCATTATCTTTGGGTGGTTCTGAAAGAAATCAACATCTTAAAATAAATTATAGAGGATTTAAAAACAATGCGTTATTTTGCTATCAGCTTTTTCAGAGAACATATTAATTCACTGTAGTATATGTTCAAGTAGAAAACAATTCCAACAGAAACAGAAAACAGTACTTACATATTCACAATACATTTTTCAGACAAATAGGAGCTTTTTTCTATTATTAATTGTGATTATGCCAGGAATAAGAGTAACTAGGAAAATACTGCCAATTTCAGGCCTCATCTTTCATTTTTTTTTTAAGAGCACATGAAAATTTCTGAAGCGCCACAGTAAATCTAGAGGCTATTACAACAGCCAATAGCATTGACTGCTTCTCTAAAATAAAGAAAAACACTACTTTTGTGCTACAGCCCCAAAACAAACCAAGTTGCGATGTTTTGGTAACACTAAATACTTCTCCTGCAATAACAGTACCTGCAGAGACAAATGATTAGCCTAAGTTCGCCTCTGTTTTTCAGTGTGCGTTACTGAGTGACTGCACGTACGTTAAGTAACGCTCAAATCCAGCGGCAACAGAAGGTAACCTACCCCAGGTAACTTTCACACTGTGCGAATGGATCTTGCCCTTTACAGTTGGTTTACTTGGTGGTCCAGGTTTGTCAGGATCGGTGCTGTGCTCTACCACCTCACTAGGACTACTTTTTCCTTCACTGTTGTAGGCAAAGAGCTGTTTCAGGAATGAATGGAATACATAATAAATGCTTGATGTAAAGACAAGTAATATCCTGCTGATTTATAAAGTTCTTCCATTAAAAACAAACAAACGAACAAACAAACAACAAACCCACACAACTGGAAAGACAACAATTGCAAAGAAAACAAAATTAGCTAGCGTAAAAAATCTGATTTGTATTACGATTCCACCAAAAACTCTTTAACGACAAAAGTACTGCAGGTAATTTTCTGCTGTCTCCATAGAAAGTGTCTTAGCTGTATGAAAATGCTAAAACTCCAGAAAAGTCATCATTAAATTAGAAACAAAATACAGTACAAACCCTAAACTTATAGGATGTACTCCTCCTAAGATTTCTTAAAGTGCATGAGAGTTCGTCTCCGTTGTACTGTGGTTGGAAACCATAACCCTGTAAAGGAAGGAAAACAGGAACAAAACGCAGTCACTAATTTTCCACGGTAAAACAAAAAGCAGATCAGTTCAAATCTTTTTTCAAATTGACCTTCATCTTTGTTTCACGAATACACGCCAACTGTTGCAGTATTTTGTATCATTTTATTTGAAAGTAAAACAGAGAGTGAATTTTTTATTTAAGCATACTGCATATCAGGCTTTGGCACATATAACAAAACCCAGCACTTACGGAACCTTCTTCTTCCATGTCTAAACTGTAAGTGAGAGCATCATCTGAAGACACCCCATTAGGTGGGCTCCACTTTACTGACAGCCAGGTCACTCCTGCTTCAACGAGCACCGGCGGCGACGGGGCTGGTGGGACAATTCCTGCTGTATAGTACGTCACGGTCTCGCTGAACCCACTGCAAAAATGTTTTTTAAAAAATATTAACAACAGCAGACGTAGTTGATGAGAAAATAAGTGATAGTGATGCATTGTGTTCATTACCTCATTCCAATATCATTTTTAGCAGCTAATCTGAGTGAATATTTTGTAGAAGGAGAGAGTTTGGTAAGTTTATACTGCTTCAGGTGCCCGTAGTAGCATTCTTTGAAGGGTCCATTCTTCCCCTTTAAAAAAAAAAAAAAAAAAAAAAAAAAAAAAGGAGAACAACCTGAGTAACTTTTTGCATGGTGACTGTACGCTCCCTGTTAAGGTCAAGTTCTACACTCTAAATTTTCCTACATTTCATTTCACTAATTCAATTATTATTAAAAAAACCCATGAGTAAATCTAAAGTACGTAAAAAGCTAAAGTGAACTAACAGTAATCCCAAGTATTCTTAATAATAAAACCACATTTTGATCGAGATGTCTGTTGTTTTTTTGGCATTGTAGATTTGACAAAATGGTAATAAATGACTGCCATTTAAAACAAAACAGATTTTTGAAGTTTCTTTTATCACTTTGAAATACATTTCAGTGAGAAGTTCAAAAGCTGAGTGATATTTGTGACAGCTACTGAAGATAAAAGCCAAACGCTCATACATTTAGACAGAGCACAGGAATTAATGATGCTCTGAATGACAAGAGCCAAATGAATTTTTACACTGTCCTCTCAGAGGATCTGAAAGGACTGTCTCCTTGAGTTGCTGCAATACCAGTTATTCGATTCAAGCTTTTTAATTGCCTTGTCTCTTTAAAACTGTCTGGACAGTTGCGCTGAAAATAGCTGATGTCCCTAAGCAAAAAGTATTTTTAAGTATAATTGGTCTACAGGTGTCATTATGATTTTTTTACACTAGAAAAGGTCTTACCTCATCCCATTCTAAAAGAAAATTAGTTATTTTGGAACCATTGTCATTTGAGGACTGAAAATAAAGAAACAATGAAAAAAGTTAAAATCAAATGGTTGTACTTCTAGAAATACTTTTGCACGTTAAAAAACCATTTTAACAATTGAATATAATATACTCCCAACTGCCTTTTGAAAACAAAATATTTAGCATAGAGCAGAAAGGAATCTGCAGCAGGCACACAGAACAGCCCTCTTCCACAAACACACCTGTGATCATCTGAAACTCTACTGTGGGCACAGACGCACGCATTCAGTAGGGTGAGTTAGAGACGATAAAAACCAGCAGCTATTTTAACTAGCTTAATTCCTCATTCCTGATGGGTCTCCAGGCTGCTATACTACTCCTATAGTTTAGAATAGGATTTTTCCTAGTTTAGAATATGAACTTAGGAATAGTTTTATTTATGAATAAAGTTTTATGAATAATGCAAATTATACTCTTACAGCTTTTTCCCTTGTGTCCTTGCACGGTGTGCTCACCTACTGTCTGAGCAACGTAAGCATTCAGACAAACAACATTTGTGTTTGTTATGACATATAAACTGGGAACAACCTTTGCTTTCTGAGTACAGATTATACAAATGATTTAAGTAATTAAAGTCATTTAGCTATAAACCATTTTCCAGGTAAAAGCGTACTCATAAGAAAAACAGGAAGAGACAAGAAAACACAGTTACCAGCAAGTCTTCACAGATACTGTATATATTCAAAAGCCAGATTCAAAAAGTTAAATCTACAAACTAGCCAAAGAAATTCACTACAAGTTGGTTAGAATACGTATGAGAAGTCTGAATTATAACATTACATTATATCTGTTTATTACCCAGGAAGCCCAAGCGAAAATATAAATGCTCGATCCTTTCCTACGCTGCCAGTTCAGAAGAGAACTGTCCTACTGAATAGTTCCTACTCGGAGAGACCCGCTACCAACTCTATCACACTAAAGCCATATGCAAGAAACTAACCAAGCAGTGCAAGGAAGCGGAAGAAACAATCATGATTTCAGTTACCAGTCTTAACTGAGCAACTTAGAAGCCAACACCTAAAGTACACACTGAATTATTGACGAAGCTAATTTAAACATACCATCCATGAATACATCGGACTGCTTACCTTCCACTGCAAACTCAGGCTGTTTTTGGTTCGGTTAGTTAGCTTCGGCGCAGCCGGACAGTCTGGCTCACAACTTTCTGTAGTGAAACTCACTAATTCTGAAATTGATTCTTTTATGGAACTGCTGGTTGCTGAAACTCTGAACAAAGGACAATTAATTATGTTGCTATTGCATTAGCACCTGAAAATTTAAGCAAAGAGCTGTCAGCTTTAGAAATGCAATTAATCAGAAGCAGTGGTTACAGCAAGACGACCCACCTGCTCATGTTATAGAATCATAGAATAGAATCGTGGAATCATTAAGGTTGGAAAAGACCTCTAGGATCATCAAGTCCAACTCCCAACCCAACACACCCAGGCCTCCTACACCATGTCTCCAAGGGCCACACGGTGTTTGAACACCCCTAGGGATGGTGACTCCACCACCTCTCTGGGCAGCCTGTCCCAGTGCCTGACCACTCTTGCAGTAAAGACATTTTCCCTAATCTCCAATCTAAACCTCCCCTGACGCAGCTTGAGGCCGTTTCCTCGTGTCCTACCACTGGTGACTTGGGAGAAGAGACCGACCCCCCCTCACCACAACCTCCTTTCAGGCAGTTGCACAGAGCGATAAGGTCTCCCCTCAGCCTCCTCTTCTCCAGACCAAACCCCCCCAGCTCCCTCAGCCGCTCCCCAGCACACTTGTTCTCCAGACCCTTCCCCAGCTCCGTTGCCCTTCTCTGGACACGCTCCAGCACCTCAATGTCCTTCTTGGACTGAGGGGCCCAAAACTGAACCCAGCATTCGAGGTGCGGCCTCCCCAGTGCCGAGCACAGGGGCACCATCAATAGAAAACAAGTGCCCAATCACTCTTCTTTCAGATCATTGATTCCAAAAGACAACAATTTCATGCCTTTTCATTCAGGAAGAAATAACAAAAAGCAAGTTTATGATGTCGCTCCGGGGTCTAGTAACTGATGCCCACACCCGAAGAAACACTACTATCTGTTCTATGTTCTGGGAGACGGGGGCACACTGACAGAGTAGTGGGATAGAGATCACTTACTGATCTTGAAGACTCCCATTTGGCACCCTTCATTTACTTTACAATTCCTATCTATCACAGTGGAGATATTTTAGTGATGAAATACGTGCAGGAAGCATGATGAAAACTATAGCAAGCATTACCAAATGGTAACAGAATACCTGACTTGAAATTAACCTTTTGCTAAAAAGACCTTGAGATGCAAATATGGACGACACTTACTTGTGCAAGAGTACGGATACTAAAATGGGCTAAATCAGCTGTTCAGGCAATAAAGCCACGTTTATCAGTGTAACTGTTCAAATGGGACAGAACCTCTAGAAAAGCCATACTCATTTATGTTTGTTTTTGAAGAGCAACGGCTTGGCTAATTTTTCACAAATACTGTGCGTCTTATCAAATGACTTGCAGGTAAAAGAAAGGTGCCCTGCATGGAAAGCAACACCATGACCGAAACACACACTATGCGACACTGCGCAAGCGAAGCTGCGCCGAGTCTTTAACACACTCGGAATCCTTCTTCAGTTTAGTAACAGGAGCTTGCTTCAGGAAGTCTTAAAACTTGTCTCCTTCTCTGCGCAAGCACTGAGGCTCTCTTCTGCTACTGGATCACAGTGTTCTCCCAGCTTGTTTAACCAGCTTGTCTTTTTCCTGACCAGTTAAACGCCTTCTCCAGTAATGCTTATTTACTCTGCGGGGCAATTCTTGAATGTCACATCTTGTTCCCTTGTAGCACAGCATCTAACTTCTCCCCGTTTCAACCCACTTCCACTTCCCTTCTTGCACTGCTACAGAAGCTTGCAGTTTAGAGAAGCAACTTCACAAACCAAGCTGACAAGTCAGACTTGCAAATCCATGGTCAAGGCTAAATTATTTTATTTGCTGCTGCCTTCAGCCTACAACAATCTCTCTCACTGAGTCCTGTCTTGTTCTAAAAAAATACCAACAGCGGGTAACTTAAAGTTTCTATTTAAGAAACACAAAGAGGCAGAGAAGATAGCAGGGAAGAAAATGAGGTGACATTTTTATGAAATCAGAAGATAAGTGGGAATTTAAATAGCAACAGTAGCGTCCATAGCTATGATATTTTTTGCAGAATATTCCACAAGTTGTTTGTGATCACACCTTTTTCATGAAGCCACAATAATTTTGCAATTAACATATCAACAAAAGCATTAAATATTTCATTCTCAGCCACATACCTGGCATGATAATCAGTTGCTGGTCTGAGATCAGGAAGAGTAATTGTTAATTCTTCCCCACTGTGAAAAGGAGGAGGGGGAAAAAAAAAAGAAAAAAAGAGTTGCAGCTCTTCCTTACACTTTAAAGGATAAAAGCTTATTGAAAAGCAAAACCATGTAGCGCACATTTAATTCTCACGTTTTCCATTGTCCATGTAACTCTTAGCGATATTACTTAAAATTTATTTCATGTGAAGTAGGTAGGTCTGCAAGTCAACAAACAGCTCCTGATAGAGAGATTGCTGATTGGTTAATGTTTTTAAACATCGGTATTGTGCTTAAATGAAGAAACTAAACTTACACATAGACAGATTTAAATTTTCCATTTTTACCACTGTTGGATATTGCTACTTCAAATGTAAATGCTGCTGGACTATGACTATGGCTCTCTCCATTCTGTGAACTAACTGGGAGATTCCAGGACAGAACGGCTGATCTTGCTTGTATATCAGAAACCTATTAAAAGCATAAATAATGCAAGTAAGTTTGCTTTCTGTAATAAAAGGTATATTAGTCAATAACATGGTGTCGCTAGTTTGCCTATGAAGTTCCTCACTGGAGGAATTCTTTACCTTTGTAGTGGAAATATCGAGTCATCATTTGAATTTAAATTATTTCCTCTTTTCATTTCTAAAATTATCACATTAAAGGATTTCCCTTCAAACACTAAACAAACGTATAGGCACACTACATTGTCTCAGTGCACGAAGAGAAAACTTCTATTTCACCTGCACTGGTTGCATCACTCATTTGGAGCAAATTTTCAGATTTGGAGTCTTGAACACTGACACCAGATGTATAGTTCGGCACAGTCAGGTGGCCTAACTTTCCAACTCTATTACAGCTCCCTGACACATAATCTTAACATTTAACCACTAAACTACAGGATAGCAAGAGGCTCCGATTTTAAGTGCTCATGGCTAAAATTTTCGGTCTAAGTTTTTTGCTGCTCAATTCCTAGACTCCAAATTTTTTTTTCTGACAAAGCTACCACAGCCTTCTGTTAGCATTAAGTACAGATGTCAGAAGCAGCGATGAAAAAATACTACCGTAACAAAGAATAGCTAGAAAGCTGCAGCAAAAGAATACAACCCATGCTTGTATAGATAATGCAAAGAGGGGTTTCATTAAGCATGCTCAAGATCAAAACCATCAGTGCAGTTTTAGCCTTTATACATTTAAATTAACGTCACCAGACTCCAACTTCCTAAATAAGCCTGTAAATACTCAAATATTTGCTCCAATTTGTACACATAACATAAAAAGATGATCTTTGATTGTAAATTCTATTCCCAATATTCTTAAATCTTCTATGCTGAATGAAGGATGGTTCCAAGAGTGGATAGACTTCCATTAGTTTAGCAGGCCCTTGGTTTGCAAGGTACTAAAGCCCTCACACACACTAGACAGCGTCAACAGTGGATATGTTCTTGGCTTACAGACTGGGAAACTGAGTCAGACAGTTTCAGAAAGCTGAGAAATAGGTTTCCATAGCATGGTTGCCCTTTCCCAGCTATAAACTCTGACAGCTAAAATACATTTTCTCTATTAAAAAAATAAACCATTAAGAAAAAAGAAAGAGATATCAATAAGACATACGTTATTTTATAGAAAGTATATGCACAGAAATAATGGTATTTTAAGGATAATACTTACGACTGGCTTGCCAATGCTCAAGTGAATATCACATTTCTTGGATTCAGTGTCAGATTCTGCAATTTCAAATACAAAACAGATTACCGAAAACCCCAAGAGTAAACCAGTCTGTTACAAAAATGCCACCACAAGATGGAGTTCGCCTCATTAAGAGTTTAACAATAGTACTTATTGTGCAAAGTTCATTTCCTCTGTTTGTTTTGGCTGCGTGAGAGGCAGAAACACGAACTATCCAAAACTAACAGTGTTACAAAACCCCTTTTAGTACATCCTGCACAAGGGGTATATTTTCCTAATCTGAGCATAAATGGGTTTTCTTTGACAACACAAACACATTCCTCCAAAACCAAAAGGTGTTGAAAAATGACAATAAGATCTTCTCTCTCTATTGGGTGTGCTTTCCTTGAATTTCTATTGCAAAACACTTGGTCTAGGCATAATTTGGAAGAAGCCTGATCAAAACTGCACATGAAAAATACCTACAGGTACCAAAAAGGTTACATCTATAAACCGAATGCTACCTTTACAATTGTCCACGTCGAACAATTCAGGCTATTATTCTGCCCACAAATAAAACATCTCTTTTTTCCTCCAATAAATTTGTATTAAGACAAATCTTTAATCAAGTATATTTTTCATTCTTGAAACAAGTTGGATAAAAGCTTCCACCTCTTCTTGCTTCCCAAGACACAAAGTCAGATTTCTCTTTTATTTCTCTAACCGAAGTGTTAAATACAGCAGCGACACAGATGAGGACCAGACCTTGCAGCCTAACAAGACCACTTAATTTAAGACACTCACACACACAAAACACTAAAAGATGCATAAATCATTTAAGGAAACCTGATAAACTGCATTTCAGCGACACTGTCTCAAACCAACAAGGCAGACAAAGATATTGTGCACAAGGTATTTCAGTATATGCAAGTAAATAGCCATAAGCTATTAAAAAGCTCAAACATTCCTTGGAGCACAATAATGCATTGAACTGAAATTACAACTGATCAAACAACAACCTGTACAGACAGTTGCTCAAACTCTCCTATTTCTTGAAGTGTTAAATAACTCCTAGTTATCTGAGAAGTACCACAAAGAATGACAGCACAAGTCTTTTATGTAAGTACCACAGGTCATCCCCACTTGCAGTATTGATCTGTCCTGGGTTAGAAAAGGCAGAGAAAAAACCAAAAAGGTTTAAAATTAAATCTTCCTGAAGACCTTATTTGGTAAATCTCAAGTGAACAAACTTGACATTACTATAATTTCTAGAGGGGGAGACACCCCCCCCCAAATATAAAGAAGAGTATTTCACGCTTTCTCTAGTCCTGAATAGCCAAAGAAATCTACAAATTCTTTTTTTTTTTTTTTCAGGAACTATTTCACAACGAACTTTTAACATCTGTTACAAAAGAATCTAGATTTTTTTTTTTTACCCTTTCAATGCAACCTACCTCCCATCTCTGCATCTGGACTGCCCTTTGTTTTTCCTATCTGCTTCTGCTTTAGTGGTCCTCCTGCCCCTTGCTGTCCCTTTCCATTTCCATTCTGAATTGTTGCATTGGAAGAATTAACAACTTTATGTGGTGAAGATGGAGGACTGTTAAGTTTATTGTTAGTATGACCACTAGCTTGTCTGTCTTTTAGTCTTTTCTTCAGGTGTTCTTGCATTTTGAGGCTCCTTTCATCTCGCTGAATGAAGTTTGTCCTTCCATGAGAACGAGGTTCTGCAAAGAAAGGAGAACTTATTATTCAGTACAATTTATCCAACATGTGAGAAACACCCTAAGTTAGAAGAATAACTACAGTAAAACCAGAACTTGAAAACCCATAGAACTTCACCGTGCTTGCTTTGTCAGCCTGTAGCTTCATGGAGCTGCATGGCTCGTGTAACTTCAGCTTCGTGCATCCGTGAAGTCCCCAGGAGTTCACGGGTGATGCTCAGGTGTCTCTGGGCAGCAGAGCAACATGCTTTGGCCAGAAACATGCCCGTATCGCACTGCTGACTGGCAGAGCTTCGCTATGCTTTGGGAACCTCGCCTGATAAAGAGTTTATGGATTGGGCTCAAATCAGTGTATGAGCATAAAGATCAGGTAGTAGCAGAAGAATGTGCCTGGAGGTTTAATTCTTGTTATTTATTATATATAATGCAACATTCCTATTCAATCCATATCCAAATTGTTCATTTTTTTTTCTTTTTCTTAAACATTATTTTTGATCACTTGTTGAGTTTAGGGTTTGGGGTTTTGTTTTTTCTTCCCCCCCGCCCCCCCCCAATATAATTCTTCAGGCATTTCTCTTTTGTTAGCTGCTCAACATTATGCCTTGCAGTTGCCCTTCTTCCCCAATATAGCCATACAGTCACATTTTCAAAAAAGTGTAAGCAATTTTAAGACCCAAACTAACTTTTTAAAACATAGCTCGGGAGCTACTGAATATTTCACCCCAGATGTGAGCCAAAATAGCTTAACTGCCAATTTAAGCTTGAGAGAGAGAGAGAGATAATGAATAGTCTAATACTATTACATAGTCTGATTTCTTTCTGTGTTAAATGTTTGTTTATACACGGCTTACAGCCTGGTTTCATTCAGCAGTGATCCCAGTCCTCCTCTGAAGTATTGCTTCATTCAGTTTTTAAATACAGAGTGGACTTGCACTTCACCCTCCAGCATGGATTACTATGGTTTTTGTTTATGTATGTTATTTTTATTTTCTGTCCAGTTGTATTTGGACTCTGTCTAGCCAAAAACACACATTCATGTATCAAATTAAATGCATTTTCAAAAAAACCTCACGCCAAGGCTGTGACAAAACGCAGCAGTTTGGGAAAGCACAATTTTAGAGAAAGGTAGAAGCAATCATTGTGACATTTACAGTAACAAAAGTAAGGATCCATGAAAAATACAGTATTAGAACACTTCTAGGTTACTGGTTTTGCATTAAATCCTTAAAAACAGAACAGAAGAAGATTTAAACTTTATACAATCGTATTTTGCACACGCAGAGTGCCTTCAGACCAGGCTCCACGATACCTTATACGCGTTTTAAGATACCCCATAAACACACATAAGGCTCAGGGAGTCTAATAACTAGCACCAAAATCACAGAAATGTGTTGAAACAGCTGCCGACAGACCCCAGCTGTCTCAGTCTAGACGCACTGAGTGAAAGGCCTTCTCGTGTATTTAAATGCTCTCACCTTGTTCTTGAAAAACGTGTGGTGGTGGATGCTGGTGAATGAACTGTGGTGGTAGCTCTCCTGTCCCAGGAACCGGAGGGTACACTGGGTGAGGCGGGTGGGGAAGCAAAGCATGGTGGTGATGCATGTAATGTGGCACATGGGGAGGAGGAGGAGGAGGATGCATGGAAGGATGGAATTCAGCTGAGTGTGGCAATACCACCACTTTACGAACTCCATTTTCTTCCACCACCTGTCGTGCAACATAAGAAATGAAATGTCAATACAAAAACCAATCTTGTAAATATTGTACATTTAATAAAGAATCTCTATGCCTAAGTTTATACCCACAATCTGACAGTCACGACATGCACGCAGAAATGAATCCCAGTGGAAACCCAGCCTATGTTACTGGAAGAAACTGGAGTTTGAGGCAGTCAGTTTTAAGAAGCTGAGGCCCACACACTAAAGTGCTGAGCAATCTATAATTTGTGAATAATGTCTATATTCTTTTAAACAAGTAACGTGAATTGATCGGGCTGTAATTCCCAGTCTACTTATAATTACAGAAGAGCCACGTCAGACCACATCCTGACTGGCAGCGCTATCGGATGTACAAGTCACTGCACGCCGTCGGGTTTGTGGTACATGTCTGCACACACGTTCTTAGCCTCTGGCAAGTTCAAAGCATCACAAGTCAGCTCTGCTGTCTTCTACTATGACCCAACCCAACTCAAATGTCAAAACATTTCACGTTTGCCACAGGCTAAGAAAATTCAGACGAGGAACCTGTCTGTGCGTCTGAACTCTAGGATAAAAGGATGCCGAGACAGTGCATGCATATGTATGTACATGCACACTTTTAAGCCTGTGTCCTAAACTGGCAATACATAAGCTCCTTCTGGAGTCTAATTCTGCCAATGTGAAATACATTTGTATCTCAATGCATTACTTTTCCTACAGTAAATTTGAAATACATTAATGCTTTATCCATAACACTTCTCTCAATCTTAAAACTGAAAAGAGAATTTGGGCAGGACACAGGTTGTAGAAGGCAAGGTCAAGAAATAACACCAGAGTAGGATTCACAAAAAGACATATTAAAGAACAATGACACTGAGGTAAAACAATGCCCAGTTTAGTCTCATCTTTAAGACACCTGGAACACACAAGCAGAGGCTGGGGTTTACAGGGTCCTTCCTCCAGGCAGGGTTCACAGTCCAGGGAGAGGACATCTACACTGATTTGTTAGCGCTCTGTGGTTACAGTCCATTTTGCTTATCTGAGGGATTAAGTTTTCAGCACCTACAGTTCTGACGGGGTCAAAGGCTTCTGAGTTGACCATCAGAGAAATCACCTGGTCATATTCCAGTTTGTTTCTTCTGCCACAATACAGAAGTCCACTGGCATAACATTCAGACTGTATCTAATGTGAAGTCTGACTCGGAAGCACACTAGACTGTATTAAATGCCATTTAGAGGCAGAAAACAGATCAATTGTCTTCTCCCTCACACAAAACACTAAACAGGTATGAGCAATGTAATTGGAAAAAAAAATTAGTGATAGAAAAATAGTCAATATTAAAGGCAAACTGACTTCAAAATTAATCAAGACTCAGTAGGAAAACCAGTCATTTTTCTTAGATTGATTTAAAATTAGCTTGTGGCTTTATGCTTCCTTCCTTCTACATCAGTCATCTCCTCCTAGCTGCATTTTAAAATCGCAGATCACAAATGCTATTAGGCAGGGCTGTACAGCGCTTTGGTATTAACAGAAACAGATCATGTAGTCAGCAGAAAATATTATCCGTGGATGCAAGTGGGGGCGCCTTCCAGCTGCAGGCTGGCATACAAAACGGAGATGCAGAAAAATGTTTTTTTTTTTTTTTTTAAAATGCAATCTGTAAAATAAATCATACAAAATAAAAACTGCTCTTAGAAGATTTCAACTTATTTATGTAGCCCTCTGTTACTGAAATTATACACAATTTATATTTTCAGGCATTTAAAGAAAGCACTGACACAAAAGCAGGCCATATGTTTTATCTTGCTAGTTCCTTCAAGATGTCTCTTAAAGCGTGTTTAGTTTGGCTATAAGAAATCTCTGTAGCGTTTCCTAGTTGGCCAAAAAGGCATTACGGATGTTGAAATATTGCTTATGCCAAAAGTACATTTTTAAAAGCTCCTCAGCAAAAGATAGAGCAAACTAACAAGAAATTATTCTTCTTAAGGGAAATAGAATGTGTCCACTCACAAATTGCTATGACAAAGTTCAGCTGTGAGACGACCTCAGAGTCAGCTGTATTATTAGCAATTCCTAACGGACTTTAAATAGAAGAAAACAAAATTACAAGAAGTCACTTAAGACTAAGCTTACACCGAATATACTTTGCTCCAGAAACTAAGTGGGGGGCTTCTTGGTTCATCAGTGGAACTAAATGCATGAGTTGAATGACATTACATTGCTTAATATTATAATAACACACGCTATAACCTATACAAGTCAAAACTCACAGCAAATTTTGATGGCTATGTTAACATAGATATTAAGCAAGAACACATGGCCGTTTCGGGTAGAAGGGATACATTAATGTAATAAGATTTTTACAGGATTTTTACAGTCTGATGTTGCTACGTCCCCATTATCTGCTACTGAATCGCTTCATTCCACTTCAGCAGAAACCAGCATAACTTATCTCTGGGCTCTGCCAGACAGTTTTGGGAACAGAAAGTTAAAGTCTCACCTGCTTACAAGATCAGTATAAGTAACTCAAGCTCTGATTTAAAGCTGGTTTTAAACTTGTCCTAATGACCAAGGGAAAACCAAACCAAATCAAGCCTCCTAGTTTCATGTGACAGCAAACACAGAACAAGTGTGTTTTTCAATTTGTATACCTCAGCATTTGTCAGTGCTTTGCATACTGTTTGCACTGAAGACTCAATTTCATATTGATGCATAAATTATCTGGGGGATCTTTCTTCAGGGTCTGTGTGAAAGTACCAACTTATAATAGCAGAAGCACAAACTGCAGAGGCAGCTGTATGCAAAAAGACAACTGCCCGAGGAATTCACGAACATACAGTTACAAGGTTTTCAAGCCTGCTCAGAAAACTCCTGATTTTGAATGCCATTAGAAAATGAAAAACCTAGCCTACCTAATTTAAACACTTGTTTTTTAATCACTTCCCTTTAAAAATGCATTCATTTAAAAGTAAATCGAACTGGTAATTTCAAATATCTCTGATAACAGTTCAAATACCACACGCAGGTCTGATCTGCTCTGACGTAACAACGTGGAAGAGTGGAAAATCAGCGAGAATGGAAAAGTAAAGCTGGGAGAGAAGCCAGAGTCCTGCTTATTTCATAGGCACATGTCACCAGCATTAACACTCCTCTTCACACTTCTGTAACAGCAGAGTGTTTTGCTGAACGTTAAGGAGATCAGAGCTGGTAAAGAAAAGGGCATTGAGAACTTCGATAGAGTTGTATTAGAATAGAAAAATCTGAATTAAGAGAAGACATTAAAGAGAAATATCTTATGCAGTCTAAGAAAAACAAAAAAGACCTAAGGGAGAATGATACTGGTATATGACCCACATAACCTCAACGTAAGAAACACGAGCCTCATGTCCACAGTATGCGAGACGCGTTCAATTCCAACGCTGTCCCCACCTATGCTCCCACTGGACTGTTTCTAGCAGAGCTAAGCACTGTCTGTACCCATCAGTCCTGACACTTAGCAGGCCACGGTCAACTGTGACTGTTCGTACGACCCAGACACCTACTTTCACCCTGAAAACAGGACTGAAGAAAAATCAAGGTGTGGACACTGTTAACGGAGCTCCACAGACAGCCAGTTCAGAGCCTTCTACGATCTTACTACAAGTAATCTTTTACTGCCTAGTAGTAGTAGTAAAAAAAAAAAATCCTGAAATCTAGATTAAAAATATTTACTAAGTGAACAGAAGGTAATAGAGCCTACAATAAAGTTAAGTAGTTGTTAAGTTCCACGGAAAAAGTGGGAAATGCCTTTAACAGCTGTTCCAGATAAAATAACCAATAGCTTTATTGTTAAAAAGCCACACCCACAAACATACTGACGTACAAGAATAAATTAACGTTTACCTGAGATACATAACCAGGAGGCACATATATAGGCGGCATAGAACCATTTGGTGACATCATAGGAACATGTGCTGGACCTGAGAAGTAACAAGGTGCCACTTTTTAAACAAACGAGGCTTTTACAAACTCAAGACACCTTTTTTTCCAAAGGTGGTGGCTCACTTTGGTGCCTGAAAAGCCAGCAACAGCACCCAACTCTGTATTTATGGAACTACTTTTAGACAAGTAGATTTAGAAGCAAGGCTTAAAGTATACAATTAAAAAGTCTGTTAGGAGAGAAACTTAAATAATCAGGATTGCGAGTCTGAAAAATAAAAAAGTGACTGTACCAAGTTTCCATCAAGAAAAATAATGCAATTTATCTCACCGATGAATAACTCATTTTCATATTCAAAACACACATTAAACATGATTTAATAACTTTCAGGAAGCACCCAGAATTTTAGATAATATTGCTGAATGCAAGTGTGGCTGTACTTTTATTCTACAAAGAGCACAGATTAGATTTATCCCAACCGCCACACTTACACAGCCATCAGTATTCCTTTAACTGCACAAAAATCAGCGCAGATAAATTTTAGTTCTTGTTGCTGCAGACTTTTAACTCTGTCACAAAACGACACTGGCACCATAGTAATGCTGACAGCTGGTCTACCAATTTTTTTTTTTTTTTTTTTAGTAAGAATATATTATTTTTCACATCAAGCTGAAAGAAAGTATTCCTGTCTAGGATTTGATGAAAGCAGAATGGGCACATTTTATATAATATCATTTGAAATGGTGAAAAATATTCCAAAAATGAAAGTGCTGATAAATTCAACTTGACTTACAGGACATATTTTGACCTGACTCAGACTTGCAGCTCTGTCACTTACCCAGAAGGTGAAAAGTAGTTTGTAGCCACGCACAGAGGGTAGCAATGCTTCCCTCAATATCAGCAAACTGCTAATGCCGCTACCTTGCAGTAAAGTGAGGTCACACGGCATCTATTAAAGTTGGTTAGATTAGTGAGGACTAAATTGTGTGTAAATTCATATGCTAAGATTCTCAGAAGACAGTTATTCAAGGAGCATTACAAAAACAGTTCAGCTGCCACCCTTTTATAAATCAGCAGCAAAGTCTGCAGAGACTCAGGGAATCTTGGCAGTTTCCCAGTACTGCCTCATTTGTGCTTTAACTACGAAGTGACAAATCTGATTTATTACCAAGAACGTATAAAAACTTACCAGAATATATAAAAACACATTTGACATTACAGAAGCAAATGCTGGTAGCAATTGTGTGATATTTGCAGAATCAAAAACTTTGGATTCAGCACTTCGGTTTTTCCTTTACCTTGAATACATTGATAGTGTCCATCTTCAGTTCTAATTGTAAATGTTTCACCTGGGTTTACCTGTACAAGAATGACCTGTAGAAAACAACACACAAAAGAGGTGGTTGGGTGGGTGGTTTGTGGTTTTTTTTTTTTTTTTTTTTTAAATTTTAGTAATTACCTGGGGGGAAAACCCATCTCTTCCTCATACCCACAAGTTATATTAAAACAATCTAACTTTAGCAACCTTAGCAAGATGAGAAACACTGACGGGTGGAATGAAATTTCTTCATACTTTGACATAAAATCATTAGTTTTGCATAATCAGTGTTTTCCTCTGATTACTACCAGAGGTGCTTCCTTTGATACATTTTAAAATAATTAACCGAGCTTTTATTTTCAATATTTTGACACTTCTTTTTCTTCTTTTACTGAAGCAATAAACTACCTAAGAATCAACTTGCTCTCCAAGCTTTGCCTATGAGATTATTTCAGTTTCAGGGCTAAATTGGCAAAACCAGGACTATACATACACATAAATAAGAAAAGAAAAGGAAAAACAAAGAAAAAAGATGCTTTGCCCAAAACTCAGCCGTGTTTTTTCTTTGAAAGCATGCTGGTATGTATTTTGACAATATATTCTCTGACGCTGTCATGTAACTTAATAAAATATGCAGTCCTTTGGTGGTGGAAGGAGGGCAAAGGAGGTGATAAAGCAGGTCATGCCTACCACTTCTGCTCTACAGCGCCTGAAAGATCAGGTGTGTTTTCCTCACATTTGTGTAATCCTGTAGCTGAAGAAATACAACTAACAGTGAAGATCTGCAGGTCAATTTGGACATGATCGCGTTCACTTACATACGAATCAATGTGGACATCTGCCAGAATTATTCCTCAAGCTGTTTACAGCATCGTTAGCCTTGCGTTGGGTAACACAAACGATCACACCTCATTCTACCCCATTCACAGCACGTGCTTCAGCCTTATTGTAAAATATCGGCAGCTGTGCTTCAGTGTTATTGTAACGTGACAGCATTACACAAGAACTTCGCAGTGAGATTCTGCTATATTACATAGGCACAGGTCTAATTCTTCAGTAAAATGAGGGGTTTGGCCATGTAAGAACTGCACAGTTACAGACAAAATTCCACCCTGGTGACAGCTAGCACATAAAGGTAGGCCAATGTAAAAATGGAAATAAAATATATTTGTAAAGCTAGTTACGAAACTCAAAAAGTATTATTTTCTTTCATTCAATTTTTATAAAATATTTTTATACTATTCATGAAATGACAACTGTATCAGGTAGATGGGGCCTGAAGAGATCACCTAGTCATCTAACTCCTGGTAAAAATGAACTACACATGGCGTTAATGAATAAGCCCACCTATTTTGTGCTGCTACATCTCCAGTGATGGAGCTCCGCAAACTCCCCAGGCATCTGCACCACAGTTTCACTTTCCTCATCGCTACAGATTTCATCATCTAACTTCAACATTCCCTGCTTCCACCTGAACCCTTACTCCATGTCTTAGCCACCGATGAAATAAAAAATAAAGCACCAATACAGGAAAGACTGGTTTCTGTGATTTAGACCCTGTAGATAAATCCTCTGGGGATTTTTATCTGCCTTTTTTTGGAAACACTGATGACTTCCACTTGCAGTCTTTATCCATCCCTTGGCAGACCTGCTTCCAAAGGACCACCACAAACCCCAGTCATTCCTTACGATAAGCTGATTACCTAAACACAGTACTTTGTACTTGTAATTTTCTAGATTACCTTTCTAGTAATCAAAATAATTTCAGGCTTCCATGACGCTTGCAATTCCTCCCATTTCATATCAGCTGCAGATTTACTAAGTACACCTCAAATTCTATTATATTGGTCATTAATAAAAAGATCACTGAAAAGAATGAGACTTAAAAAAGATCATGTAGTCCCTCATTCACCCTTTGCATTTTGACCAATTCCACTTACTCTTTTCCACAGTTTGCCACGTAGCTTACGCTGGCATTAACCAAAGCGCTGGCATTAACCAAAGCGTGTTTCTCCAGCTAACGTCTAAGAGAGTTAAGTGCAAATGCACCCATGTTTACTGAAGTTACAGCTTAGGTCTCCCGCTTCCCCTTCCCTCTACTCTTGAGCGTGCAACTTCAGCACAGAGAGAGATTGATGTTTGCACAGATCTCTTACATTTAAACTTCTGTGTGTAAAACAAAACTCAAAGGAGCAGACTGTTAAACGCCGTTTAACACTGATTTTGCAGCTTCTGCATACTGCTGTATTAATCTTAGCTTTTATTTTTTAGCAGGGGATGTAGAAGCATATATGAACACTGATCCTGCTCCAGCGAGTTCACAGTACAGGAGACAATTTTACTCAAGGTAGATGAGTTGCTTCTGGACCCAAGTAAAACACCAAAAACCCCTAAAAAGGCCATCCAGTCAGTAATATTTATTATGGTTCCACGAGAAGGACAGATGACAGATAACACTTTTTAAAATGGCATAATTAAAATGGTGATACTTAAGCAGATCTGTCATTTCAGTATATAAGCAAATTCAAGACTTCAACTCTACTGAATTTCCAGGAGTAAAGAGAGAAGCGATGTTAACTGTTTAAAGAAAACAGACAGTAATGGGCCAGGGATTTGCCAGAGCACAAAGAACCAGGAAAGATGAGCTCTGCTGCGAACAGCAGCTGCTAGGGATGGACACTAGCAGGCGACACAACTCCATAGGCAGGTATTAAACCTCACAGCAAATCTCATCTTCAAGGGCAAGAAAATTCCGAGGCAGGAAAAGGATCCTTTTAGAAATTCAGAGCCTCTGAACGTGTCAGATCTTCTGAACAGGCTGCAATTAAGCGAAGTTCTCGCAAACAGTTCAGGAAACTATTAACTGAACACAGCGAAAAGGATCGTAAGTGGTGTAATCACAGGGCTGCAGAACAGTTCAGAGACTGGAATTTCAGGAATGCATGGGGCAATGTCTTAGAGGAATGACTCACTATAATTAACGAAGCAAACGCAGTTCCACCTACTTTCCACCAAGGAAAATTTCCAAGAAGCTTGAATGTTTCTAATGAGTCAATCTAAGCTATGTTAGACAACAGACTAGTGCTAAGAGTCACAGATATGCCAACACCTTTGGGTGTCCCACGCGACCATTTCAGAACTAGTGGGATCAACACAGTTTGAAAACTATTTCAAAGCACTGGTAAGCATTTTGCTTTTATCCCCTATTCACACGCTTTCCATGGCTGAAGTTTTTTCGAAACAAGAAACCCTTCCAGAAAAACTTCCAACTTAAACTTTATGTGACCAGAAACTCATAAACTGGGTGCTGCATCCGCCTGTTTGAAGTGATTGGCAAAACAGCATAAGTTTTATTTCTGAAACAAAAAACACTCTACAAGACTAATTATCTTACCCGCTACGGCACCAAAATAATGAAAAAATCATCTGCATTAATAAAGCTTCTAAGTTAATACCCTATTTAAAAGCAAACTTTCCCATGTGAGGCTGGCTCAGAAGCCTCTCCTCTTTAGAGATAGGTGCCAGAAACAAGAGCAGCAAGTCTCTCTGTTCGGCAGCCGAAGGATGGCAACATGACGTGGTTGTTTATATACAGACATGCTAGAAAGAGAAATGTTGGCCTGTCAATGTGAAACCACGTTCCCGGTCCCTTGAAGGTTTTCACAGACTTATTCATTATTTCCAATATAATTCAATTATTGGAGACTATCAGTCTTCAAAATCTACTCTTCCAATGCTGTTTACCCATGCATCTCCAAGATGTAACTCTCTTTCATTTTTTTAACCTCACCTGATTGCAAACTGTCTCCACTTGGCTCCAAAAACTTCAACGACTGTCAGCGTCCTTTGGGACATTTAATACACACTGGTATTCTACACACTGATCTATACCAAGATGTGCTATACAAATACAGCTATGGCGCTGGTCTCCAATTAGATCTACTTGATCTCTTTTCCTCGTGTAACATGAAACACGAGCTCCCGAGTAACCTCACCGCTGGTCAGCATCTAAAATTTCACGTTGCTAATGCTAGAACTTCAGAACCAGTTTAGAGACTACAGCTTTACTTATTGCAAAACACAGTCACTGTACTTTTATCTCCAGAGTCTGAAGGAAAAAAGCAGAGTAGACTTTTTTTTTAAATAAAGTTAGGGGTTTTTTTGTTTGTTTGGTTTTTTTTTTTTGTTTACAAGCAAGTATACTACAATCCTTCCCCATCTGTAACAATTACAAAGTAAAGGATAGCTCATTTAAAACTTTTCTGCATTTATGTTCTGTCAGACCCTCAAGAATTCATTATTATTTTGTCATACCCTGTTTATTCACTGTACATTCAAACACATCAAGGTCTTCACTGCTACCCTTCATAATCATTTCATGTGGCACTTATCCTCTGGAAACTTTTACGCAACTTTTCCTTCTGGATTAACCCCTTAGTTCCTACTTCAAATACTGTCAGACAGTTCCTACTTCAAATACTGTTGAAGTTATATCCTGATCAGATTAAAGCAACAGGCAGAGTTTTGTCCCTTGCCTCAGTAAAATGATTAGTTAACTCCAGGCAGACAGTGCCTTCAAATTTATGTTTTGTTATCACAGAATCCTACAAACAGCCACAGTTGGAAGGGACCTCAAGAGATCACCTGGTTCAACCGTTAGTGGGAAGGGGAGCCTAGCAGAGATTATCTAGCACCCTGTCCCATCACAGCCAGCCAACAGCCAGCTACTTAGGTATTTAAAACCAACCATCCAAACCTTTTCTCTCCTACCAGGACCAGTCATGTTTGTAGCTGCTCTAGGGCTGGCGGAAGATGCTTCTTTAATTAATATCCAGTGTTAAAATGTCAGGATGCCTGTAATATTTCTGAGTGCACTGAAAGTCTGTCTCCAAAAGATGGGAAGATCTCTCCGTATTTGTCGTACAAGGCACTCAGCTTCTACTGCCAAACAGTAAATTAACTTCAAGTTTACTGACAACTCATACAAGCTTGTGCTTCAGTCAAACCGTTTGGCCTTCACTTTTGCCTGTATTTCTAATCATACTAGGTACTTCTAAAGGGTTATGTCCAATAAAATTCTAATATTCCAACTAAATATATTCAGGTTTCACCAGTGCACTGTAATTACTAATGAAGATACTTAATATCAGGAAGGCAAGGTCTTTCCTCTCCTCTACGTTGCCCTGCAATACACTTATTGGTTTAGAGCACTGCAGTCACTTGCTTATCTTTATTGATTATGTTACATACGCTTTAAGAAAAGCTCTCAAAACCCTAGTGCTTTATTAAATCCATGTATTACATTTTCCCTTTTAATCTTTGATTTTGTAGTTTAATTTTAAAGCATACCTATACCAAGCATTCCCTTTAATCTGCAATCTTCTCATATTTCCACTATAGTAACACTGAATGATTTTCTGCCTCTCTATATTTGCACTTCTATTTTACAGATGAAATCAGTGCTGAGAACCACATGCTTTTCTAACTTTGCAGTTATCGCAGTATCACCATCGCAGTTGCTTTATTTCAAGCCTTCTCCTCTTCCAGTCATCATAAAAGTTGTACAACAAACAGCTTTTCTACCTGTTCTGTTTTCTACAGCACGCGTAATTGTCGACCTCCCCACCACCGCCACAATATGACATCACTTGTATGAAAGCGCAATGGATTTACTTGCCTGTTGTATGCTGTCCCCATTAACCATATGAGGTAGAAGTGGCACTTCATTCAGTATAGGCGTAGCTTCTAATGGAGGCGGCTGGTCGGCCATCATGTCTGAAAACTATTCATTGACAATTGCTCACATGAACCACCTGCCAAAACAAAGAGAGAATGCCAGTTAGATATCTCTCTCCTCTCCCCCACATAATTCTCTACTTCGTTTGCTAAACTCGGTACCAATGTTTCAGAAGAAAAATACAGCAGTGTCTTCAGGACATGGTTTTGTTTTATTTTTCTTCTTCACAAATAAGTCAAAACACTTGCACTATGATATTAATTGAATCCTTTAATGTCAGCAATTCAAGAACATTTGAAAACTCAATAGGAAAATATCATCAGACTTCAACACTCCACAACTCTCCCCCAAAGATTTTCAGGTAAACTGACTAACTGGAGACAAAAGTTACTATAAAACATCCAGGCTAATACGTTACCCTACCTTTAATTTTTAAGTACTGCATTCAAGCAATACGTATCCTTCTTCCAAAAATACGCTCTTTAAATACGTATCATGCATATTGAACCTGACGTGCCATGAGGGATGAAATTGGTACATAAATAATGCAATAGCACAGTAGCATAATTTATACTTATGCAGCACTTCATTCCTAAATTTGTAGTCACAATTTCTAAGCTGCTTGTACTCCAGAACCTAAGTTTTAGGCCAGATAATTCACATACTATATGCGTGTTTCAGGTTCAGAGATGATCAAAAACACCCCCCAAACCATACAATTTCTCCAATGTAGCAACATGCCATTGATACAGAAGTCTGACGCAGTGAAAACAAAGCTTAAGGTAACACAAGAGAGTAGAGTACTTTGTACAAAGTCTTTAACTGAGTACCATGGAGAATTGCATATGGAAAAGCGTTGCATAGTTTGGGGCTTCTAGTGAATAATCTGTAATTAGAGTAAGTCAAAATACAATCCAAATGTTAGTGAATTTTCAGTGCATAGTTAATTTAGCATCCATAAAAAGCACAAGATAACAGGATACAGGAAATGCTGACATTTCCTTCTCCCTTCCCATTACCTCCTGTAAACCCAGACAGAAGACCAAATGTGGTTAGGATAGTCCAATTCATTAAAAAGCAAAAGCAAAACAAAAACCACCTCTGCCCCTCCACCCCAATCTGTGCATGAAGTAAGTCAGTCTATATGCAACTGCCAAGTCCTTGTTCAGTTCTCTATAACAAGTATGGAAATGGCAGTGTCTGGGGGCAAAAAAAAAAAACCCAAAACCAAACCCTAAACCAAAAAAATTTCTTCTGGCATTAACTCTTTTTGTTCAGAAAGGGTCTGCAATAAAAGTTGAGGTTACAAGGATTTCTCCTGTATTACCATTACAAGGTAAAGAGGCTGGTAGCATCCACTGGTAAAAAACACATTCTTTCTTGTTTGCAAAAGCACATCAAAATAACTGATACAATCACACGGCCACAAAACGCAGCATAACAAAATACCCAAGGCTGCCAAAGAAACCAGCTCATTCTGCATACCAATTGTTTTCCAGGTCTGCTCCAGCAACGATTTTAAGAGGCCAAATATGACTGCGCAGGTGCAAGGGTGAGACATGACCTCCAAAGTCTGAGTTTGTAGCAGGTTTGTCCTGAATATACTGAACTACCTTAGCATGCTATTTATTTCCCGAATAAAATGATCTTCCAACCTATTTGTCAGATTTTTGAACTACCTCTGCCAGGGAAAAAACTCATCTGATTGCATATAACTATTCCACTTAAAAATACACCCGCCTGGTAACACTGCCAGTCACTATGTTAAAATTTAGGCAGAAGTTTCTTCCACTACACCTCTCCCATTTTTTGAGGTTTAGAGGTTAGATCTAAGTCTTAAGAGTTGTAATAGGAATTCAGCATACACAGCCAGATTGAAAACACTTTATTTTATATATGCATAAGGTCTCAATTTCTTTCATCCAGGAACCTCAAAGACAACAGAAATTAGCACTAAAGGGGAAAACCATTTACCAAAAAGCAACCACATCTGTATTCAAATGTTCAACTAACCAAAATAACCAGCTGTAGAAAAACGTGCTCTGAAACAAGCCCCAAGACCACCTGCAATTTTAAATAAACGTTCAAAGTTTCTATCCTAGTCTCCTACGTTGGCTGAATGTAATTCTCTGAGGCTTTGTCTACATTAGGCAAGCAGCACAGTGTAGTTAGTACAAATTGTAGAGCACCAACATCCACGTGGTTTTTAGAATCCTTAATCTATTGCCTAATGACACAGGTAGTATTTACATTTACACCTACACACACACATACATTCTACATGCTGTAACTTCCCATTTTTCAGAGGGAGAACAATACTTGGAGTATTAGGAAACAAATGCTTTCATACAGTTGACGACAATCTCCAAAAATAGCAAATACAATTTCATGTCTCAGTAGGAATCTCCATATGGTCAGAGAAAATAGAAGTACTCACATAAATGAAACTATTTTAATAACTCTTGGGCAGTTTCACCTGGCTCAGAACACTAACATTTTACTGTACAGCTGGGCTGAGATGGCTGCAAGTGGCAGAACGCTAACGATAGAGGAACATCCCACTGCATACCGATAGATTTGCAAAAACCAAGGGTTTTTTGGTTTTAGAGCATAGCTTCATTCCTGGAAAATACTGATAAGAGAGAAGCAAAAGACACTGCTGCTCTCAAAGGCAGCACCTCTGCTGGTAAATGAGCATGGGACTCAACCCCTCCCCAGTTTAATAGGTAAAACTTTCCAAGGGAAATAAAGCACTCCCACTGAACATGGTAGCAACAGGTTCACCTCGCAAAAGCCTCCATTTCATTCAAGGAAGTAGGTGGTATCTGGTAAATGAAAAGAGAATTCCTGAAAAGTTATTGCATACTCAGCACAATTTCCTGAAAAACAAAACAAAGAAATAGAGATCTATCTTGAAAAGCCATTATCCACACCCTCCTGCTGCTAGTCTAGGAGCAAGGAATCGAGCCCTGCCGTCCCCCAGCTCAGCCTCGCGACTTGCCACCGAAGGCAGGGTAAGCAATGCAGCATGGCTGCTGCAAGGGAGGAAAACAGCTGCTTCTAAAGAAAAGGCAGAGGGCAACCACCGCATGGGCAGAGAGGAGATCCAAGGATCCTGAACCCACCTCCATCCGCAACTGCCACAGCCAAAGTCCTACCAAGTCTCACAGCTTTTCTCAAACACTGTCGCGGACGCCGGGCATTCTCTGAATGCTCAGTTTTACCCCAAACCAAGGTAGCTGGGATAGGCAAATCCAGCTGGTGAGCTGCACATGGCCCAAAAAAGAACAACCTACTTACAAGTAGAACTGCATCAAAAAGCTTCTCAGGTCCCCTGAAGCTAGTTTGTTCTACCCCTTGCTTGGCAACAGAGGCTCAGGCTGCTATTTCCCAGGGTCTGTTCTTGGCAGCTAGGTGTTTTATCATCACTACTAACTATCCAAGTGGTCATGGCAAAAAAAAAAAGAACAAAAAAAGTGTTTGTACTAAGAATTCACAAGCTGCATTGACATTAAAGATGAGCTAATACACACAATTTTTAATTCTAGACTAAAAATAAACATGAAAAATCCCTTCTGCAAGCATTAAAGATTAGGCAAATTTTGGAATTTTCTGAGTTGTGAAGGAACATACTGAGAATTAGTGAATCATTATATATGAATCAATAGCAGAATTTGCAGAGGTATATTCTAGAGCTTTGTCACCAGGCATTTGAGGTTTTTGAGTCAGTATGGAATTAAATAGATTAATTTTCAGAAAGGTTACATTTTGCAAGGTTACTTCTGGCCTGATTCATTTCTTTACAGTGGTTTCTATTAGACATCAGCTAAAGGTCATTCCCAAACTTCATCTGAGCTGAAGGATGAATTCAGCCTGTACAGCATGACAGCCACTAAAAAAAAAAAAAAGAGAATTGGGACTAACCATCTCAGAAACAAACCTTCAGAAGCAGCATCTTAGCAAAGCTGAAAGTAGTAATAGTGAATATCGCATTTCTAAGTTAACAGAAATCTACACTGGAATAGCTTGAGCTACTGCTTTCAAGGATTATTTGTTCAAGACACACATCTAAAAAACCTGAAATGTTTTGTCATTTCATAACATAAGAGTAAATTTATTTTAAACCAAATAAAACCAGTTCATGTTTTAAAAATGTACCCTGAGAAGCGTTCCTGAGTAATTCAACACTGTGCTAATGTAATACGGTTAATCATGTTAACCATACTAAAAAAAAGGCAATATTTTCCACTGACAGTCTCACACTACAAAGGCTTTAAGAAAAACAGAAAATCTTAATGACTAGCCTTCCAGAAAACAATTACGGTATACAGCGGCTGTGCCTGACCTCACTTCCTGACATAGTAAAAATGCTGAGACTCTGGAAGACTGAAACATTGGCCTTCCCTTTTCTCCAGCCCAAATTCTTCTCAACCCGTGCTGCAGTCATCCTGGACCGCGTCCAGCTCCGAGGATTCGCACTGAACTCTGTTCATTGATTCATGTCTACTCCCGTCTGAAGTCAGCGCCTCAGCCGAGCAAGCTGGGCTCCTCTTTACATCCAAGCCAGCCATTCTGCTCCCTATACGGGACTAGCAAAGCAAAGGTGGCTAGCGGAAGCCTATACGATACCAGATCATCGTGCTTTAAGTCTGGAAACCGCCATGGATTCTCACGAGACGTTTTGAAATTAACACCTAAACCAGTCTAAAATTATTTCATTTTGGATTGAAACTAATATGCAATTCTAGCACGCGGGGGTAGTTACTAACAAATGTTTACTAAACCCACTAGGATCATCGCTTACTGCATTACAAAGCCTCCCTCCTCTAGCCCTCTGCCAACGCGCAGCTGGGAACGAGGCGCCACGTTCACGTCAGTCGCTTCCACTTGAGCGATGCAACAGAAACAACTTCTACGTTGTAACAGCGGTATTTCTAAGAAAAAGGTACGACCAGAACAATTTTCCTGTAGAAATGCAACGCTTCTGTTTTATCAAGAGCTTTGGAACAGTCACCAGTAAACACCAACACCGCATCCACAGTTTCACAGACATGGTTTCTTTTTAGGCAGTAACAATAAATTTGCAACTATTTATGTGCAGGGCATGTAAAAACAAAGAAAATTTTGTGTATTCATTAAATGTGTTTCATAGTACTATACAAAGTAAGAAAAATATCATATAGTGAAAAAATAACTTTTTCATTGGAATTATATCCTTTAATCATATTAATAGTAGATTATTTATTGTGCAAATTACAAATCCTGTTATCTGATATTACAATATTTTCCTAGTATATTAAAAATCTCTCTCCAGAAAGATCTCACACACTAAATGGGGAGAACCACTGTACATAGCAATGGATCAGCTTCACTCCACTGGCCAGAGCAGAAGCTGAGCAGATTTCATAAACAGTAAAAAAAATTCTATAATCCCACAGAGAAGCGATCACAAAGACTGTGTTTTCATTACAGTAGGTGCTGGATTTAATATGAGAAAGTTCCTATTCCAAGGAGATTATTACTTAAACGGAGATTTTTTTTTTTTTTTTTTTTTCAAATACAGTGTGCCTGACTTAGAAAGAACAATGTGTCCAGGACCAAAGAGGAAGTCTGATGGAGAGCTAGAAATTTAGCTCAGACTTCCTGATTTCTAGGTTCAGTGCCTTATGCAACCTTCTAGCCTGATCATAAGTTTACATTTATTGCAGAAAGTAAACTACTACAATATTGCTATTTATTAAATGAGGTATTGTATAAAAACCTAAAGCTTTAATTATACCCTTTTATA
>WEKW01005104.1:11411-31662 GCA_013389905.1 Sula dactylatra
CGTTTACAAGGCCTCCAAATTAAACAATCCACTAATTTATTGTGACCTTTGTCTCCATTACGTATCATTAGAAAAGTTGTTAAATAAAACTAGAATATGGATCATCCCCTAGAAATTTTCTCAAACTACTTCACACTCCTTATCAGGCTGCTGCTGTTACAGAATGCTGAAGTCTCTGCATGTGATTTAGTAGTCTTCTTTCTCTCCAGAAAAACTTCTGGTTTTGGAGTCTTGTAGGGTTATTTTTAGTTAGAATCAGTTCACTGATGCAGCGTACTCAGCAGGCTCCAAACTAGCTGGTGCTAGCATGATTGCATGGGCAAACAACTGAGGACAAAAAATTCTTAAGCCAGTACTACTAGCATGAAATTGTTTAGATAGGCTACAATGTTCAGGCTGTGCAGAAAGGTCCAGCTCTTTCTTCCAGGTTACTTTCAAATTAGTCTGCCTGAGTACCATTAATCACAAGGGCACACTGCCAAGCATCGCTTCGGAATCCAAGTACTTACCTATCATTCTTCATTTTTTTTTAAACCCTTGCTGAGCTCCATGCTTCTGAGATTGCATCAGATATTACCATTTCTAAAACTATGTTGGCTGTAAAGAGTTGTTGGCACTATCTGGCAGCTTTGCTTCGTTGCAGTTGCAACAGGACTAGAACACATACATATACAAAGACTAGAGAAAGGATTTGTTTTCTTTTCAAAGGCAACTGGAAGACGTGGTCAAAAACCCTACAAAAAAACCACTATAGTTGGATAGGTAGTATCCTCAGGCATTGAAGAGAACAAAGTACCTACTAAACTTTAAAAGCGGCTGATGGTTCAAACACACAGCTTAAATATATTTGTTAAAGTCTCTTTTAAAACAAATGAATAGGAAAAGAAACACATAAAAATTACCTGCCAAACACCAATATTTGCTGTGGGTTCTGCAAATGGCCGCTTGTAAACTCTACACATCTTTAAGGCATCAGAATATATCTCTGTGATGTTGTTTAACACTGCAAAGACAGCTGCCAGTGGATAAACACATGAGAAAAGACTCACATAGCCAAACTGTAAGAACAACTCCAGGTAATCATCAAAAGTACCCTGAAAAACAGAGCAAAAATAAGAACAACTTTAACCCACAAGAAATACATGAAGAAACACAGAATTAACAATACAGTTGTAAAGACACTTCCTTATCCCAAATCAGTTGTTTGGGAATGACTGGTGGTAGAAAAAACAACAACAAAACCCCACATCTAGTTAGTTTGGAATTATTCAATTACTCAAAACTTGTTAATAAGGGGAGGCCAAGGTTTTTCTTTTTGCCTAATGCATTTTCTGCAACAGTCACACTTCTTAGCCCTGTTACGTGAAGTAATTGCATAAACACATTCATCACATTCAAATTCCTATCTCAGTGAAACAGTTACAGCAGGAACAGTGGGGTACAGGAAAACAGCATCATGCATTTAAACTGGCAGAATTTTCTCCTAAGAGCATCACAACAAAAAAAGTCCTAGTATTTGAGACTGTCCATGAAAGACCTAACCAGAAAGGTAAGTTGGTAGATAAGCAACTTTCTTCTGGTATTTCCACTTGGTTATTTCAAAATGGTTAAGTCAGAATTAGTGGCCCACTTGAAGGCTGAAATGACAGAATGCAGCACTGACATCTAAAAGGTACAATTAATGCAAACAAAAAGCCCTATTTTGGCAAAGGCACAACACATCTATCACCTGATCTTTAAACCAAGAATGTGGGTACTTGAATACTGACTAAATATTCTCATGTAGGTTATTATGCATATTTGCATATTAGTTTTGTACTAATAATAATAGTTTTCTACAATTGCAGCAGTTATTTATGGAAGCGAAGAACAAAACCAACTCATTTCTAAAGAAAAGGTGCTCACTGAACAAAGGATGGTGAAATACCATGAAGAAGTTAAACTGGGATCTAGCTATGTTGTATTTGCCCAGACCCACACATCATCCTCTCTCAAAAATGAGATATTAAAAATAAAGGCTTGACAGTAACTGAGATCATCACAAGAACCATGTAAAATTGGTTTTGGCCTCATACATCAGACACATGGTTCTCTAATCTTTTCTTCTGGTTATAGCTGTTAAACTGCCAGCCTCTCCAGCACCTAGAGCTTTTTTTCTAGCCAGCAGAGAAAGGCGGTAGAAGCTTGCAAGCTCGGAAATCAACATGGGGTGGTCACTAGTTGCATTCTTCACTTGAGCTCATTTTAAGTTGTGTAGTATAGCTGGGTCTGACAAACCGATCTTTTAAAACCACAGAGATTTTTCCACAGAAATGTTTTGTACAAACTGAATTTTAGGAAGGTGGGACATTTGTGCAGGATCACTCTCTAGAGTGGCAGTCATTTATTTGTCCCTGCTATCAGTGTCTCAGACAACTGTTGCAGGCAGGGAGCAATGCTTCCCCTTGTGCTCCTTCTGGTAACTGCACAGTATTCCCACACCTTTCTTCTCGTTTCCTAGTCCAGTACCTACTGACTTTTAGAACAGCGGAGTATGAAAAGAAAAGGAGTATTTCTTTTTCTCCTACTCAATTTATGACACTTTGTGCAGGAAGAGATGAGTCTGATAGGATGTTAAAGAAATTTCAAAGTGTGCCATTGTTAGCCATAAAAGCAGCACATAAGCTATGGCATCAAGGAAACAGAATCAAGAAAGAAATTCAGGGAGAAAATGAATTAGAGGAGAGAAGCAGAAATTTAAAAGAAAAATAATTTTTAAATGACTGCAGGGTGTTTCTACATCTTAAACTGGGTTAAGGGCTGGAGATTTGAAAAGTGAGAGAGAAAGAAGACAAACAAAAAAGAATTAAATGTTAAAGAGTAAGTGAAGGAAGGAAAACAGAGGAGAGTCTGAAATGCCAAATTCTGTTAAGACTCCTGCTAAACTCCTCAGTTACTAAACGTAGTCAAATGCTTCCCCCTTGTGACAGATCTAATTTTAGAAATACTCTTGCCTGCTGACAGCTCCCTGCTTGCAAACAAATCAGTAGTCTAACATTGTGTATTCACAAGCACAGCACAATTAAAATCTTTAGATTGAAAATAAAAAATAAAGCCTTCAGTACACAGTACCTTGAACTGAAACTGAGGCTAGCAGTGGACACCTCCAAGACAGTCAACTCTACAACTGACCTGTTGGGTCCCCATGGAAGAATATTGAGGGCAGAACGGTACAACAGGTGCTGTTACATTTGATCCAGCTCTGTACAAGCAGCACTGGGCAATGTGACTCAAAGACACCACACCGGCTTTGTATGTGCCAGCTGAGAATCAGAACTCAGCTCAGGTCTAAGAGGCAGAGCTTATTTAGTAAAGCATATTAACACCTGATGCCGCCACACAGTTTTTGGAGCTGTGCTGGTTTATTTACAGGCACAGTGCTGGAATGTACTGATTTACCAGTTCAGACAGACAATAACTTGGGGAATTCTGCTGTGTTCTCTATTTTAAGATAGCCATGCTCTTTAAATCTATCTCTCCTCATATAAAATGTGGGAAATAACCAACCTTCCCAGAGGTACACAAGTATTAACATTTGCAGTTTTTCAATTGCAAAGGTAGTATTTCTTTTCCCTCTTCCCATTTCATGGCACCTTATCCAGGAAGAGAGGAATCTGATACGGTATTGATATCAAGTTTCAAACTGCTATTCTCTACCTTTTAGTAAAAGGTACGCTATCTACATATAACTCTTATACTGTAAAAGTATAAATCAGACAGCATTAAACCTCTTCTGACTATGCTTGTAGCACCTGATCAAGCAAGTTGTCACCCAGTCTGTAAGGCCTTAACACACACACTAATGTCTCTGTCAATTCCTTTAGAAACGCAAGTAATTAATTGCACAAAGTCTGTTACATATAATTAAAAATTGTACTGGGTAGGAGGTGGACAGGAACAGAACTAGGAAGACAGGGAATGCCAAAGCTGTAGTTTCAAGAAGCAAGAGCTTCCAGCAGTAGGATCAGTTTGAAGAGTTGGTCTCTTCTCCCCTCTCCATTTCTGGCCCCACCCAGACAAGAGGGCACGCTCTCCGGCTGTAGTTTAAGTGACAGTTCAAACTAGTATCACTGCAAAACCAAACTAAAACAGAAACAGTCTCCCCCTTCCCTATGACAGACTACTCATCCTGGTAGCCTCCAGGCTACCCTTGGAGATTAAGGGCGTATTACACAAGTACTTCTTCCAGTGATACAAGGTTAGGTAACTCCAGATCCAGCTGCTCATTCCTACCCCTTCATGCTGGTGTAACTGGGATCCTGCACTGTTATCAGTTTCTTGATCCAGTGCACCTACAGCTGTATAAACAACACTCCCAGCAAAACTTATGAAGCTAGAAATAAGCTGCCAGGCCAGACAGCCAGGAATATTTTAGGTTGTATCATGTATCTGTCAACTACAGCCCAGAGAACTTAACTGTTTTATGCAGTAAAACGTACCAAATAGGTGCCCATTTCTTTCTCCAAGTTGACTTGTCCAACTATTGACAGATCTGTATCTGTTTTCAGAGAACACATGTGTTTCTTCATCTTCCTCTTATGTCTCTTCTGGAGCCAGTAAGGAAGCAAGGATTCTGCAAACTGATTAAGGATCTGCGAAGTTATCAGCAAAGTGGCCAAGCTCTTAAGTTTAAAAAAAGAAAAAAAAATAAAGAAAAAAATTACTAGATCTGTGATAAACCTATGATTGTTTCCAATTTTGTGTGTTCTAGTAATACTCTTAAGTTGTTGTTATTTGACAACAGAAGGCCAGCCCAAGAAAATGAGCAATAGCATATGGAAAGTGTAGCTGCTCTAGTTCCCAGTCTTTGCTTTGTGCTGAAAAGGACAAAACAGGAGTTAGATGTCTAAATATTTTGTGGATCTGGATGTATCTTGGAGACAGTACACAAAGTCCAGTGAAGGGTAAAGATACACACTTAACCTATACCAACACCAATAACAGAGCTAAACAAAGAATGTTTTCCTATTTTCTTTTTCTTCTTACTTTTCACCTTAAAGTATAGGAAATGTCACGAGTGTCAGGTCTGGTATAGCTATGTCAAGTGTATTGCTAGAGATCTCTCCAGAGGAACAGAGTTCTTAAGCTGAAATTCTTGTTCTTTTCTACATTATATTTAGAGCAAAAATATTTTCTTTATACCTGATTTTCATACATTTGAGCTCAAAAGAGGTTAACTGAAAGCTGATTTCAAATACCAACTACAAGTTATTTTTGCTTTTATTTATTCTCAGCTCCTCACTGTAGTCATGAACTTAATCATTCTCCTATCCTGAAGAGTCTCTCATTAAGATTGCCACAGAGAAAACCATTTTCTAATATAAAGGGAAAGAAGGAGGAAATGAAAATTTTCCAGCCTCATCTGTGTGAGGGAATAATCAATTTATTTGAAAACAGTTCTTCATTTATATGGAGGGAAAGAATTGATCTACATTATTCTGTTATGATTCTGCAGCTGTGCTAGAGGAACTGAAATATGGAAGCTGGATTTGTAAGAATATATTAACTCAACAATGAATATATTTCATATGTGTTTTAGAAAAACAATTACAAAATAAGTCCTATTACAGTCACTTATTTTCCAGATTCATCAACACTAAGATGTTCTTGGAACTCACCTGCCTCAAAAGCTTCATATCAAACAGCACAAAGGCAATGTAGAAGAGAGATGCAAAACAATTTAAGAAGTTGAACTGCAATTAAAAATACTTGTTATTAGTACTCAAGCAAAAGTTCAAATGCAGATTATCTAGTTTAACTGTTAACTTGACTAAACAGCTTCCATGCAGATGTAAACTGTTGATCAAAATTTTCTTTACCATTTTTAGAACTTAGGTCACGGAAACCTCATTTTCAATATTGGTCCTACTCAGATTTTAATTTGACAAGCTTAATGCTTTCCTAAAGCACATTACATGAAGAAATGTGGACATTAAAAACACATCACCTTCTACTTACCTTTTATCTTTTGGCAGTTTCCCCACAGGTAGTGCAGTAAAAGGGATGTATTCATCTTAATTTAGGGCAATGATTTTTTTTTCCAAAGAAATATTTTATCAGAATACATGCATTCGATGACATCTCTCAATACGTCCAACTGTTCCTCAATATATGTTAGCTGAGTTTTATATTTAATGACTTCAAGAGGTTTTACAACCAAGAGAAATATTCCCTGCTTCTAACATGAGACATAACCATGGTATTGTACCTGAAAAAATCATAATCAGGTCTGAAGTAAGAGAAAACTTTCCCTACTTGCTGTCACTGCTGGAGTTCATGGGTGACAGATAATATTGGGGAGTGCAGAGAGCCACTCATAAGTTGAAAGTGAAACTTGGGTGGGGGTACATTTGACACTTTATATTTTTTTTAATTATTTTACATAAATTTCCTATAGGGAAAAAGAGAGGGTGCTATTTTTTTGAGAAAGGCAGAGACAAAGCTGTAAGTGATGCGTACAAGACTTTTAGCTCTAGAGGTTACCAGTAACAGAAGGATAACAAGGAGATTTAAAAAATAAAAAGCATGCTGAGCTGAGGGGAAAAAAGGAACTCTGGAAGAGAATCGAATGATCTTTTCAAAAAGGAAACAAGAGTAACTCTCAAAATAAGCCAATCTTTACAACTGCTTTTACTGAACATCATCTATGGGAATTCAAGATTTACAGTACACTTTCTTAGAATCAGTGTTGCATCTGGATACACACCTAGAAGAGCCAAACATATATACATACGCACACAAAAGCTACTTGTTCAGAGCCCAAAGTAAATAGATCAGTACATACTATAAACTGCATAGGAGCAGGCTGATGGACTGTTTGTCTGAATGTTAGTACAGGTGGAAGTTAATACATGAACTCTTTCAAATACGGGTTTACCATAAAGTCTTGCGAAAAGTGAAAGGAATAGTTCCCAGTTGAAGATAGGACCACATCAATGAACAGAAAAACTTACATATACAGAATTCTAATGAAAGAACAAGTCAATACAAATAAAAACTCAACTCTCCACTATAGAGGCATCTAAAAGAGTCTAGCAGTTACTGCAATCACAACACAACAGAAATCCTGTTTACTCTGATATTTGTGCTAGTGTATTTCCTTGAACAAAACTGTAGGTCAGTGAGGTAATGCTAGGAAAGCACTAAAACACATGTCAAATTATTTTTTTAAATTATCTTAAAAGCTGCTTATACTACATACTTACCACTAAAACCTTCAGAATTAAATGATTCTGATATGAAGACTCCAGCCTGTGATTTTCTAAAATACCAACAAAATTATTGATCAGTAAACAGCAGAAGAATTATAGAAACATTACGGTTGGAAAAAACCCTCTAAGATCATCAGGTCCAACCATCAACCCAACACCCCCAGGCCTCCTAAACCATGTCCCAAAGGGCCATGTCTACACAGTTTTTGAACACCTCCAGGGATGGTGACTCTACCACCTCTCTGGGCAGCCTGTTCCAGTGCCTGATCACGCTTTCAGAAAAGAGATTTTTCCTAACATCCAGTCAGGATTAATCAGGAAGAAGCACTTATCATATACTAGACATTGTTACACAAAGAGTACACAGACATTCTTCCTCCACTGAAAAATCACTTAACTAAGAGTTTACGGGGAATAGTTCCTTCAATACATTATGGCAAAAAGAATATATACTGTACCAGTACCTCACTTAACCTATAAAGCTAATCTGATACACGATATTGATATATATATTTTTGCCTACAACTCCAGTGTTTTTTCTACTGCAAAGGTTTTTCCTTTTACACCTTTCTTTCTCAGAAGAGCTGTTTGATAAAAGAAAAACCATCCATCACTCTAAACATTTCATAAAACGTGCCTAGTTATTCATTTTTCTTCGGCTGAAAACAAATGCAAAACTAATTGGAATACATTATGAAAAATAACAATACCAGATTTGATGCAAAACCAGTAAATGCTCAAGGAAATATTCCCATCCATCTGCAAGGAATTTAGATCAGATCCTAAGCTCTAAAGCAAGACTAGAGTACATGAAGTTCAACTGATGCATTACTCATTCTAAAATTAAGATTTTCAGTTCATTCAAGATAAACTGTCAGAAGCCAATGTTTGAGTGAGGAAGCTGGTTACTAGATGGGGAAGATAGGGTAGTGAACAGGAGATTTCCCATTTCTTTTTGCTATTTTGTCAGATTGTACCTTTGAAGCCCTGGCTAAGCAGTAACTGAATGAGGAAGCAGCACACTAGCATGAGCTGTGTCATCAATGCTGAAAGGAGAGACCGTCACCTACAGACCTTGCTCAGGACAGAACAGCAGAGTTCTACTCTGACAGAGCATGAAGTTGGGCCTGACACATGGAAGACGCACTTGGGAGACTGAATGCAATTTTTACTTTTAGCTTTCACTAAATGATCAGTTCTCATGATAAATGGGTGCAAGAGGTGTGCTTAAAAATACCCCAGATTGTTTCCTATGCTTTGCAGTTCAGCTGGTTAAGTCAGATCTTAGCTGAAAATATGCCAGGTAGAAGTGGAGGTAGGACAGCCAGATGAGCTCTTCATCCTATTCACAGCATGGCAGCACAAACACACTGAATAGCACAGAAAAGGCACAAGCTGTCAGTGGAATAAGTTACATAAATACTGTTGCTGCTGAGTATGAAACATCAGCTTAAAAACAAAAAAAAAAGTCTGGGTTAAAAAAGCTTGGGTTACCTGTTAAAGACGTTTTAGTCTACCTGATCAACACAACCAGGCATTTTGCACATAGGCTTTTTCTTGCAGTAGAATAAAAAAAATGAAACAAAACAGTCAGTTGAAACCTAGATATTAATTTAAAAGTCATTATTTAAATAAAACCCTTGAACAGTCATAAACAAATCAAGAAATTGCTTGCTTTTATTATTGCTGCTATCAAGTTGAATTTGCTGAGCAAATCATTTTGGCATGCATAACCAACCCCCACTTTAACACCTCTTATTCTCTCTTTTGCATCAATCTCCCTTGTGCTTAGTATTTCTTAGGTTAAATTTCTGGGCCTCCAGCTTTAGTAACCTGGATTCTGTCTTGTAAATGTATGCCATATTGAGCTACATAAAACACTTAACTTCCCATTAGCTTCATCTATTAACTTTGTCTGAAATTGACTGCACATGTCTGTAGAAGTGCTAAAATTAAAAAAAAAACCACTAACATTTCACTATCCTTATGCTGGGTTACAAAACATAAGGCCCAATCTGTTAAATAAGTCACACACAGAGGGAAAACAAGGCAGTCTATTATAATGTTCCTCCTCTTCTGATAGTGCCCAGAGGAAAATATTTTGATTGGGATGTGAAATCTGTCTTAGTTTTAGGTATAGCATACACACTCTCATAAGGCATTTAGTTGATGTATTTAGATTTTGTTCCATTATCTCAGTGCCTCTGAACTCTGCAGAGATATATCAGTAGACCAAGATGTATTCAGCAAACCCAGGTGGTGGATGCAAGCTGCCAGGACAGTCCCTCCTGACATACACCTCTGAGCTCCCATCCTCATGATCTCACCTCTCCACTTTTGCCAGCACTACGGCTGAACTAGCCAAACACAGCTAAATCAGAGAAGGTGGACTTCTGCACCAAAGGCAGAAAGTGGCTGAGGAGGAAGGCAGGATCACGTCTTTTGATAGCATGCTAGATCCAGGCCCAATTAAACCAAAACTGCAGTTTCAGAACATTCAAATTAAGTTTAAGAAGTTAAAATGGCCATGTCTTTTACCCCACAGTAAAAACCTATTACAGGAAATGTCTTTAGCATTCCATTGAACAAGAACTCACAGTAACATATTCAACAAAGAACTAAATTCTAAACATCTGGGATTCATACAATCATAGAATTGCTCAGGTTGGAAAAGACCTTTAAGATCATCAAGTCTGTTAACCTAGCACTGCCAAGTCCACCACTAAACCATGTCCCTAAGCACCACATCTGCATGTCTTTTAAATACCTCCAGGGATGGGGTCTCAACCACTTCCCTGGGTAGCCTGGTCCAATGCTTGGCAACCCTTTTGGGGAAAGAACTTTTCCTAATAGCCAATCTAAACCTCCCCTGGCACAATGTGAAGCCATTTCCTCTTGTCTTATCACTTGCTACTTGGGAGAAGAGATCAACACCCATCTTGCTACAACCTCCTTTCAGGTGGTTGTAGAGAGCGATAAGGTCTCCCCTCAGCCTCCTTTTCTCCAGGCTAAACACCCCCAGCTCCCTCAGCTGCTCCTCACAAGACTTGTTCTCCAGACCCTTCACCAGCTTCGCTGCCCTTCTCTGGACACGCTCCAGCAACTCAATGTCCTTCTTGTACTGAGGGGCCCAAAACTGGACACAGTATTCAAGGTGCAGCCTCACCAGTGCTGAGTACAGGGCGACAATCACTTCCCTGCTTCTGCTGGCCACACTATTTTCAATACAAGCCAGGATGCTGTTGGCCTTCTTGCCCACCTGGGCACACTGCTGGCTTATATTCAGCCGGCTGTCAACCAACACCCCCAGGCCCTTTTCCGCTGGGCAGCTTCCCAGCCACTCTTCCCCAAGCCTGTAGCGTTGCATGGGGTTGTGGTGACCCAAGTGCAGGACCCAGCACTGAGCCTCATTGAACCTCTATGATTGGCCTTGGCCAATGATTGATCCAGCCTGCCCAGATCCCTCTGTAGAGCCTTCCTACCCTCAGGCAGATCAACACTCCCACCCAAATTGGTGTCACCCACAAACTTACTGAGGGTACACTTAATCCCCTCATCCACATCACTGGTAAAGATTAAACTGCACGTGGTTCGGGAAACCCCGCTGTGCACCGCACTGCAGCACTCCACTGCAGATCTTGACAGCATCAGAGCTGCTCACCTCTATGACTGAGTGCTTCTAACTGAGGATTTTAACTTAAGGAAGAATAAACAACTTTCTTACCCCATGATGTTAAGAATTCAGCCGCATACCGATAGATACGGTTCATAATTTCAATCACAACGGCATATATGATACTGGGCACAAACAGCATCAAGCTGCTGAAGTTAGACTCATTCTCTTCATGATAATCCAGAGCCCACTGTTCCAAGTCAAAGTAAATCATCATCACGTACAGTGAGAAGTAGAGGCAAAGGCACACAAATGGTAAGGACACCAGATAAATCCGCAACTGTCTCTTAATACTTGAGTACACTGGCTCCTCTCTCCCAGTAACGGGATTGATACCCAGGGCACCATGGAAGCCTGGTCTTGGTTCTTCAAACTGTCGTTTCATCAACAGCGTTCCCCAACGGTATGTCATGACGGCACAAATGCGCTTCCAAACTTCCAATATCACAGTGGACCAGAGTAGATTGAATGTGGCGAACATCACATATTTGTCATAGTCTTCCCATGCAAACACATAATAAGGAATCCCAATGACGGCCATTGGAATCAAAGCAAACGTGAAGTACTCTAAGAAGCCAAAGTAGAGTGCAATGGTTTCACCAAAGTAGCAGCGTATCTCATCTGCAGAGAAAAATGAAACAGTTAAGACTACACTTAACATAGTTGCCAGTGTAGTATCAAACTTGACTTTACATGAACCCCTTGGCCCCAGATATTTTTTCTAAATAACACAATGAATAATATTGCTTTTTTGTTCCTTCTCCCATGTTCCAAAAACTCAGAAGATCATTTCAATCTTTTTTATGTTTTATATATATATATATATGTATATATACACACACACACATAAACATATGTACATATATTCAGATGGTAGGGAGGTCAAATATCTCAACACTTACCATGCCAACATCAGATATCCAGAGGGGAAAAAAAAGAAAAAACCAGAACACTAGCATTCTTGAAAACTGAATCTATCAATGAATGACTAGGATGGCATGGAAGACATTTGACATAAAAATAAACTTTAACAGTGAGTGACACGTAACTTCTGAAGCTTCTCACTGGTACAACTACACCTGGGAAACAGATTTCTTTCAGCCTGCTGGGGGCCAAAAAGGACTAGTTGTGCTTTGCCAGCCTTCAAGAAACTAAAGGAATAGATGGAAAGGTATATCAATCTTAAACATGTCAGATAGCACACCCAGGCTGAGACATTCCCTCCAGCAGTAGCTGTTCAATACTTACCTTCCACACAGGAGTTTCACTTTCTATAGAGGCTAAATGTTGGAGCAGAAGTTAGGAAGGACCCTCGGTCTTCTCACTCAAACTGAAAAGAAAACTTCTCCAGAAGAAATCCTGCACTTTATTTGTAGTGGAGTAAGTGTTCACATACCTAAAGGTTGATAGCCAACTTTGACTCGGCCATACCAGCTGTGACGGAGCTTTTTCAACTCTTCTCTATCATGCAGTGGGAAAATCTGAACTAGAATACCACTGGTCAATAATCTTCTCACTAGGAGGGGGTGGAAAAAAAGTACCTAGTACTCCTTCAAAGGACAGTGAAGTTAATATAAGCAAACAGGCTACATTACGTACTTAGCAAGCCTAAAGTTACTTTGAAATATATCTAGCAATTAAATCCTAAAAACAAATAAAATGTCTGCATGTTAGTTAAAATCATCCATTATAGATAGCAGTTCTACCTATTCCTACAAAGACTGTGCTCTCCACTGGAAGGGAAAGAGTAACCTTTTTACATCTATTAATTATTCCATAGGTTTGCAATATTATCAGCTGCAGCTTGAATAACAAAGTGCTACAGGTCAGAACTGAAATGCCAAGTGTAGCTTTGTGGGGAAAGGTCTGGCTCCTGCATTTGAAGCAAAGGAAGGCATAATGAATCAAATTGACATAGCAAAAACAAAACACTAAATTGAAGAGCCATTGTTCTATTAATCATGGGAAAAATACTAAAAACATTTTTGCATCATCAATTTATACCAATTCATAAATGACAATACATCTTCATTGCAAACAAACCAAATATTCCATAATTTGTATTTAACTTTGTTACAGAAAGCAATACTAACTGTGTTGATTTTAATTAATAAACTGCTCAAGAAGTTACAACCACAGAAATATTAAAAAAGAAAATAAGTAAGTTCAAAAACAGGAGAGGGGAGGCACTGGAAGTTCTGTGATAGTTTATCATTTCCCATCGGCATCTACTTGACATAACTAGAAAAATGCCTTAGCTATATAAAAAATTACCAATGTAAACTCATCTGACATCTACATTTATTTACATTTCTTGAATGACTGACATGCACGGCTCTGTTTCTTCAATGACCAACGCTAATGAATAAAGACATTTATTAAAAGGATATACAAATATTAAAAAACAAAAACTCTCCTAAGAAAGTGTAGCATCTCTGCCAATAAACTAGTTCCAGCTACCGTAAAAATAGCACTAACTCTCCTTGCTTCTTTCTCCCATGTAAAGGAAGAGCTCTCGAAGCAAAGGGAAAGATAAATGAAATCAAATTACATAAAACTTCCTTCCTTCATATTGTGAAATTTATAGCTCTGGAACACTGTTACTCATACCAGTATTTCCATACAGAGATAATCCAAGTATATCATTACATAATTTTTAAAAACAAATATTTTTGGTATTAATTATAAAAACAATGTGTGACATCAATATACATGAAAGTTACCCAGCTGGAAAAAATATATGGCCAGAGTCTCAGTCCCACAGAAGGACTCAGGTTGGAAGGCCCTCTGGAAGCCATCTGGTTTAACTTCCTGCTCAAAGCAGGTCCAGCTTAAACAGCGCTGCTCAGGGCCTTCAAGATCTAAAAGTCTCCCAAAACAGAGTTACCAGAATCTCTCTAAGACCCTGTTCCGATGTTTGATTACCGTCATTGTGAAGAAACATTTTCTTAATACCTATTCAGAATTTCCCTTGTTGTATTGTGCATCCATTGCCTCTTGTCCTATCACTGTGGAGCAGTGAGAAAACTAAGTTGATTAAAAATAGTGGGACTTGAATGTCCAAAGGATTTCTCTTCATTGCAGGAAAATGAAGGTTTTTTCACCATGAACACTATCCTACATCAACACAGTTGAGTTACAGGCAACAACTACATTGCTTACCAATTGATTTTCCTGGATACAGCTTTGCCTGAGGATATCCAGGGATGATTTTTTCATCTTTAGCTCTCAAATTTTCAAGTTCATGTTTGATGATGTACTGACATTCTGCCATTGTAAGGAAATTGTGATTGTCATCTAAATCAAAAAGAAGGTAGTATGAAATTGTGCAGCATAGGAGGACAACCCTGGCAGCAAATAACTATCAAAAATGACCAGAATCAGGAGAAAAAAACCAAAGTAGTAACAATTACTGCCAAACAAGGCCCATTAGCAAAAACACCATGTTTTCAAACAAATATCTTGGGAAGAAGTTTTCTCTAACTGGCACATGTCAGCCACTGCATTTTTGACTACCCAGGTGAACTAAGAACAAATCCCTCAAGAGACAAAGACACCCCTGAAGTACCAATTGCTGAAGGTAGGGATAGTATACCAGCAAGTACTACATACTCTTGCCCTGCTGAAAGACTAACTTAGGCATCCACTATTTGCTAGTCTCAGAATCTTACATACCCTTTTCTGCCATACGGTTCCTGAAGTATTTTCATAACGAAAAAACAGCAAGAATGTCAGGACAAATCTCCTTTTCAGTAAGCATTTCACACCAAATATCACAGTATCATGCTCTTTATTGCCCATATAACATCATGATAATCCATTTGAGACAATTAGTTCTGATAAAAATACAGAGATAAGATAAAAAAATATAAACCTTTCCAAAAACCCCAGACTTTGAAGAGCTACACCAACAAACCTATTGTCAACACCATCAATTTATCAAGGAAAGAAAGTCTGATTTCCTTGAGATAATGACCAACTGATTTTTTTTTTCCCCTTAGGAATAAGAAACTATAGGGATGGCCCTAAATACACTAAGTAAGACGTTAAAACAGCAACAAATCTCTAACACAAAGAATAAGATTATAGTATCAGTTTAATTAGGGAACTAGAAATATTAGTAAGACAACACAGGCTGCAGGATTTCTTTTGTAGTTGACACATTTTTCACCACATCTAAGCATGGTCAACTTTTATCCTCTGATCAGATCTGTACAAAACTAAAATCATATTAGTATTTTAAAAAAGAAAAGAGCAGGAGATACAGCAAAAATTATCTTCTAGATTTACAGTAGTTGGAGTTCCCGCTGCTACTTGAGAATGTTAGCAGTAACAGTCAAATTAGCATTAAGACTGGAAACGCATGAAAGAAACCAAGATGGCACCTTTGCAACTGACAATTCTTCTCAAGGCTTCCTAATTTCAGGAAAGCAAGGTCACAAAAGAAAAGACACCGCAACAGTTATTGCACAAAGCAGCAGTGTTGCATAAACTCGCATCAAACAAAACTTAACTTTATTATTGTTTCAGACAGACCCAAGAAGCTTTATATTGAAAATGTGGTGAAAGGCATCACCAAAACAGGGACAGGAAAGGTATTAGCAAGACTAAGTTGGTGAGCAAAATGAGTTCCACCAGCGTAGAGAGGTTAGCGACCTTGCAGGTAGTACATTTAAAAGAAAATGTTACTGTGTTGGCACCTCCTCAAAATAAGAGAGGAAAAGGAATGATTTTGCTAATCATACCCAAATTCCATTGAATAGCTCTGTAGTGTTATTTAATTATTTAATTCTGTCTGGTGTGTAAATATAATGAAGGAAAATATTTCTATTTTCTCCAGCTAATTATAAGACAATAAGCCCCAAAACTGGCTCACAGGTGTTAGTAAGAAATTAAATCGCTTTGTTAATTCATAGCATTGATTGTTAACCCTGCACTCATGTTTATCAACTTTTTTCTTATTTTCAACAAAAATCTTTCACACAAATAAAAGACTATATGAGGTATACAAAAGCATAAAGTAAATCACATGCAAAAAAAGAAAGCCATGTGAAAGAAAAAAGAATTTCATTGTATGATCTGAACTTCCACAGGTAAAATTAGTATTTTTTCATGGTTTGTTCTTCCTATTCCTGTTTCTCATAGTCTTTCTATTCCTTGGAACGGGAAAGAGTTAACGATGCAACTGCTTATAATCTTTAGCCACAACTGTGCAATGACAGAGCCCTAAAATTGCTTACCTGCAAAATCTTTGAAAGTTTTTCTACTGCTGTATGTAAAAGTTCTCATTGAGTTATCATTACATTCCTTCACCAAACCCACACTTTCAGCTCCCAGCAACAGCCTTAAGTGGGAAGCTCCAACTAGATAAATATTTTCATCTCCATTTTCCGTGACCAATGGTTTAACCAGCAGTTGTGCACCTTTAAAGTAAAGAAAGGCAAAATAAGGAACAAAATACATAAAAATTACGTCTCAAAAATCTAGTATTTCAGCATCCATCATGTTGGACCTAGTTATCAGGAATGCTGAAGCTGCATCTTTTTAAAAAGGTGTCCTGGTTTCAGCTGGGACAGAGTTAATTTTCTTCGCAGTAGCTAGTATGGCATCATGCTCAGCATATAAAGCTGGGGGAAGAGGAAGGAAAGGAGGGGGACACATTTGGAGTGATGGTGTTTGTCTTCCCAAGTAGCCGTCACACATGATGGAGCCCTGCTTTCCTGGAGAAGGCTGAACACCTGCCTGCCGATGGGAAGTAGCAAGTGAATTCCTTGTTCTGCTCTGCTTGTGCACGCAGCTTTTACTTTACCTATTAAACTGTCTTTATCTCAACCCACGAGTTTTCTCACTTTTACCCTTCTGATTCTCTCCCCCACCCCACTGGGAGGGAGTGAACAAGTGGCTGCGTGGTGCTGAGCTGCTGGCTCGGACTAAACCACAACAAAAGGGCACAAAGAATTAAGGCTTCAACAGCACCTGACATGTCGTGCTCAGAATCTGCAGAGTCACCCCCTGATTTAGCCCTGTTTCTGCGAAAGCGCTCACAGTGAACTGGGGCAATGGGAACAGTTTGGGTCTACTCCTGTCATGCTCACATCACATAAGCAACCAACGCTTCTGCAAACAGTCCCACTTATTTTAAGGAGACAAGACTTTTGAAATAGAAACATCCCTGATTTATCTAATAGAGGCCTGAAAGCAAGTTTGTAGTCACAAATCCAATAGCCATGGAAATATTACTGATCATAAGATATGAGCTACGACAGCCATAAATAATGCCTTTCTAAAAAAATGGAAAAAAGTCTACAGAATTACAAATTAATTAGCCTAACTTCAATTCCTGGAAGTATACTAAAACAAGTAATGAAATATTGTCATTGTAAGAACCTACAAGCTAGCAAAAAGATAATTAAAATCCAACATGAATTTATCAAGATTAAATTGCTTCCTGCTAACTTAATTTCGTTCCACAACATGGTACCAAGTCTTGTGGACAGGACAGTATGTGATGCATCTTCATTTTGGCAAGGCTTACAATGTTCTCATAAGCACCAAGAGAAACACGCTCTAGACAATTAATATAAAAACTGATATCAAAACTATGTTGAAAGACAGGTTACCAGGGTTTCACTGCAAAAATGGAAGGATTCTAGAGTTCAACAGGCATGTGACCTTAAGCCAATATTTTCATTAATAACTGGGTTAACAGGGTTAAGCTATTACATTTTCATGACACCTGCATGGAGCTTTGCTCTTACATAAAAATAAGCAACTTCAAAAATGCGAAATGGAGTGGGAGTAGGATTGGCTAAACAATAATTAAACCACAAATTACCTGAAAACAAATTTTCTGTATATCTTCATATTATGATGACAACCAATTTGATTTCAGAGTGTTACAGAAGATCATACTGTACTCACCTCCATCTGCTTTTTTGTCCACAATTCGTTTGGTGAACCATCCTACAGTTTCCTCTTTGGTGCCTTTTGCAAGCTCAATTACTACCAGAGGCCTGAAGTCAGGCTCAGAAGTATCCAAGAAAGACCAGCTTTCTGCCATCTTTTGAGAGCTTGCTAAGTACAAAAACAAAACAAAAATGCCAGTGTTAAAAAAATATTTGGTATCAATCCAAAAACCACAGAACTTTACTATAGTGAGCTACATATGCCCTTGCTTAGCAAAGTGGCAGCTGCCTATTTCTCTGGGCCTACTGCAAAGAGCCATTTGAGTAACCTCTCCAATTGTCATTTGGCAAGATGCTACCAGCCTTCAGTGGCATTTATGTCCCACTCTCTAAGTAGGAAAATTGTTGTTGCTATGTATAGCAAAGTAGTAGCGATGAGAAAGCAGATAAATAAATTAAAACAAAGTAATAAGGAGAAGCTATCATCAAAAACAACAGCTTGCAACTTCCTACAGTTTGTCAGCAAACAAAAACATTAACAGAAGAGAACATTAGCCAAACAGATATCTAAAACAAATAAGCTTCTGCTAAGAGTGTGCAAGCACATTATACGTTTAAGGAGGAACCTTCTCAACTAATCCTGTGAACCTTTAACCATATCAAGGAAACTTATACCACCTTGGGTAAGCGAGCAGGACACCTATCATATAGATAGGCAAATTATGCACAAAGCACTTATAAACCAAGTGTTCTGTGACAAAGTCCAGCTACATCAGCATAGCTTCACATGTAGAGTAATCCAAATGATTTAACTGGACCTTTACAGAACCACAGAATCCTTTAGGTTGGAAAAGACCTTTAAGATCATCAAGTCTGTTAACCTAGCACTGCCAAGTCCACCACTAAACCATGTCCCTAAGCACCACATCTACATGTCTTTTAAATACCTCCAGGGATGGGGTCTCAACCACTTCCCTGGGTAGCCTGGTCCAATGCTTGGCAACCCTTTTGGGGAAGGAACTTTTCCTAATAGCCAATCTAAACCTCCCCTGGCACAATGTGAAGCCATTTCCTCTTGTCTTATCACTTGCTACTTGGGAGAAGAGATCAACACCCATCTTGCTACAACCTCCTTTCAGGTGGTTGTAGAGAGCGATAAGGTCTCCCCTCAGCCTCCTTTTCTCCAGGCTAAACAACCCCAGTTCCCTCAGCCGCTCCTCAAAAGTCTTGTTGACACTGTGCCTTCAACTTTGATATAAATGGTTCTAACAAAGCAACTTAGAAGTGTTGATATAAAAAGATAAAGCTGGTAACTAACCTACTCAGTTTAAAACAAAATTAAAAAGCCCAACCAAAAAGCCTATCACAGACTGAATTTAAAACTGAGGGGAAGGTTTGGTGGTTTGGGTTTTTTTATTTTTTGCTATTAACTTCACTGAAGAAAGGATTTTGCCCGCTGTCTTTAAGCAGTTTTCCCCCTCCTGTTCAAAGACTGAAATTACTTAATTTTTAAGTAAGTTGCTCTAAGGATGCAGTTCAGCTTTTATGATAGTTATACTTGTGTGATTCACAGAGAAATCACAGTCTCTGGTATTTCATATAAATTATCCTCCAAAATACAGTGATACTGTAACATATGCATATCATGATAAACAATTCTATTTGCTTTTGACTGGCAAAAAAAAGCTTTCAAGCCAAATTTCAATGGGGTTTTCAGTTAGTTTCACTTGCCAGTTTACATGCACGCAATTCTGCAGCATTCGGATTTACAGCTCTGAATCCAAGTATGTAAGTCTTTAAAAGAAATATGCTAGATTAATAAAACATTTTAGATGCGAATCTGCACAAGCTGAATGAATCAGACAAAGGAAAACATAATCAGGGATAAGGCACTGTGATTGTTAATGACTATGCTGTCTTGAGAATTCATGCCACCTTATTGCATCACTTTCTGTTAGTTTTTTAAAAAGACAACGCCTGCCCCATTGCACATATTGCAATTTCTAAAGAATTTTAAAAATGAAAAGCACTAGGTAACTATTACTAGTTAAAAACGTCACTCCACAGAAGTTATCTTCTGAAAACAGCCTTTGCATAAACAGCACGCTACTCCGTAAGCTCGGCTCCTATCGTTTATTCAGAATCATCGTGCTTGGCGCGGTGACTAAGTAATAAGCCTTGTGATTTTGGGTTTGTTACTACGAAAAACCAGAACAGGGCTGAAGCACTCTCCCAACCTGCGCCCGTGCTTCCCTGTAGCGCAGAGCAGCCAGTTCCACGCCCAGCACAGACCCTGCGGGACGTGGCCTCTTCCTCCACACCCGCGCACGGAGTCACTGCTTGTGGCGGGCCCACAGCGCGGGGAGCAAACGGAGCCCTGACCCCGCAGCCCGCTCCCCGGCCACGGAGCCGCCGGGCGGCCC
>WEKW01005104.1:32113-54021 GCA_013389905.1 Sula dactylatra
CATCGTGACACCGCCCACCCGGCGCTGGCCACGCCCCTCCGCCCCGTGGCCCCGCCCGCCTTGGGTGGAGTCTCCTCATCCCATTGGCCGGAGGTGGCGCTGTCCCGCCCCGTTCGCATGCGAGCGCGGCGAGCGCGGGACGGCTGAGGGGAGGCTTCGACAGCGGTGGGCTCTGTCTGTCTCTTGGGCCGTAACGCTCTCGAAGTACTTTATTATTAGTGTTTTATCAACACTGGTACGGGCTGTTAGCTCTCGCTTCGTCCTCTCTGGGTTTTCTTGCACCTTTCCTTTCCCGTGCTGTCTCCTGTCAGGCCAAATCTCCATCTGGAGCTCAAGCTAAAAACCCTGTGCTTCAGCTGGATTAGTTTTATGCCTAAACATCATTTTCTACAGGCAAAAGAGGAGACTTTTGCATTTCAATACCAAGATTTTTGTCGAGAATGTAATTCCACATGTCCATTTGTAGCTGAGAAGAGCCAAGCGACTGCGGAGTAGGGGGACTGAAGAAGAGGTTGGCTAGCAAAGCACGCTCCCCTGCCGGGCTTGTGGAGGGCCTTTTAAACCCGTTTCTCCGAATAGTTTTTGTTTTGGAAAATATCAGGGCCTTCAGTGTTTCTTGCAAATTAGGTGAACCTACAGAAGGGAACAGTGTATACAGATCTAGGAGGTTTCCAGAAACTGTCCCTCACGCAGTTTGAAAGGCACCGGCTGGGAGTTGCGCAGCGTTTGCCTCTGTAGCTTGTGCCAAGCAGATGCATACCATGTTGCCTAAAAGCAAAGGGTACTGAGCTACTACAAGTGGATTCGTAATGGCTTACCAGGTGCAAACCAGCTGGCCACAAGGCAACTTCGTTTTGGCTCATCCACTGGAACTGGGGACTGAGCGCAGGAAAAAACCCCCAGCGTTAGAGGTTTTTTTTAGAGCCAATGTATAGACCCCATACAGAACACAACTACCAGACAGTAAGCTTTATCCTTCCTCTAGCATCCGGCTATTATTCAACATGCATTTTTCAGCATATTTGGAAACACATAGTTTTTAAATTTGTACATTTTACAGTGAAAAGTTTGGTTTGTATTCTGTATCCAGTATAAAATACCAGTTTCTGGTGATGAGTTTTTCTATTATTTATAGCCAATGAAGCAGTGAGGGACTAGGGCACCCTGGAAAACGGAGGTATGTGAATACTTGAAATTCAGGTACTAGAGACTGCAGTGGGGAGTAGCAGACAGACACAGCCTCTATCAGCTACTTCGGGCAGAATGTAGTAGTCAGACTTAAACTCTGTCTCAGTCTTGTCCAGCTCCCAGTGGCCTAACCATATAGTTATTCACCACTGAGTATCTTTTGGCTGTGAAAACTCTCACTTCCTGAAGAGATAACGTGGCAATAACAGAGACATAGGTTTAACAAAAGGGGTTTTTTAGACACGCTTTATTCTTGTGTTTTGCATGTTGCAAGTATCCACTTCCGATGCATCTCATGAGAATCCACACTGTCTTCTTTGGCTTTGGTCCCCGCCTTTTAGGAGACCTCTGGCCACCTTGACCCAAGATCTTCATTCTGCCAGTGGTTTACAAAAAATCATTTTAAAACAATCTCTGACACCTTCATCACTTCTGAGCTTTCAGTGGGGACTTGCAATTATCCAATTACTTTGGCCCTGTGCACAGAGTCATTCAAGATCAATGTCTTTTCTGGTATCAAATTCATTGTTCTACTAGATAGGGTCATTGAATGTCAATATTCCGTGATGGGACTGTCACATTTCCTCAATGTCGTCTATCCACTAGGTGTCACGTTCTTGCTATGCAATGAATTCTTAACTGTTACACTCTCTCAAAGGCTTGCATTTTGCTAACTATGCATAAAGGTTAGCATATAATCTCATGTTCACAAAAGGAAAATAGGATTCATAAGTAGATGGCGGATGTATCTACAGAGTAATCTCCATACGCATACACTGCTGGTGCAGTGGGAACAGTCTGACCGTAATGGCAAAAAGTAAAATACCTTGTGCCAAGCACAGTGTTGTAGTGACTAGACATTTTCCATGAGCAGGATTTCCTAATTTAAAGACGAATCAGGTATGTCCACCCTGAATTGCAAACTGCCCTATCACTATAGCTAAATATAAACCCCAAGCTTGTATCCATTTGTGACTGTAGTCCAGTCTTGTGATTCTGTTAGCTGATTATAGCATTTTTATGGTCTGTCTCTGTCAGTCACGATGCAGACTGTAGCCAGAGTATAATGGATGAGCTGTAGTAAGGCAGAAAAAAAAAGAGAAAGACAAAAAAGAATCCATCAAAATTTCAAGAGCAGAGGATTTTTCTATTCAGTGGTTAACCCTCTTCTCCCTGGACTAATAACTACCACAGTACTTAACTAATTAACAAGCCATTAACCTACTGTGAAGTGAAATACTCTTTTACACCTGGTTTAAACTATGCTGACATTTTAGGTATAGTGGCTAGCTGAGCCCATCCAGCATCTCACCACTACTAAAAGGTTGAGACCTCATTCCCAGTCTACCATTATCATTTCCTTCTCCTTGTGCCTTGGTTGCCAGCTCTAAGGCTCTGCTCCATACTTGCACCAACTCTGGCACTCACCAGATCCTTCTCTGAGCCCACTGAATTTACCAGCTCCACAGAAAACTACCCCTTTTTTGCTGGTTTTGCTTTGTTCTGTTTTAGTGATTTAAATAAGCTCAGAGAAAGGCTAGAAAAGGTCAAGATCTGGCACAAGGTACACACCTTTCCATACAGCAAACCTTATTAATTCAAATGCATGTAGACATATGCATGGTATGACAACCATACTTTATATAGTCACATAAATGAGATTAATATTGGCTTTTATCTGAAGTCACATATAATAGTAATCATTCTCTTAAGATTTACCTTTACCTAGGTTTTGAGGCACACTGGAATATTGTATTATCATCAAAGTAAAGAGGAATTAACAGTAAAATATGCTTTCAATTCACAAGCTAATGACATATTGGTTTGAGTGTAAAATGGATGATGGGATACCTAAAGTTTACGGCTAACATAGTAATTACATTAATTTTTTGTAAATAAATTTAATTTGATGCATTTGTCAGAGTAAGATATAGTGACATTTTACCAGTCTTCAGTGGTGTTTTTGATCAGATTATACAGGATTATACAGGATCTTTCCAACAGTGTAATAAACATTACTAAAATGTTTTTATCTTCCTGCAAATGGAGGGGGAAATATTTTTTGAGTCACATCTGGCACAATTTTTACATCCTGCCAGGAATCTTTACATAAGTGTGTTCAGGCAGTCCAAGCATTGTTCAGGTCAAAGTGTTGAAGCTTTGATTCATAAACACTGAGCAATGAAGATGATCAATTTTAATCTGTAAGGTACAAGAAAGACACGTCTTCCATTTCACACTGTGTCTAGCTGATTAGAAACATCTAGTTTTACCTCAGGTATCTGTTCCCAAATTAGGTGATCAAAGAGCAGAAAACCCTGTCCTGTCAAACAAAATGGAAACAGCATAAAAAGAGGAGGATTAGCCTACCTAAGCCTGGAAGAGGTGAGAGAAACCACTCCCAAATTACTACCCAGAAGGGGCAGGTCAAAGGTAAAACACCTGCAGAAGATAATCATAATTTATACATTAATTAGAAGGGAAGTGAATTAAAAATCATCAAGATTCAAAGTTCATTGCACCTGGTCAGAATACACTTGGTTTATTTGTTAGTCCATGGCTAGAAACAGTACTGCGCAGTCTGTTAGTTAATTGTTGTGAGTTATTAGATGGCAGAATTTAAAACATTTTAACAAAATGTGCAGAGACTGGATTCATCAGTAGCCATGATGCTATGACTGGGGCTGTGCCTCACAGAGGTCCCTTACTGCACCATCTGATGCAGCCTTTCAGTAGACTGTTTTTCAAAGAGCTGTTTTAATAATACCTCTGCCCGGATTTAGGAACTGAAGGAAGATTATGCTAACTGTTGACTAGGCTGCTGAATTTTGATCATAGCAGAAAGAGCTTAACAAAGGTTTGAGAGAGGCAAATTCAGGAATTTAGTATTCAGTAAAGTCCTTCCAGCCACTACCTTCAAAGTAACACTCACCAGAGATAACGACATGATAAATCCCCTTACCGTCTTACTCTGGGGGCTCTGAATTATGAATGGCAATGGCCGTCGGAGGGCTGAAGAAGTTAATGATTTCAGTTGTCATTCACCCCTTGTGCCTGAATTCAGCTGCTGTTTAGCTGCTGGACAACCACAGCATGAGGCTTTAAACCTCATGAGGCTTTAAACCAAGCATGAGGCTTTAAACCAAAATCAGAGAGCTGGAATACCATCAGCCATTCCAAACTACACTGGATGTGCATATGTTGGTTTTTAATGTGCTTCATGAAATATTTCACATGTTCTTACATACAACTTCATGAAAGTACCTATATAAAATGCAGATACCACATCTTTATATGGTCTATTTTACTCTAACTTTTAAGTAACTTGAAGCATAACTTGTGAACTGGTCTTGATTATGAAAAGATATGAGTTGTGTAAGTTTTTCTAGCTGATTCTTCAAACTGTCATAAATTGATTTCTCTAGGGAAATACAATGGCCTATCCAGTTAGGCAAGAGCTGTAGCACTGCCATGCTGCTGGCAAAACAATCATAGATTTGATAGCTGTCCAACAGTTTTAAATCTAAAGACTCTCAGATCTGTTTTCCTTTCATATGCTATACACTGTTGTGTTGTATGATACATTTGCAAGTAATTTCTTTGTTTACTTACTATGCCCTAGTATGAATTGTACAGCTGTTAATTTGACTGTTCTCACCATTGCTTGGAAAATGACAAAACTAGTTAAATCCATTAAACTACAGTTATCCTATTTCTGTTAGTTGCTATTTCTAAGGGCCCAAGATTGTCGTTATTACTGATGTCAGTCTAGTTTACATACTGCATCTACGCACTCAGAAGCATAGCTTCCCCTTCATTTTCAGATGACCCCCAATTGATGGATACATGTATATACTTATTCAAGACTCCAAAACAGAAATAAAAATGGCAAGCCTTGAATAAATCACCCTTGACTTTGCAAAATTATGGAACTTGTCCCCTTAAAAACCATCAACACCAAGAACAAAATATCGAACTCATGACAATAGTACTATTTGAAATAATCAGTGAAATACTACAAAGCAATCACTAAAGTAATAATAGCTATTAGAGAAAAATTGGATGAGTCAGAAGAGAAAGTCTTTTGCTGTGATCTCTTCTGCAGGGCTGGCAAGCAAAGTACTGACAGAACGAGGAGGTGTGCATATGCTATTGTTAAAAGTCTGCATGTGCTGATCTAGTTCAACATGTACTTTTGGTATCTAGTTAGTTCCTTGAATGCAAAGTCTGGTACAGTTTTTCACCATCTGAGTCCACGTGGGTCCCAGCGCTGTCACCAAATGTTCAGAGCATGGGGTAATAAAGATACATGGTATATTCTGTCACTTCAGAGGAACACAAGGCACTCTGAGTGAAACTGAAAAACTGTTTAACCTGACCTGTCTGCTATAGTCATACATTCAGACACACCAGAGACATAATGTTTGTAAAAGTAAAGAATTTTTCTATAAAATCTAACTAATTAGAGACTGGTATATTATCTTTATTAGTATCAAGTGGTCCACTTAAAAGTTAGAACTATAATTCTCTACAGAAAAACCTTAATTTTATTAAGGTCATTGAATCTGTCTTTTATTTCGGCAGTGTATAATTCTATAATCTGATTTGAAGCACACTCAGATGTATCAAACCTAATTTTAAAAAGTCTTTATTTTAGTGAAAATCATCTCCAATCAGCAATTAGAAACGCAATGTCGTTGAAAACAGGAATCCTATTTCTGTTCTCATTTAGTTCCTTCTGAAGCAGATGTCTAGTGTTTGTCAAGATGGCATGGCAGAAGAGTGCAGTATCTGCCCCATTTTAAGCTGCAGAAGGGACTGCTCCTTCATGTTAGTACTACAGTGAAATAAGCTAAGCAAAACATTAAATTAAAAAAGGATTCTCCATTCTTAATATCAAATGTCAAGTCAAGTGAAAGTCAAGAAAAGATTAACAATTAATATTGCCCTTAAAAATCTTTTTCCTGGGGGATCTGAAGTCATGTACTGAAAACAGAGTACAGAATGCAAGTTCCATTTGAGGTTTCTTTCTTTTTCAGGAAAAATAAAATTGTGATTTGGTATTATGTTATATAATCAAGAGCCTGTGTTCACTTCAGGTTTAATGAGAGTGACAGGTGTCTGGGTACAGATGATCTCAGTTAGTCCAGCCTGGGTGTGAGTGGGTGTACTTAAAGCTGTACGCAAGTCACAGTGAGTCCCGCTAGCATTGCAGGTAAGGCCCTAGAACTCATGGGAACATAATGCCTTTTATGTTACTGCAGTATTGGGGTAGGTGGAGGCTCTACTTGAAGACGATAGATGAAGGCTTCTCCCTTCTATGTAGGGCCATGCACTGGAAGTGCACAGCCTGGCCATATCGGGCTATGTGGCAAGAACAGGCTCCCCCAGAGGTCACATAACGTAGGCAGGCCCCCTGGGCTGGGACACACAGCGGCATGGACCAGCAGTGCAGGCAGAGAGATACCTTTCTTGGCTGTTGGAGACAGTCGCAGCTTCTTCCCAGGCAGATGGGAGTGAAGACTTCAAGAGAAGCCGCAGTGCTATTACTAACAGCACCAGTTCCCTGTACATCCTGGTTTTGGCTGGGATAGAGTTCATTTTCTTCCTGGTAACTTGTATAGTGCTGTGTTTTGGATTTAGTATGAGAATAATGTTGATAACATGCTGATGTTTTAGTTGTTGCTAAGCAGCGCTTACACTCTTCAAGGACTTTTTCAGCTTCCCATGCTCTACCGACTTACAATGCTAGGGGTGCACAAGAAGCTGGGAGGGGGCACAGCCAGGACAGCTGACCCAAAGTGGCCAAAGGGATATTCTATATGACATCATGCCTAGTATATAAACTAGGGAAAAGCTGGCCAGGGGGTTGCTGCTCAGGAACTGGCTGGGCGTCGGTCAGCAGGTGGGGAGCAATTGCATTGTGCATCATTTGTTTTGCATATTCTTTTATCACTATTATTAGTTTCCCTTCCTTTTCTCTCCTATTAAACTGTCTTTATCTCAACCCATGAGTCTTACTTCCCCCCCNTCTCCCTCTGCCCCGATTCTCTCCCCCATCCCACTGAGGGGGGGAGCGAGCAAATGGCTGTGCAGTGTTTAGCTGCCGGCCGGCTTAAACCATGACACTGTACTACAGCAGGGAACTAGGCAGTGAAGGCTAATGTCGAGGTGTGGGAGGATTAAATCCTCTGTTGCTTTATTAAATCCACACCTGCAACAGTATCTATGACTCTTTCTCACTTAACTGTGAGAGAACTTTGTCTGCTCTTCTGGACACTCTGGAAACGCTGGGAAATACTGGGTGACTGTCAGCACTCATGTATGTTGTCACTGTGAAGGTGGCAGCTTATTAACAAAAGTGAGAGTAAGAAGCAGGGCTGGTCCTGTGTCCCAGCTGAGCCAGCTTGTCTGAATTGAAATCCCACCTCCAGACTAAGTGAGATGGTTTCAGGTATCCACAAATAGTCACCACGCCCCTGTAAGCACACAAGTAACAACACAGACAGTCAGGACACCCCCTCAGGCACGCACTTATAAATGGCTGATGGTAAGGGCTTAAAGGCTGCCCTCAGTGGTATGTGACAACTGTGTTTAGCGAGATGGTTCTCCACGTGCCAGATAGGTAGGACCTACTGGAAATGAGGATCCTTGTATGTCTGGAAACATAGATCTGTGCAACAACTGGTAGAACAGGCTGTTCTGAGCCCATTCCGGCTTAATATGGTTGTGCGAAATGAAACCACTGAGAACGCATGCAGCTGCAGAGCTTTATCAATTCAGAGAAGTTTGAAACTCACACTAACCTAGATTTGAAACACTCCAATCTAAAACATTCTGGGCGTTTAACATTCTTAAAAGCAGGGAGATTGGTAAATGGCAGAATTAGGATAAGTACTGGCAATATTAGATGATGTAATTACAGTACCTCACACTGAAGGTAATGATCCACATGGCAACACTGACATAGCATGCTGTAAGACTACAGATATGCGCATCATCTAGCCAGAAGAAAGACGTGTTGTGAATATACTTAGGTTTTCCATATCCCTTGCTTAGGCAACTGTTAATAAGAAGCAATACTGAGTTATCAGATACATTGGATTTTTCCCTTAATCATTAGAAAAGTAATTAAACACACATCCCGTTCTGACATTTTTAAAGAGGACTTTAAGATTCAAGGGTGAAGGGCATTTTGCCTTCAATGGACAACATTTGTGCCTCATTTAGTTAAATGGTCTTTCAGGAGGTCTCAGTATACTCCTGGGATTTTGCTGTATGACCAAAGTAATGTTGTGTGATAAGTCCTAAGAAAAACAACATAAGTTTGCCAAAAATGTTAACATTGATTTAAAAAATGCAGAGCTCTTATGGTAAGATGTAGTATTATTTGTGTGAAATTATTTTAATGATTTTTTGATTGATGGATATTTTGCAGATTATTCTAGATATTAATATCTTGCTGAATTTTGTTATCTAGATCTGTAATGGCTGTTTTGTTAATTTTTTTTTATTTGCCTGTCATGCGGTAGTTACATTCAATTGTTGATTTATTCACTATGTGTCATTATTCAACTCTCTGAGGGATGCAGTGGATAATAAAGCTAGTTCACCAATTTGGGGTTTTAATTTCAAAAGCCATATACATTTATTTGCTATTTTAAATGTACATGTTTGGTACAGGACAATTTCAAGAGCATCTGAACGTATTTAAATAAGGAGGAAAATTATAGTTCCTTAAAAGATCAGAAGAAACAATACCTTAGCATTTAACTGGGCTTTAATAAAGTTTCTTCCCTACTAGAAACCAAAATCAAGTAAAAATTTAAACAATGTACCCAGTACTGTATACCGTGTGGAATCTGCTCTTGCTTAACTCACATACATGATTTTTTAATGTGATTTATTTGTATCGACTCCACTAAGTTCAGCCCATGTAACTAAAGTATAAACTTTTATATTTTTGGGGCTGTACATCAGTGCTCTGACACATCTAGGTGAGGAACTGGTTCCCCAGATAGATTCCTCCACACTTCTGTTACCTGAAGGAGTGTCAGCGAGGGCCCCCTGGGTGACCCTTCAGCTGCCACTCACAGAGATCCTCTGCATTATCTAGTGCCACTTGACACACCCTTGGGTATCAAAGATATCTGCAGAGGGCTGGCTGATACACCACAAGACTGATGATGGATCTGCAGCTTTCTGAAGCAACAGCTGGAGGACAGGAGAGATATACCACATAGCAACTTAAATGGTACTAGACAGCTACGTTTAAGCAGCTTACTTAGCTTTTTGCTTCTCTAGTTAGGTGGGTACTTTATTCTTTTTCCTGAGAGAGCAGTGTTCAGCATCAGCCTCAAAAGCCAACAGTTCTTTACACAAGAAGTTACCCATCAAGAACATGATCATATACATTATTTGCTGGCAGGGCATGAGAAGCTGAGAAGTCCTTGACTAGTATTAAGCACTACTTAGCAACAACTAAAACATCAGTGTGTGTTATTCTCATACTAAATCCAACACACAGCACCATACCAGCTACTAGGAAGAAGATTAACTCTATCCCAGCCAAAACCCAGTCAGATTGTTAACAAACATATGCATTATTTTTCTTTCATACAGCTTACAGTAACGTCTTCATACCAGTAACATTTGGTAACACTGTTAATAAGTGGAATGTCCAAGTACTAAACTCATTTCACGCCATGTGCTTCCACAACACATCACCATCAATTACCGTTCTCTTCACAGAATTCTAACTCCTTGATTTCTATTATTTCTCCAGCAGTACAAACCATAATGAAACTTTAGGTGTGCCTACAAAGAAAATACATGGTATTACACACTCACATCAGTGTGATTACTTAGCCACATACCAGTAAGGATATGGAATGTTTTGACAAGAATAAGCTTTAAAAGTTTCCCCTTTCTTCTCAGAATTGCTCTACGTGTCCGAAACACCCTACACAGCAAAATCAAGACATGTCTGTAGCATAGGGAGGTATATGTGTGAAGATGCAGCAGCATAGGACAGACAGCACATTATATAAATCAGAGTACAACCCATAGAAAAATCTAGCAACACACTTTGAACCTTCTTGTTGTACGTTTTTTCAGCTTCCAAGAATCAGTGACCAAAGGATTGAGATGGGGTTTGTAACTGGCCACTATCTTCAATGGCAACCAACAGACACCTTCTATTACCCTTCCTACTCCCTCTTTTATTGCACTGGCTCCTCAGTCTCCGACAGCATCACATTCCGCTATTTCTGTCAAATGAAAAAGTACTTCCTTCTGATTTTTTTTTTATCTGTTATATGATTCACAGGATGCTCCTAATTCTTGTATTGTTAGATTATGTGAATGCTTGCTTCTTGTTTACCTGTCCACACCATCCATTGCTTTAAAGACTTTTTTCTTGTGCTGCTTTCCATCCTAATGCTTCTAGGCCAAGAATTCTAACCTATTTAACTTCTCCACACAAGGCAGCTATTACCTGCCTCTGAAAGTCTCTGCCACCCTTCCTTCAATTTTTTCTTCTTCTAGTCTACTATAACTTTTTCAAAATGGTATAAACAAAACTCCATACAGCAGTAAGGATACTTCAGCCCAAATTAAAATGCTTTAGTTTATTCCTGTTGCATACTTCTACTAGCCCAGGACTAAAACAAAAAGATGAATTCATGTAAGGTGCTCCAGGAATTAACTTGTAGCTATAGTACACATACAAAAAGGAAACTGAATGTCTCCCTGTTTACATCTAAATATTAGTATTCCCGTAAGTTATGTAGTGATTGGTCTTTACTCGGCATAATGGTATCATTTTTGTAACTAATTGTAAAGAAAAGCAAGAATAGCAAGCTATTCAATGTTACACAGGATATACTATACGTAAAACCACAGATCTGCAAAGACAAAAGTTCTGCTGAAACCAAGGTGCCAGACAAACCAAATACATTTAAAAACCTGAAAAAATATTCAATAACAATCCATTTGTATCGCCCAAAGCACAGAAAAAAGCAAGATGAAACCAAGCGCCTCACTTAGAAGAGAGAAGCGTATCCAAGCAACAGCATTAAGACTCAAAAGAAATAGGTCATGTGAAGAGAAGCACTAAATTTAGTAATAAACAAATGTATATTAGGCAGCAAAGATAAAGAAGGGTTTGTGAAATAACTTCAACATCAAGAAAAATGAAAGAAATTAAAAGATTACCGATCAGTACATTTTCTGAAGCTGGGAGACATTTGAGGCAAAAGCTCTGCGCTTGGTTGCAACAGTGCAACTGAAAAGAAATTCCAGGACAATTAATGGAGTTAAATTTGTACGAAATACAAAGTAACTCAAAGCAGATTTTGGTCCAGTATTTTATTTTTGATCAGCTTTATCCCAGAAGCTTGCTAAGAGCTCTAGTTGATTGGGTCTCTGTGCACATGCAGATGGAAGTCATGATGTGTTAAGAAGTTGGTACAAAAGCACAACGGCAAAACTTTTAATGACATCACAGGGTCTTGCAGACAGGCATTAGGATTTGCTTTTGATCCTAATTAGGTCAACGACAAAACTCCCCTACATCACACATAATAATATGCTTGATTTAATGAAAAGGTGTGACCACAGCTGCCATTGGCATCCCATCTGCATCTAGTCAGTTCAGCTGAAGAACTTGTTCACCAAGAAGCTTACCTGGAGGTGTGAGTGACAGCTAGCTGTCTTGAGACACAGGTGTGGAAACACTGAAACAATAACTCTGTTCCACAACCAGTTAGGAAAAAAATTATACTCCTTTCCTCCTGTCATGTGCTATTCCCGGATTGTTATCCGCAGCGAGACAGATTCTGTCAACGCACTTCACTGACAAGACACCAGGCAGTTAACATATATCACAATTTTATTAAGTTTTCCACTGTCCTTAAGCAAGTTATTTTAATCTATATAGTAAGCCCAATACATAAGAAGACAGAAATTGGTAGAGCAAGATACATGAAATCGGGGGAAGGGGGATACGGCCAGTGTTCCAGTAGTCCGCAGCAAGGTCAAAGGTGATGGGGGTCTCAGACCAGCTGAGAGGGAGCTCCACCGAGTTACTCCCATTCTCCGATTTTATAGCTGGTGTGAAGCCCCTAGTCCCCACATATCTTTGTACCCAGAGTCTTAATCGTCGCAGCACACCCTGCTACGACTCTTGGAGCTGAACGGGGGCTGTTTGGGTAGATAAATGAGGGATGAGGAGGGATGAAGGCCTCATGGTTCAGCGAAAATGTTCACGCTTCTATAATTTAAAGGAACCACACAACTAAATCCTCAACCACCAGTTGTGCTTGTGATTAGTGTTTAGCTGCGAGTGGGTGACAGCTTCTTGATTTGGTTTAAATACTTCCTCCAGGGTGTTGTTAGAAACTGTCTAGGCTCCTGACATAAGTTTGGGCCTGATTTTCTGGCAGCTGATAAGCAGCATAGGGAGCGGCAGAGGCATGTTATTGGAGTCTACGCAGCTGGGACTGTGGGCTAAGCAAGGGGTGACCACCAAGTCTTCACCTAGTTCCGCCCCTCACCTTGGACTCATCGTGGCGCTCCCCTCTTCAGCAGCCACCCGACATTAGTCCAGTCCAGTGGGGTCAGGACCCCACACCTCCCCAAAAGATTTTTAGTCCATTTCAGAGACTGTCTTGTTAAATCCTTGAATGCTCATGGATGGCATTTGCTGTAATAGCAGAGTTTCTGCCACTTCAGATGCACCAACCCTGCCATTCACAGGAGCTGTTTCTTCCACTGCAGGTTTTCCCACCTTTGGATGAGCTCTGAACTCCATGAGCACTCCCTGCCCAACACAGAGGCAGACCATGCAGCTATGATGGATAACAGCTGTGGGACAGCAGAATTAGGACCTCAGCTGGAACTAAGAGACTCACAGCATCCAAGAAAGGAAAGGTCTGCCTCCACGAGCAGCAGGGTCTCTCATCCTTTCCTCCTACTTAGCTCAAGACTCAGCAGGAGCTGAGTCTCTCACAGCAAAAGTTCAGCACCGTTCTGTTGGTGTGGGAAGCCGTAGTTCCAAAGCCAGCCCTCTCCTGAAGTCCTGTGCGAAGTAGCACTGGGAGAAAGAGCCCTTTTCCCTCTGGAGTGATAGCTTATTTTCATCCAGAAGGAAAAGACACAAATGCAGCACACACGCTGCCATATACCACAGCACTTTGAACACTAAGATTACATAAATACATATTTAATTTTTAATACAAGCTCATTCCATAGATTTGCTGTCTCTGGGAGTAGCCATTGACTTTGCTCTGTGGGCAGTGCTGAAAATAGTTGGCAGAACAGAATTATCTAATCATGCTAAATTTGCCTGTATTTATCAATAACGGACACAATAAAAACTACTGACTGAAATCTGGACAAGCATGACAAGGCTGGGGTAGGAACCAAGATATGTGGTATAAAGGATACCACTGTGGTTTGAATGCAGACGCAAAGGCTGAGTATCGTTTGGAATGACAGTGTGTATCTGTGTATCAGCACCCAGCAAGCAAACAGAAAAAAAGCCACAGAGAGCAAGAGAAGCAACAGCTGGATATCACCAAGAGAAAGTCAAAAGAACAAACTGTAAGCAATCTGCCTGGCGTTGTGTGATTCCTCCTCTTTTCAGGGAAACAGGACTTTGTGTACATTTCTCGTAAATAAAAACAGTGCACCCAGACATAACTGGGTTCTCTGTCACTGCATTCCCTAATTTAAAGAAAAAAAAACGAAAAACAAAACTTGCAAAGCTGAATCCGGCCAGCGAGAGAGGCTACAAAGTAGAAAAAAAGAAGTATTTTTAAACTGAATTTAAGCAGTTACTTATCTTGACATTGCCTTAGAAAAGTGATCTTGATGTTAAAAAGGCCAAACTCCAAGGAGAAAAGTATTTTCCACTCTACTACTCTTACTACTATTTTCTACCAGCTAGAATCAGTACAAATATTTTTTTGCCTTATCGAGCCCTAATGATTTGTTATCAGAACAAAACAACAATTTCTCTCAAAAAAAAAAAAACAATTAAAAAATGGTAACCAAACATGTTTACTGACTTTAAATATTGCTTTCAATATTCATTTCACACATATAAAGCAAAATCTTTTACTAGTAAAGGTAATTACTCTTTACTCATGTTGTATACATAAATAACTGGGACTGGAAAACTATCAGTTATTTTTATGAATCTCATTGAAAACTTTAAATATTCTTTTATTTCAAGTATAGAGAAGTATTAAAAAATCACATTTTAACAAAAAAAAGCCTGCAGTATGAAATTATTTCTCAAGATAATGACTGGAAATTCTCAGGTTCATTGTTTACCAGATATGAAGTATATTACCCACAAGACAGTTCCTGTATTTACCCATGGGAGATGTTTGGAGATTGTTGACCAGTTGCATATTACAACATAGGTTTTAAGGTTAAAAAAAGAGAAGTACTTTTATGTAAAAAGAAAACTTCAAAACATTGCACAATTTTTTATTTACAACCAACAGGGTTAGGATGAGATCAGGATTACACCAGAGAAATTGTGCTGTGTTTCATAGGTAAATTAACTTAACTAGGAGCAGGATTATGAGGAGGATTTTTGGGGGTTGAAACCTTCAACTAGTACCAACTGGAGTGGCATGGATTCCAGGACATGAGATGGGACCATGTGTGTACTGATGGACAGGATCCACTTTTTACCAAGGCCTGTGGTGATAGATCAAGGGGCAAAGGTTTCAAACTGAAAAGGTGGGGAATCTACTGAAGGTAGATTTAGATTGGATGTAAGGAAGAATTTTTTTACAATGAAGGGGGAGAGACACTGGAACAGGCTGCCCAGAGAAGTTGTGGATGCCCCATCATTGGAAGTATGCAAGGTCAGGTTGGACAGGGCTTTGAGCAACCTGATCTAGTGAAAGATGTCTCTGCCAAAGGCAGAAGGGATGGAACTGGATGATCTTTGAAGGTCCCTTCCAACCCAAACCATGGGTTCTATGATTCTATGATCCCTGCCCAGCCCGCTCCATTCTGGAGCCACAGCTGGCCTTAATGACATTAGCAACAATAGAAACATAGGGCTGAAGTGTCCTCAGAAGGTCATATTCACAGCCTCCCTTCCTCCAGGCAGCTCCACTACACCTACTAAATTTCTGTTTATGGAGGATAAGAAACGTACGTAGCCTGTTCTTAAAGACCCCAATGACAGACCCTGACCACACCACTGACAATCATTTTTTACAGTACCTCTACCCTTGAAGAACGTTTGTCCTAATGTTTAACCTAAAATATCCTGGTTCCAATTTCTGCCCATGGTGGACATAGAAAACAGGTTATTCCCATCTCATCAGTAACTTCTCACAAATTTGTGGACTGCTGTCATTCTTCTACTCATTTTATTCTTCCCTAATTAACCAATCTGAAATAATTCAGTATTTCCTCTAGGCCCCTTGACATTCTGGTTGCTCTCCAGGTGGTCCACAGCCGCCTTCACGTGCAACATCCAAAATTAGCTTTACAACACTAGGCAAAGCAGAATTCCTTGCCAAGTCTTGCAAACTCTAATCCTCATAATAAATTCCAGCAGGACACTTATCTTTTTCTTGCAATTACAAGCCACGGTTGACTCACACCCAGTCTGTGACCACTCAAAGCCTGAGTTACTATTGTACAGAGCTGCCACCTAACCAGTTTTCCCTACAAGCTGATTATTCCTGCCTAGGTCTGCAGCTGGTTTTGTTGACTAGCTTCCCATTGTTTTTGTATTTCAAAAGAAGATCATTTTTTATTCTGTCCCTGTCCTCCAGCATACTTACTCCTTCCCAGTCTGATACATATGTGAATTCAATAAACATTTTCCCTTTTATAAGCATTCCTCAGGTCACCAGACTCTAGATCTGTGCCATCCAACTTGATACACATTTCCATTTTGATAGAGAACCACGCTGTTACTCTGGGTTTCCAACAAGCTTTGCACGAACCTAGCTGTAGATCAATGTAGAACACACTTCGTTAATTTGCTTATGGGAATCACAGGAAAAGTTACCCGAAAATCAAGACCTATCGCATCAATAGCTCTTCACTATCCACAAGATACGTCATCCTGTCGTAAAGGCAATCAGATTTTTGAGACGTGATGTCTTGCTGACGGTTACTCATCCCTATGTTACTTTTCAGGAATGTAAAAATATATTTATTTGTTTCACTGTTCTTCTAGAAATTGAAATTAATTTGCTTAATCCATAATTTCATTCCTCCTCTTTTTTCTCCTCCCTCCCCTCCACCATGCTTGTCACTTCACAGCCTCCCTCTATCCTACCTCACATCCATAACTTCTCAAAGACAGTGATTACTGACACTGAGATGCTGTTAGGAAGATCTTTAAATACACTAGGTTAAAGAGAGACTTGAGGTCAATTTGAAAATACCTGACTTGAGTACTCTACCCTTTTCTTAACTGAGGCTAATGCATTAGTTTCCTTATTTTATTGATCTTTTTAGTGAAGTCTGGAAGGTACTGCCTTCCTGACACCTTTTAGTTTTCTCACTTTACAGTTAAAGAACCCTTTCTACCTCATACAATTAGTGGGCTTCTAGCATGATGTGGTTTTTTTTATTTTGCTTGCTAGTTGTCTCTCATTTCATGCCTGTGTCTTTTTGATTTTGTTCCTACATGCCTCTCTCATACTTTTATTCTCCACCCTAATAGCCTAACCTGCTTTCTCCTTCCTTATAGGTTTGTTTCTTGAGTTTGAGTGATTTAGCCAAGCTGGTTTCCTAACTACAGCTGCTGACTTCACTTCACAATAAAAACCTGTGTTTGTGCTCTCAATATTAGCAACTCCTGTGAACTCACTCTTTCTTTTCCATTTACCTGTTATACAAGCTTCCCAGGGGACCCCTGCCGCCTTCTTCTCCAAGTTCATTGAAGGCTGCCTTCCTGAATTTCATAGAGTTCATGTTGATCCTACTCCTCATTCTGGTCCTGCAGATCACTAACTTGGATATTTCATGGACAGTCTCATCTAATGTTTACCCTAACCTTTTCAGCTAGTTGCTTCTTGTTGGCTGTAATCAAAACTAAAATAGCCTCATTGCCCTGGGTGGACTTCTCCAGAAAACCTGGAAGGCTCACCGGTCTCCGGCTTGTTTGTTCATATAGGTATTCACATTCACAGCTGAGGAAGGGAAAACAGAAGGTTGTGGCACAGGGACACTGAGTAGATTACACGCCCTGTCTCGTGCAGCTGAATGTCTCATCGATGTGGGTTCTCACAGCTGGTACGTATGACCCGGGCAGACAAAGTCACAGTACCCTTGGTGGGAGCAACCTTCCACCCACGTGAAAACAGGAGACCTTGTCTCTCCCCAGCCACTCCTGTATCCAGGAGGGAATTTCAGGTTAATCACTTGTGAGTCATGTACTCTGGAACAGCCAAGTATGACAAGATGAAAGTTCTGGCTAGCAATACAGCCTGTCACGGCCTGAGCTGTTGCTGATACTGATATATCAATAAAGACGTTTGTAGGCACCCCTCTTTGCAGTTCACTCGCTTCTTGGAGCACTTAAACGTCTCTTGGCCTCCCCGTAGCTAACTCTTGCACACAGTTACACAACTTCCTACCGCAACTGCTGTGGGCACAGTTTCAAAATGGTGCTATAGGGGCTCTGAATGCAAACCCAATCTGAGATGTTGTAAACAGCAACTCAGTCAGGATTGCTATTTATTTTGCTTATATGACATGACCCTGGTGAAGCAACCAGCAAAACTCTTCTTACAATTCTCCTCAGCTGCACCTCTTTTGCTTGAGTGCCAGTCTCAGAGAGACTCATTTGCCCCACACATTCATTTGAGGACCATCCCCTCACAGTCATGGCCACAAGTCTTGTAGTTTCCCAGTCCACAGACAGCCTCCTCCCAGAGCAGGATCAGACATCAGTTTTGGAACGGGCACAAGAAAGCTTGCCCTTCTGCACAGCAAGAAAGTGAAAGGACGAGATGCTGAGACAGATTGTTTCCCTATGCAGGGCAGGCCTCAGGCACAAGGACCACAACAGAACACTAGCCTTGCTTCAAGAAGTGTCTCCCATATCACCAACATCCCTCACAGCTTCCAGGACTTTGCATATCTGTAGAAATAGCCTCCTTATGCTCACCAGAGGCAAAAACATGTTGGTTGGAAGAAGCTGGCAAAATTCATGTGAAGGAGGACCTCCAAGTAGTTGAATGCTTCCTGGTCAACTTATACTGATTTTAAACATCTTTCCCACACCCAGATATGTCCAGGAAACAGAATAACATGGAACAGTCACACTAGGAACATAATAAGCATGCTGCCATTGGTCTAAAACTGCCACTCCAGTCTGTGACAGAGTCTACAAAGCAGTAAGACAGATAAAAAGTTGAACAAGCTGCCTGTGGGCTGCAGTGCCCCTGTAGACCACTGGGGTCTAAGAGTGCCCAGTAAAATGAATCTCCAGACTCTACCAAAGACTGACACGGTTATTACTTTTCCTTTCTTCACTGACTTATTCACCTAGCTGCCAGACTGCCATAATACTGAGGTCCAGAACCAGGCAGCAGAGGCTCAGTTGATGTCAGGATTTCTCCCCCACCTCAGCAGCACCAAGAGCTCTTCCCAGAGAAACACAGACGACAGGACTTTGGACAGAATTCCTCATTTGCACACCCTGAGAGCTGTGTAAATCTTCAGTCCTCTGGCCCTCTTTGGGCTTCTGCTCAGGCTTAGCCACAGCTAGCTCCAACACCTGCAGCTCTACTCCCTGCGGCAGTTGACAAACATAAGGCTTCTACCCTGAAGAAGCATGGCAGATAAGCTAAGTCCTCCAGAGACAGCAAGGCATGGATAGGAGCTCCAAGGGACATCCTACAATGCCTTCAAGGTCCTCTTGCCATCATGAACAGGTTAATTTGCAGAAACCAATCAGTTTTATTCTGCTTTTCCTTGTCATCCTGAGTCCCCGCAAAATGTCAGAATAAGGTGGCTTTCCTTTTCAAGCTGGGCTACCTGAGATGCAAGGCTCAAATTTTCAGCTGGAAGTTATGCCTAAACTAAAACATGGAGAACATGTGGAATAGACACTCAGAGGAAAAGGACCTGTGGGAGCAAGAAACAAAAGACCCTGCAGAGGCTGCATGGTAGTCAACTACATGCTTGCTGAAGCACCACAGGACGCAACTGATGTGAGCCCCTTCGTTTGTGAGCTGTGGTGCCATCTTAGCTTTTGCTACCAAATCAGAATAGGCATAGGCAACGTTTCTTTCATCAAGCTGCTGGTTTTATCACTTTCATATAAATAACAAGCATAAACAACTTTTTCCCCTCAGTCTGTACATACTTGGCCTGGTCAGCCTTCTCTATGGATTTTGCTCAGACTGATTTTAGCAAGCCATTTGTGATGCAGTTTGGGGAAGCAGCTTACTAGGTGGGTCGTTATAAAAAATGCAGGTGATAAACACTATTGCTCTCTTTTCATGCTTCATTAAGTCACAAGCTCTAGCTGACAAGTAGCTACTTCTGTTGGATCGAAAGTAGGGTCACAAGTGTAATACATATAATACAGAAATTCTGTGTATTTGAATAATATTGACATAGACAATAGTACAAGCCCAAATCTTAAACAGCTAAGAACAATGATACTTACTGTGAACTGACCTCCAACATAGCTAGTCTCAAAGTTATTATGTGAAATCCAGAGTAAGCAAGATGGCTTTGATACTCAGACTTCTGTAATGTCATCTGGAGTCTTTTCTCTAGCATGGAGATTGATTTTTGATTTTTTTTTTTTTTTTTTTTTTTTTTTTTNCCAGCAAAGGGAACATGTTTTTTCTTCCGATGTTAGCAGGAAAATATGTTTGCCCTGAAAAAAGTATAACAGAGGAAGCTGTAAGGATAACGATAACATGAGAAGACATCTGTTGGGTTTTTTTTAATTTTATTTTAACACTGTAAGAGAAGAAAGTCTCCCTATTTAACCTTATCTATATTAGATGATGGGATGCGAAAATAAAATTCAGGCTAATAATAGCAACTTCTCATTAAAGAGAAAGACATTAAACTAATTCAATAAAGAGGGCCAGATGCAAGTCCCACTAAGAATCAACATAGAGAAGCGAGAGACTAAACAGCAGCAGGGACCATTCCCTTAGAGTCAGAGGCATTTCCAGTGTTCAGAAAGTTCTCTGAAATAGAAAAATGGAAAAACTCATCTGAACTATTTGCTTCTCATTATGACAGAGCTGTCCTTCATTCATTTACACTGCAACACCAGCCAACTGATGCATGATCCTCTTTTTTCTATCAGCATTATTGCAGTCATTTCTTCATGCACAGAAATACAGCTGCTTTATCCACATAATCAAATCAGCTCTAAAGAAATAGAGTCATTTCTATCAAAGGTTGAGAAAGTAAGAGGAGGGGCTGCTAAGTAGGAGGGGGCTACTCATCCATGTACATTCTTAAACAAGTGTAACCAACTAGTGCTTGTGTGAGCACCACTGAATTAAAATCACAGAGATAACTGTGTCTGAACACTTGCATGTTCCAGGAGTAGGGCGTAAATCTTGCTTATGACGTTTTAAACTTACTATTCCACTCAAATTCAGAAGAAAAGAATCACAGCATTCAGAGCTATTGTTTCAGGCTGTTTTGAAATTCTAGAGAGCATCATTGCAAGTGTGTGCCAGCGATCGCATACTTCTGCGCTCATAGATATTCACATATTTGGTAAAGAAAATCTTGCAGAGAAATAATAAAAAATAAATATGCTCTCCAGAAAAAACCGTCAGTTTGCCAAACCATTGTGACACAGCCAAACAAACTTTAGCTGAGATTGTGTAATCTCAACAATCACTGTTGTTAAAATTGAAGAATGGTTTTAGCTGAGAATAATTTCAGCTATTACAAAATTACCCTTATTCCTTTTATCAAAGGATTTCAGAAACCAAAAGAAACAGTAATCAATCTTCCATCTGTTTTTTCTGAAGTCAGCTCAGTGGCAAAATTCAGAAGAAACACAAGACTTAAAAACTTCTCGCCAGTCCTTCCACTCACCACACCTTGTGGCTTTATTTCAGTTAAGGTTCGTTGACTGTTCAATACGAATGTAGTTCTTACGCAGGTGAATAATAACACAACCTGTATTGTGAGGCTAAGCGCTGTGTGACACAAGCGCATCTCCTTCTCCCGGCATTCTCCTTCCCGCAAGTATGGCTGCACTTCAGTCTTTCAAAACACTTGAAAATGAAAACTGCGATAGGTGTTGCGCTCTTAATCGTCTTAGGGGCAGATAATATTTAAGTTACATCCAGAGCTCCTAATCTGCTTTTTATATGTAAAAACAAACCCAAACTACCAACCCGAAAAGCTCGTGCTGACCGGCATGGCTGCCGCCTCTGCGGGCCCTGCTAAGCAAGCCAGCGGATGCTCTCCGTCTGCGGAGGGGCCGAGACCTTTGTTTGGCTCCTGCTTCGCTCGTAGCCGGTGCGACGACCCGGAGGCTTTGCTGCCTCTCCCCTGCAGCTGCCTGGCGTTCGGTTCCCCAATGCTACACCGGGAGGCGCCCAGGGCCCCCTTCCCCTACCGGGGGACGACGCTGTCCCGCTCCCGCACGACGCCGTGGCGGGCGGCCCCCTCTCCTTCCCGCCACCTCTCCTTCCCGCCACCTCTCCTTCCCGCCACCTCTCCTTCCCGCC
>WEKW01005104.1:63527-78304 GCA_013389905.1 Sula dactylatra
GTTACTGTCTGTCAGTGGCAGCTCTGACTTAAAAGCTTGCCATCCTTCATCTTGCCTCACTAGTTGTCTTTTTCCTCCTTGTTAGCCCATAGGTCTGCTGGTTAACTGTTTGTCTTCTCTGTAGCTGGGTCTCCATAATTACCTGGTTTAAAACATCGTTCCTTTTAAAGCTGAATCATTTCACAAGTCTGATAGAGAGAGCAGCCACAAAATAGTTGAATTGGCAAAATGGAGGGAATGGTAAGCTTTTAGATGTGATCTGATAATGGTAAGCTTTTAGATGTGATCTGATCTGCTGGTAGCAAGGGTGGCCTGAGATTCAGGCATTACATCACCCAGTTTACCGCATGCTGACACCAGCAGGAATAAAAATGCAGAAGTAGGGTGCTTCTCAGAGTTGGGCTAACACACGGACTTCTCTGTGTTACACAGAGAAATGAGAAATCTTTCTCATTTTGAAAACTGGCTTTCCCTGACTTAACAGGCTAATGCTAAATATTAACTGCAGTCAACTACTTTTGTCAAAGGTTTAAGTCTAATATATACTTACTTCCTGCATCCTGTTCTCAGTTTCATGCAGGGTGTGTTGCTTTCACGTGAGAAGCATATTTTTCTGATTTCCTAAGCTTTCCAAATTTAATTAGGAAATTTGAGCCCTCTTTCATGCTAATCAGTAATGCAGTCTGTCATTTTTCAATTAAATGTGCTTTGCTTTATAGTTTTTACTTAATTTTATAATTAATATCACTGTTATATTCTTTGAACAGAAGGAGCATTTAACTTGGTCCTTAAGAATATATTTTATTTACTACTTTACGTTAAAACTTTCTCCACCCCAGCTTTCCCTCTCATAGCAAGATTTCTGCTTTAAACTAGTACCAAGCTTGAATGTGTAATTTTCTTGGATTTACATTATTACAGTTGTTGAAATGCTAAAGAGACTGCTGGCTTGTCTGAAGCCATATAAGAGAACTTGAACACGTTCATAAAATTAAATCCACAAAGATTAAGTGACATCCTAATTTTAGTGGTGCTACCTCATGCGTTTTAAATGTCTTATCACTATTAATAATTTAATATTGTGTTACCAAACAGAAAAATACTATAAAATTTTATTCAGAGATATGCAGTTCCAATATGTAATAATTTTAAAACTTTCTTGAGTTAAATAGTTGCCACTTCGGTATCTCAAGGTCAAGTTTACTTTTCAATTTACTGGAGTTCTAGAAACATGTTTTCTTGTTCTTTCACACACTAGTTTGAAATAGGTTTACTGCATTTTTCTCCAAAGTATTTTTTTCCCAGTGGTTTGTTAAATAACCTAAATTCAACAGAAATTCTCCTGGGAGTAGGTAGAGAACAAGATGCAACTTTTGGCTATAGTGAATGCTGGAAAGGAGAATATTTTTCTTTGCTTAAATAGTAGGTTTTTTGTAATAGTAGTGTTGCTGGTGAATGTTAAAGATGCATTAATTCTTGCCATAATCAGTCATGTAAACAGCTGTCAGTATTCTGGAGTTGCAGGCCATTAGATTAATGAAATGGGAAAGGAAAAGTTTATTACAACTCAACTCTATCTTGGACATAAATTAGCCAGATGTAAACCTGCTACTTTTATCTGACATTTTGACGCTCAAAGTCCTATTTGATTGTGTCATCCTTGACTGTTTCTTTTGCTTGGTATTGTTTCAGGCTGTTACCTGTAAACTTGAAATTTAGTAATCAAAAATAGAATTTGCTCTGAAAACTTGGTGTGTTGACAGTGGAAGAAGCCACATCCTGCTTACCTCTTAGGTTTTGCGTATACTACTGCTTATGCTGAGGAAAATACAGAAAACATTCAGTAAACAAACTTATTTCCACTGTTCTGCTCAAAAAAAAAATAAAAAATAAAAAAAAGGAGCATAAAAGGGTATCTCTAGTTATTTCACTTAAGCATCCATCCATACAAAATCCTATGTTAACTACAGAGTGTTCTTAGAGTGTTATAGTAAAACACTTTTACTTTTAAAATTGGCACTTTGCTCTAAATTTGGTGTGTTGACCTCTTGCCCCATTAGGAATACCTGATGCTCCTTTTCACCCCTTCTATTTTGCCCATTATTAATATTTCTATAACAATTTAAAGGGCTGAGTGAGTTGTTTTTCCCTGCCAGTGGGTGCTCCATTCTTTTAATTATTGATCTCTTTTGAGTGTTGCTTATGGATTAATGATAATATTTAAGTATTTAGGGATTGTTTTGATAAAATGCTGAGCACTCTAACCTCAGTTTAGCAGAACACTTAAATATATGACTAGTTTCCTTGAAGTACAATGCTTAAGTGTCTTTATGTGATGGAGTTATGTGAGACCTTAGAAGAGTAAGCCTTATGATGCTTATCATATTTAGATTTCAACACATTGGCAGTTCTGAATTCCTTTGCTAGCCCACTACAAAAATACTTTCTGCAGAAACAAGATGGGGGAGTCTGAGCTGTCTTTCCATTAGCTTACCCTTGTTTTTCTGTTAGAGTGCAAGATTCTATTAATTTGGGACTAGCTCGAATTGGTGGATGTTCGTAACTGCCGTGCCTGCTGGATGGCCCTGAAAATCGCAATGCCATTCCTCTTGGTGCTGGGCAGAAACAGTACCACAAATTTTCTGCATTAATTTGATTTTGATTCCTTCCTTATAAATAGCTAGAATTAATTCTGAGAGTCAGGAGAGGAGAGGGTTAGGGGTTTTGAAAGATCAGCTTGATTCTAATAAGATTTAAGGGTAAAGCTTGAAATGGTTTACCAGTGAGTTCACTCAGTGTTTCAGCTTTTTAAGTTTTTGAGCTTGTTCCCTAGCTAAAACCTTGATGGTTTGCCACACAGTCTTCACAAATTCAATTAAAAATATTAAATATGTTCATTTGCTGAGAGCAAGACAAAAACAGATATGCAGCTCTGGTGCTCGTGCATTCAGTTGCATTCCCGTAATCCTTTGCTTGTGAGTTATTGTGTAGTTGTATACCCTGAGCTCTGGCTTCCCTACTGATGTCATTTTTAAGTCCAAATAATCTTCATGACAGGAGAGTCTACTCTCCACAGTTTTGTCACTGATGCATGTTAAAGCACCTGTTTCTTGGTCTATATTGGGAGTTTTGGTTACCTTACTAACTTCAAAATTCTTAGTAAAAAGCTGATTTTTATATTCAGTCTTGTAGAAAAAGCTCTGCATGTCTTGTCTCAGTGGATCAGCAATTTTTGACAAATCATCATGTAGCAAGTGGTGTTGCTTTCATTTACTCTGATTTAGTGGAGTTCTGATGCTTACATGTTTTTTGTTTTGCTTTTTGGCCACACAGGCTTTGCATAGATTATTACAGCTAGCTCTACAATGGTGGCGTACGCGGGGAAAATAACCTCTGTTGAATGATTTTTAAGCTTAATACGTCTTGTAAGCGATGCGTTCGTGTAACTCTAATGTGCATAAGTAAATTGTAAGCCTGAGAAGTGAGAGAATAGGCTCCACGTATGTACATTTATGTCTCCTAGATAGTTATAAGCAACTTCTACTGAACATTCATTGAACATGTTTATATAGTAGAACTTCGTTTTTTTTAAATCCACATTACAAGCCAGAAATCAGATAACTCTTCAGCCGTTTGAGTGCATACCTCAGTGTTACAGTAGATGTTTTCAATTCTTCAGCGTTGTCTAAGCTTTCATGAGCTTTTCGTGGAGTATGTCAAATTTGTGACTAGCTACAGATCTGTCGGTTGTCTTGCTCATAATCAGTTCTCACCAAGCTAAATAGGACTGATCTAGCTGACAGAATGGTAGTACCTGAATTACCTATTTGCCACGTTCTTCATCCCGTTGGACCTAATTAGTTGAGGTGGATGGGTGGGTCAGGTTCACTATGCCTCTGCCTCTACTTGATCCTCAGTTCTTTTGAAAGTTACCCTTGGGTAAGTTGCGCTGTGGCAACAAGTTCTTGATTCATATTAACATTCAAGCAGCTAAGGAAAAGCAGCATTATCCTTAGTTATGTTTTACACAATATTCAGTTATTATTTACTCCTTAGATGTCTAAAGATAGTAATCATTAATTATTTTTAAATAATTATTTTATTTATTTATTTTTATCCTTTCTTATGCTTGGACCCAGGGAAAAAGGACACTTGCTCCAACCAGACAACAGGTTAGGTCCTGGCTGGCGGCTTGGCCCCTGCGCGTAGCGGTTGCAGCTCCACATTGTTAGATGTTGGTGTCTGCATCCCTTTTGTTTTCATTATTTATTACTGTACTTGGTCATCAGCATAGGCTGGTCTCACTACTCCTCTAGCCTCATGCCAATCACCTTGACTTTCTCCATATCTAAGGACATTCAGTGGGTGTCTCTGGGGCTTTCCCTTATCTGGTCTCCTGCCCCAGACATGTTACAAGAAGTGTGGAGGTCTCTTGGCAGAGAGAGTGACTTCTTTGAATGCCCGGCAGGCCAGCAGCCCCCCACCTGCTGGCTTCTGATTTTTCTGGTCTCCAGTACTCCAGACTTTTTCAGGTGGCTGTGAAAAGTGTAACTGACCGCAAATAGGAGATGCAAGGAAGCGTCCTATGGCATCCTCTGCCCTACTGATTATTGCTTATTTTAGCATGGATGTGCACACTGGTGCATGTTACTGCATGGCCACAAATAAATATACATGTGAAATTTCACTAGTTACATGCCTTGGTAATTTGACGACACCCATGTGTACAATCAGTATAAAAATGTTAGAAATTTGGGCTGTCATTTGCCGGATTTATTTCACAGTTTTTGATATAGCAAGCAGCTATGCCCAATGGATTTCTTAACTCCTCTAAATACAAGATTCCACTGTTGAGTTTTCTTTTTGTAAAAAGAAAGGTGGGAACAGAGCGTCTGGGAGGTGGTGGGTGATAAGAGCAGAGTGGGATCTGCCTCTTCTGGCAGTGGGCAGCTCACTTACATTGTGACACTACTGCTGAAATCTTTAGTTTTCTTTCATATCTTATCTCCGTTGCTGGTGAGCACACTGTCTTGAAAGGTCCATTGCTTCTTTTTTGACATTACGTAGCTCTTTTAACTTTATATCACAGAAATAAAAATGATAGGCCGTGTAAGCAATTGACATTCTTGTGTGCATTTAGAAGACACATTTATCACAATTGTAGAAAAGTAATACAGCCACACTCTTGTCTTCCAAAGCTATCAGAGAAACGATTCATATAGATTTAATAGTTGATTTTTCTCCACATGTGGAAAATGTAGCAATGTGGTAAAACATTTTTGGAAGGAGGGGGGAAAATCAAATAAGTACATCTTGAATATAGGTAGCTAAATGTTTTCTTTCTAAAATAACTTTTCTAGAAAGTGATCACTTTTTTTGACGGAAAGCTTTCTTCTCTTGCTCTCTTAGTTCAGCAAGTACAGAATGACTGAATTGCGACCATAATTTTTATTTGAAGCATTTCAGCTCGCTGACTATATTTGTCAAGCTATACATGTATGTGATGTCTTTTGTGAATTAAAATCTTAGTATTTATAAACAGTACTGATAAGTAACAAAAGAGAGAGTGGGCATCTATGTAACAACCTTCCCAGTCTGATACAATTCTCTAAATGTTTTTCCTGAGTATCCAGGTGTCTCCCTAAGACTGCGAAATAAAATCTGGTACTGTGAACTGTAGGTTTCATTTTTATTTCATTGCGGTCATACCTCTGCACTGTCTTCATGTTGACATGTTGCAGCTATACGTTTCCATAAAAAAAAAATCTTTAAAGAAGTTTCTTTGCTAAATCAGTTGTTTTACCAAGAAGAAACATTTCATATAATTTTGGCTTGGGGGAAATAGTGACTGGGTTTTGTGCTTCTGAACGAAAATGCCTAGTTCAGCATATAACTAGTAGAAAGTTTAGCTCAGAAGGGTGGCGACATAACCTATTGTTTAATAATTTACCAGAGTAATTCATAACATTGGACGCAATTAGTGATATTGTTAAACTCAATTTCACAGTTATTTGCTGGTGAAATTACTTTTGGCTGGTGCCAGCTTTAACCTCTTAAAACTCTTACTTTTAAATAAATGTGTAGATTAATGTGGAAGCAAAACACTTGGATGCCTGTTCTTGTAAGATGCTGAGTTCCTTCATTTCTTAGACTGCATGAGGACATGGCACGGAAAGACATAAAACTGTCCCTTCCCAGTCCCTCAGTACACCATTATAACGATTCCCATGGTCTGGTGGTTTAGGAAGGTTATTTACAGAACAGCCAGACATCAGTGTGTTTCTCAGAGGAGTAAATAATACAGAATAGCAGTGGGCATGGGTGACTGCATGATTAATCCTTTTTGATCAGGTATGGTTTGTTGGTTTTTTTTTTTTTCTCTTCATACCCCCTAATGTGTTTCTGTGAATCTGAACAGTGCTGCTTGCGATTGCATTGTACATCCTCAGAAAACCTTCCATGTTGTATCATGAACTTAAGTAGCTATGCAGCTGGAGTAGCTCAGCCTCTTAAGAAGGTGGGGAGAAGGTCCTTTGCATAAAGAACTTGGGGGGCCAGATCTGTAATTTGTTGTCGATGTGTTGTGTACACTCCAAAAAATTGGATATTAGTAACCTTATAGTCTCTTAACATCAATTGTTGTACAACTAATATTCGCAGCGTTCAGTCCTGACAATACTGTAACTAACTGGAAAGCAGTTCCGTGTAGGAAAAAAGTGCTAAAGACATTATGTTGATTGTGAATTTGGTGACCTTATCCTCTTCCCTGTGAGGAATGGTCTGGGGTCCTACAGTAGCAGCCTTTGCACTGATAGTCTGAGCCACTACGAAAACAGGTGAGAGAGGGGAAAAGAGGATTCCGTCTTGAAACCAAGGGATAAATTAGCACCCAGGAAGAGCTGTGCGCAATTGCTGTGTCCTTTGAAGCACTGTCGGTGAGGCAGTGCTGCTAGCTGAGTCATTCCCCCTGCTCAAGCTAGGTCAAGCTAGTACTACCAAGATAGTAACTGACAGCTGGAGAAGCAGCTTCTGTTGGGGCAATTGAAATTGCTGTTTTGTTTTCCTCTGGGACTTTGTTTCTAAGTTGGTAATGAAGGCCCTAGTTTTTTGCTTTGCTAGAATAAACCTGCTTATTTTTCACTTTTTAAATTCATCTAGTGTTCAGGTTAGGCTGGCGAGCGCATGGTTTATTGCCTTTTTTTGAAATAGTAGGTTCCTGCAGGGCAATGTGTGTGCAGGCAGGCTTCCAAGGGAACTTGAGAGGAGGCTGGAAACCCCAACGATTGTGTTATATACCCTGCCAGGTTTGTCGGGTCGGCACGAGGGCTGATGTCTCCAGGTTCTCAGAAGCCTGCTCTGACGGAGATAGATCAGTACACTCTGATAAGGAACATACAGTGGAGAAACAGCACGCTGTTTGAAGAACGCCCCTGATCATGACACCGCTTTATAAAAGTCAGGAGAAAGTTAATTCCTTCCCACTGCACACTCCTGTCCTGCGTGGCGTGTAATTTACATGGGTTCTTTTATGAAAAGCAGTAAAAGAAATGTCTTCAAAGCATCAAATGGTGCAAAAAATTACCATCTTGCTCAGGAAATTTTTATTTTGTATTGCTGTTGTAGGTTAGGATGGTTATTCAGCTGGCTTCCTGCCTGGTGTCCCACATCACTGCTGCACCTTAAAGAGGCTGAGGACAGAATGCTAAAATGTAAGTCTTTGGTTTTTAATAAGATTTATAGATATAACTAGATTTTCTGTAAATTTACATTAAATATAATCGAAGAGGTTTTTAGATATGGGTTTTACACTGTGATGAAATAAACAGGTTTAGAATTGGATTTCCATTGTTCTCCTTATTTAGATATTTGGTTGTAGGCACTCCCCTTTGAAAGGGAGCTCCTGTACAAAACAGCAGTTTCCGTAGAATGTACTTCATATTTTTATCAGGCATGTCTAGCAACATCATTTTTTCCCACTGTTTCTTCAGGTATTGCAAGCACATATAATAAACAATATGTATATATATCTAATGGAAATAAAATATGGACACTGACGTTCTCTCCGGACCTTTCACATAAAACTCCACTTGTTCTCCTGCATGGGTTTGGAGGAGGTGTTGGACTTTGGGCTCTCAATTTTGAAGATCTCTGTGAGAACAGGACCGTTCATGCTTTTGACATCTTGGGATTTGGACGTAGCAGTAGACCACACTTTGACACTGATGCTCGAGGAGCAGAAAATCAGTTTGTGGAATCCATAGAAGAATGGAGAAAGGAGTTGGGCTTAGAAAAAATGATTTTACTTGGACACAACCTAGGTGGATTCCTGGCTGCTGCTTACTCATTAAAATACCCATCAAGGTATGTGAAAATAAAGGAATGAAGGAATTCCTTTTCTGTATTTGACTAGTGATTTTAACACAGATTTTATTTCATCAGGCTCGTTGTAGATTATCTTTAAGTAAATGACTGTGCTGATTTAAAGAAATTTCATACTGAATTTTAAGCCCAAAGTATTAATTGTACGGTTTATTTCCAGGTGAATAGAAATAAGTAGCTATGGTAAACATGCTTTTCTGTGTACTTTTCTGTACCTCTTTGTTTTTGTTCAGTACCCCCTAGCCATGTTACAAGGCAAAATAGCAAAGATCGTATTTATGGGTGAATGGTTTGTGACATCTCTGATCAAACATAGGATTGTGAAGGGAAAATAGGCCTGTTTCTGCTGAACTTCCCATTGTTATGGATAAACTGAAACTTCTGCACATAATTCCCCTAGGTAATTTATGCCTATATGCTAGCAGTCGGCCTGGTGCGAGCACGATGATGTAAAAATGATTTTTGTGACTGTTTGATTTAAATTGTCTGTATGCCACTTCGTATTTCTTCTTTGCAAAACAACCCAGCTGCAGCAGTCTGTAATTGTATTTCATCAGCATTTTCTGCACCACATTGTGGCCAACAGCTAATCCACTTTTTTCCCCTGGAACTAATAATTTGTCTTTTTTTTTTTTAATAGTCTGGTTATATAGCCCCAGTGAGCTAGGATCCCACCAACTGAGGTCATTCTGTATCAAAAAAGGACATTGCTTTTGTTTAGATACACATAATGGACTCCTGTGAAAAACTGTGAATATAAGTTCAGCTTTCCACATCGTATGGCAGATTCTATATTATACAAAACATGTCTTATTCTTTTATATTCACATCAATTTGTACCATGTACATTTCTTTTGTCTCTCATTTGGAGATTTTGAAATAAATTCATACATCATTTTTTCCTAAAACACTTTGCCTCTTTCTTTCCAAGTGGACAACAGCTGGCACATGCTGCTGGAAATGATATGTGAAAGTAGGTGTGTGTCTAAATTCGGAATTGCAATGTAAACCTGTTATCCTTTTGGGTATAAAGCAACTTTTAGCTAACTGTAGTTAGTTTCTTGTGGGGATCACTTAAAAGTTCCTTACCCCTTTTTCTGACGTATCTATAAATGGCGCTATCCTATCCCTGTGGGATGGGATATTGTTTCTGCCCCCTGCTGACTTAATCAAAAGTGACGCTTTGTTTTCATGCCTCACTGTGCTTAAGTTGTGGTTAATTTGGGGGTGTTCAGTTTGTGCTCTCAGATTACTAATATTTCTCTGAAATTGAACTAACATCATCAAACTAGCAAATTGACTGGCAGGATCTTAACGTGGCATTGAATCAAGTGATAAATATAGCACAGCTTTCGGCCAGATTATCTAACAATGCATTAGAGGCTTAAGGGATCCTGGATACATATTGTTAGGAAAGTAGATCTGTTTCTCCAAGCTTAGATGATCTGTTAATTTACTGTGTTGTACCGAAGTTGTTTGTGGGACATCTGAGGTTACTAATTCAAAAACATTCCTATTTAGAATATTCCCAGGTGGTGCTGGGTGATGATTTTCAAGTACTGCAACTTCTGGACTATTACTTTTAGAATGATTCTCATGGTCAACTTCTCGTTATCCTGGGTTATGTTTTGGACTTGATTACCAAAAGGAGAAATGCCAAATAGGGCGTTTTCTTAAGAAAGGAAACATGAAAAAAAGCTTATTCTATTTTTATTCATGTAATAGCTCTGTTACGTTTAATGCCATAGTTGGTGCACAGAATGTGTGGCTGTCCTGAACAGCTCCTCGTTGCTTGCACTCCTTAGCCTCTAATCTCTTCTGCTTGGTTTGTACAGTTAAATTCTACCCTGTCTTCTCTTACTGTTGGTGTTTGCTGCTGCATGCAAATACACTTGTGGCTGAGCTGACAGCCAAGAAACATCTTTGTGAGGTAAATCCTTTTCAGCCCCTCACTTCAAGCACGGATTTTTGGTTTCCCAACTGCTTATAGTCCAGAATCACTTCTGACATAGTTTTAGGCACCAAGAACTTTGCCATATTAAATATCTAATCTTACGGCTCTGAAAGAGAAGGAAGTCATGAAGAAAAAAGTAAACGTGATGAAGCGTGCATGGAAAATCATTTTAAATATGCAAAACTATAGTTAAGAAAGAAAAAGTCACTTTTTCAGAAATCAGCAGTATCTAGGACAGTTAGAGTAGGTGTTGTTATGGGATTAAACAGAAATGGACAATTCCAATCTACCAAGATGAAATACATTTTTTTTTTTTTGCTTGAGGGGGACTCGCAGCACATAGTGATTGATAGTTGCATGTGCTGAAGACTCCTACGATGCTCTCTGTAGTGAGATTCCTTTGAGTAATAATTTTATAAATTGTCTCTCTGACATTTCTTTCATGACCTAAAATCAATAAATTTAGAAAACATCTGCTAATTTTGCTCTGCCTCTCTCAGTTCAAATTCTACTTCGATAAGATGATTTTTCAGATAAGTTACATCTCCTCTTAGAACAGAGATCTTAGATGGCTTGGAAAAGAAAGTCTTTTAGCAAGTTCACTTAAATGAAACAGATGCCGTTATCTTTTCTCTCAAATTAAACTGCTCCTGCAAAAAAACATTGAGCGTATAGATTAGGCTATTCTTAGAAACAGAAACGAGAGTGGCCTTTTTCTCAAATGTGTTTGACGGTGGGTATCTACTGAATACTGAGTTTCTCTTTGACATGAGCTTCCAAGTTTCTGGTGTTCATACATATGATTAGTTGCAATTCACTCTCTCTCTAGTTAGCAATTGAAAGCAAAACCATTGATGAATCAGAAGCTAGATAATAAGCCACTATCATAGAGGTGACTGAAACAGGTTGTATAGTCCACAGATAGCACATCTCTGTCATACTCAGTCGAAGAAAAATTACTGTACTTTAAACTTCTGAACACTTTTTGCCAACAGGGTCAAACATCTTATCTTAGTGGAGCCATGGGGTTTTCCAGAGAGGCCTGACAATGCTGAACACGAAAGACCAATTCCAATCTGGATCAAAGCATTAGGAGCTATATTGAGTCCATTTAATCCGTTAGCAGGGCTGAGGATCGCAGGACCCTTTGGTGAGTTTTAGCTGCTCTTAAACACCGTTTCTGTTTTTTGTTAAACGTAAACATGGGGCAGATACCACATTAGGATAAGCTTTGTTGCAAGCTCATATCACCTGCAGAGAAAAGAGTTGGAGGAGAAAGTGGGAGGGGTTGAGGAAAGATTAACTCTTCAGGACAAGAAAGGCAAGCTCTTTCTATTAGAAATACTAGTATGATAGGTTATAGCAAGCTACATTATATTACTGTAGGCTACAGTTATAGTGAGGCAGATTATGTGGGCATCTGTTGGGGAAGCCTGACAGAGAGGCATGAACGTGAAAAGGTTTTTTTTATTGGTTGTTTGCAGTCACAGTCCATTTAGTTTCCCTTGCAACTGCAGTTTGATGGACAAACAGGATTTCCAAATTTGGTTAACGTTAGAAGGCAGCCTCTCGTAAACTCATTTGTCTTTGAGCCGGGTTTGGAGAAGTTAAATTGAAACTGGGTTCTTTCCATTAGGCATTTTCTTATTACTCTAGCAAATTTTTTTGGGTCTCACTGATGTCCTGCATTACAGTGGCAGTCTATCCTTCATATTTCTACATTTCTTCAACGGCACTGATGAGATGTTAGATAAAGTCTACATACCCTAATACTAGGACTAGGTAGGGGTGACCAGAAATACTATGGTTTTAGTTTATGTGGGGAGCGGCGAGAAGGGTGTGATCAAATCCGAAATTCATTATATGTATTCCTTCTAGAGGGGAAATATGTTATCTGTCTATTACTCTCAGGATTACAGGAGTATTTGCTGGACAGGCTTGCAAAAATATATCCTTCAGGCCCCTCACAAGTTACAATTAACTCACCTCTTCATCATTTTGACATTTAAACCACATCTGTTTTCTATAGAATATACATTTTAATGTGTACATCTATTTGTTTTCAGGAGTGTAACAAAATTAGCTTTTCAGACAAGCAACGTGTTTTGTACGAACAGGTTTTTTTTTTTAAAGTGCTAATTTGATTAACAAAACAACCTGAAGCCTATTGAATGATAAGCACTGATCTAATGCCTTTTTTCCAATAACAAATGCATGCATAAACCAATCCATGGGGAAGAGTTCAAAGCTAAAGTTGTCTCCCTTGGCAAGAGTACAGTCAAACCCGTGCTGCAGAAATAGACCCTGTCTTGGCAAGGTATCCCCAGCCTAGCCTCGCTTACAAGTTGCTGTGGAGGGCAGTGCTTTTCAAATTTTTTCACCCATTTCTCACTCCACATGTTAAAAAAGTTTTCCGTCATCAACTTAATGTGCAGTTCTTGACAGGTGAAACATAGTTCTTAAAGAAGGCTAAGTTTAAACAGTGTGCTGCGAGGTAGGCATCAAATCCAACCTGATGAAAGCACCGAACCAAAATCAGTTTCCTTCTGCACACACATGTGCTTAGGCTGCTGGGCAGGCGTAGCTGTCTGATCATCACTATAAAGCCAATTGCTCTTGTTCAAAGGTAGGAGTTAGGCCCTTAAATGTGAGCCAGGTTCTTTGGGATATCACGACAGTATCACAGGGATATTTAATCATACCCGCAGGCAGATACTTAAACGTGGGAGAGAGACAGAATCCAGAGACATCTTTGAGTGGTTTCCAATTAGTAGATTTACATATTTTCCTTCACTTAACTGGAACAGTCACCCAGGAGGCTCACAGTATAGGGGTTTCGGTGCTTAGGTTGGATTTGTGAATTCCATTCCTAGAGCTGAACACCTATAAATTCTTCAGGACAACAGTAATGTCTCTGTGACCACACCCTTTTTGTGGAACTCAGACTCTTCCATGTTAGTATTTCTTTTAGCTTTTCCATAGACACTGTGGAAAGCATCAGCCAGACAATTGAGGGCATCTTCAATAATCATTGGAGAATGAACCAGTGTGATTTCATTCTAAAATTTGCCTCAAGGTGCCTTGACTCCTTGTTTCATTCTCCCCTGCAGATTCCCAGGGAAGGAAAATGTTTTTGCAATTGGACCCACAGGCAAAACCCTTTTTATCAAAATGGAAAGTGAATTCTAAAATTTCATAATTTTCAGTCCCCTAGTTATTGGAAATGGGGACATTGTGGCCTCTCTGCTGATAGCAGGGGAAGGATTAGTCTCTTTCTTCCAGGTACTCTTATTCCAAGCCAGCTGTATTGTTTGTGTTCAAAAAAACCCCCAACAAACAGACAGAAAAAGACAGAAGTACAGCAATTGAACTCTCTATACAGCAGAGCAAATTGCAGAATGTTTGTATAATTTTCATCATTTCAGAACTTAAATCACTTTTCATAAGGGCATTATTTTCTTTTGCACGGTATTAATTTCCTAAATTGATGTAAAGGGTATGTTGCAATAGTTAATCTTAAGGTTACAAAGCACTGTGACAAAGGTCTACGTAAATAATACCAGGTCTTTGGCCACGGACAGGCGGGAAGAAGTGACATCATAATTACACAGATGAATGACAGTATTTTCAGTTGATAAATCCAAGTGGTAAACTGCGAGCCTGTCTCTTCAGGGGTGAATGGTATTCTTAGACTAAGATCGGCCTTTGGTGATCTTGTCCCAAAGATCCATCTGGTCAACTAGAAGAAGCTGCTTCCTTAAAGAAGTAATTCAGAATAGGAGCTTAACTTTAGAAAGCCTGAACTGGCCCCTGAAGGGATCTGCTTCTCTACTTTGGCTGTTAAGAGAGCATGGGGACAATAGCATTCCTAGGTTCAATCCCTTAATTTATACCGGTTCTTGTGTCTTACATCAAGATTTCTACACCTGTTTTTCAGCATAGGCTTCTGTTCTTTTAACTAAACATGGGTTAGCTGAACTACCTTCAGAAGAAGACTGTTCTGTGTAAGGAGAGCACAGAATTATATCTAAGGGGAAAAAAACAGCCCAGCTTTTTCAACAGCACCTTCTGTTTCTGAAAGGTGGGATGCTTTTGGCCCACCCAGTGCTGCCAGAGCAAGGACAAAGAGAGTGTTCCTATCATGTGAGACTAAACTGTTGGTAAAAAGAGACTCTGCTTAGCTCTTTTTCTGGTCCCCTTTGCATATCTCTTCTATTGCTGCAGCACCCCTTCTCAAACATTCCCTGTGTGTATTCAGTAGGGATTGAATTGTCCCTCTTCTGGTGCAGCATAAAATCCTTTAGAATATTTATGTTTCATTCCTGTTTGGTGTAATGCCATCATGTTTTCCTAAGACATGCAAGTGGTGAAACAAAATGTTGGTTTAGAAGTCATCAAGCTTAGCCATGAGTTTCAAGGGAACGTGTTTGGAGGGTTGTAATGA
>WEKW01005105.1:0-154045 GCA_013389905.1 Sula dactylatra
AAAAATTCCTGTCATGGGAAAGAGTCTAGCATGAAAGAAATGAGTCTGTGTTTCTTGGATGTAGATGTAATGGTTTTATTTCATCTCTTGAAGGCTTAGTATGCATTTTCCCCCAATTAAAAGGGTCTAGGGATGTGTGGAAATCATGTGACTTGTTGAGACTTCTTGTGCACATGACAAGTGGAACCTTTTTTCCTTATATTTTATTTCCAGGTATCATAGGTGTGATAGTTTGCTACTATTTAGTGTACTGTATGCTGATGCATGTTTGGCAACAGGTGTAACGGACTATAAAAGCACTTGGAATGGGCCACTGGATCCAGTGTCTTCTGAACCTCAAAAACAGCTGTTAGGGAGTTGGCTGTATGTTTGGTGTAGTTTTATTTGTTATTTCACTTACAGGGTCATGAAGTACTGGCAACAGAAAGGGGATAAGAAAGCAAGCAAAGAATGTTAATTAAAATGTTATACAGCACGCTAAGGCAGCTCTTAGGTTTGGTATGCTTTTTCTTTGTGTTTATCAAATTTGTTCTGGAGAAATATATCTTGAAAAGGTCCAGTTTATATAATTATTTTTTCCCTCCAAGATTCCTTCTCTGTCAGTTGTAGGTACTGTATAGTTGACAATCATTTTAGTTTAATTGTAGTATGTGGATTGCAGATTGTTTTGAATGCCTAAAAATTGCATGATCAGATAGAGTCTGTGTTTTCCGTTGGAGGGCTGCAAAACTGATACTCCACATAGAAAAGCATGTGGAAAAGAGGAGAAAAAGAGGAGCATCTCTTATTTCTTCATTCTTTACTGTAATTTACCAAAAGTAAAGCAAAAGTTAGGAGAGTGAAGTACATTTTATAAAATACATGTATGAGATCGTTTTAGTGACGTAACAGCTGTGAATAACTGCAGATCACTTGTGCACATGGTCATGTTTCAGATCAGCTGAAAGCAAGGTAGGTGGCATAGTATTTGAATGGTTTTAGTTGTCATCAGAAGACCTCAAGGTTCACTTAGAATTCTGATCAAAATGCATGATTTTATCAATTGCTATTAAGTCAAGACCAATTAAGGTCCCTTTAAAGACCTTGTGGTTGGTTTTATTTGTCTCAGCAGAAGTTTTGGATTCCTTATAAAGATAGCTCAAGAGGGACTGATGAGAGATTGCATTGCATGTGTGTGAGGCTGGGTCTATATTAGCGTTTGAGCTGGGATGAGGAGAGTGATTTTGAAAGAATTCTCTCAGTGGACTCCACTTAACCTCATGTGGGTCTTGCGTTGCAGAGCAATCTTGGAATGCACTTATTGGCTTTAATTGGAAATGAAGAGATGTTAAAGGAAAAGCTGGGCTCCAGGGGCACCATCCTCTTAACAGATAGCCAGTTCTTGGGATCAAATTAGTGCTGCCGGGATGTAAAGGTCCCAAAATGTGTACGTTGTGGGGACATGCGGTCTCTGGCTCGAAGCGTTTCACTCCTGAAGTCCTGCTCTTTGTGTTGCACAATTGTCCAGTACAAATGTGGCCTGAGGTCTCTCCTGAACAGGACCCAGATGAGTGTCAAATTTTTGCTTTTTTGTAGATCTCTTAAATACAGCCAACCCAGTAAAGAGTACTAATCTTAGTGGGGAAATAGGTAGCATTACAAATGCCTCTGTAGATATATATAGCAAATGTACACTGCAGTTCAGCTTACTGTATTTGTGACAGTAGGAGGTGTTAAACGCTAGCACATTCAATGGAAAACTTCTATTGTGGCCTATCAGCTTGAAGAAATAAAATTCTCAGTAGGAAGAGATCTCCTTGAAGTGGGTAGTGCTTTGCTGAATCATCAAAGAGCACCACTAAAACACAGACAAACAGGCGATCACAGCCTATAAATAAAATAAACCAAACGTATTATTTTGTTTTCCTAAACTAGCCATAGTTGGCCAATTTAGAAGACTGATTCTCAATGTCAGGGTACTTGCATGAATATAATTTAACAATCCATATAAGAAATAGTTCAAAAGACTTTCTTTTGTTTTCCAAGAATGTCAGAGTTGTATGCAGAAGTTGTCGATGGGGTGGAGTTTGTCATGTGTTCGTTCACATTCTTATCCCTCTTTTTTTTTTTAAATTCATAATTTGAGAAGAATGTAAATATAAGTGACTATATAAATACTTTAGCTAGGAAATATATGTTTTTGAGACACCACATACTTGGGTTAAATCTCAGACTGAAATACACAGGACAGGGAGGGAAGCTATATGTCTTTCCTGCTAACAGAAGAACTCTGGGTTTTGGTCTTGAAGCACACTCTTGTGGGACTCTCACTTTTCAAAGCAATTGAAAAGGGGTATTGATAAATTTGGGGACAGGGCCTTCCCTCTAGCAAAGACATCAAGAATTGGAGGGTTCAGGTAGTGTTGTAGGAGTTTGTTGTTAGACATTCTCCAGGCATGTGGAAAATAAGCCCACATCTGTCATGTATTGTGTAGGCTGTCTCCAGATGGGGAGTGGCTGTCCATAATTTCCTCTTTGCACGGGAAGGGCAGTTGAGCTACTGTCTTATCCTTTCCAGGAAAAGCAGCCGAGCTTGGAGGTAGCACTTTCCTGAGGGAAGCCTTTAGGGTCTCTCTCCTCCAACTGACTGTGTCTCTTGGACTTTTTTGTTTTTATTCCCTGGAGTTTATTTTGTCTTCTGAAAGCTCAAGTGGCTGTTCAGTGATTCAAATGTGTGATTTGCACTCCATGGAGAACCCAGGGTTTACTTGTACTTGGGATTTGGAGGGACTTTTGTGAGTGTGATGGCTGTGGAGTGAAAGTCCTGATTTGACAGCAGGACAACTCTAACGTCTTCCTGCCGTGAGGAGTGGCAGTGTGGCTGCCGCAGGATGAACTGCTGCAGTTTTCTGTCTCGTATCACACAATGGTAGGGGTTGGAAGGGACCTCTAGAGATGATCTTGTCCAACTCTCCTGCTTGAGCAAGGACACCTAGAGCAGGGGGCACAGCACCGTGTCCAGGCGTTGTTTGACTGCTTCCAGGGAGGGAGACTCCACAGGCTCTCTGGGCAGCCTGTTCCAGTCCTATGTCACCCTCAAAGTAAGTAAGTTTTTCCTCATGTTCAAGTGGAACTTCCCATGTTCCAATTTGTGCCCATGGCCCCTTGTCCTGTCGTTGGGCACCTCCGAAAAGAGTCCGGCCCCATCCTCTTGACACCCACCCTTCAGATATTTATAAGCAGTGACAAGATCCCCCCTCAGCCTTCTCTTCTCCAGGCTGAACAGACNAGGCACGGTGCTGGCTCATGGTCACCTGCTGCCCACCAGCACTGCCAGGGCCTTCTCAGCAGAGCCGCCCGCTCTCCATCAGGTCAGCCCCAACCTGTACTGGTGCGTGGGGTTGTTCCTCCCCAGGTGCACGACCTTACACTTGCTCTTGCTGAATTCCATGAGGTTCCCCTGGGCCCAGCTCTCCAGCCTGGCCAGGTCTCGCTGGATGGCAGCACAGCCTTCTGGTGTACCAGTCACTCCTCCCAGCTTGGTATCATCAGCAAACTTGCCAAGGGTGCGCTCTGTCCTTCCGTCCAGGTCATTGATAAATATGTTGAACAGGACTGGACCCAGCACAGACCCCTGGGGAACACGGCTAGTTACGGGTCTCCAACCAGACTCTGCCCCGTTGATTGTGACCCTCTGAGCTCTGCCCTTCAGCCAGTTCTCCATCCACCTCACTGTCCGCTCATCTAGCCCACACTTCCTAAGCTCTCAGCTGAGTTCCTCCTGTATTGAACTGGAATCTGAATCTGATCTTTAGTTTGCTTCATGTTCTCAGCAGTAGCTTTTTGCAGGTGTAAATGTAAGCCCAGTGGGTGTTACAGAAGTTAAAATGGGTTACACGTGAGATCCCAATTGGAAGTTGGTACATGTAACTCTGGAGATAATTCTCTGTCGCTCCTGGGCACGCACAAAATGAACCTTTGTGAATGCCTTTGTGAAACACGTCGTCAGTTCTCAATTAATAAGCAATAATATGAGATTTTACTGGAAAACCTGTTTTCTGAAATAGCGTGCACGTGTTTTAAGAGCCTTTCAGTGCTTGTTCTTAGGCATCATATTTCAGATTGTGTGTGTTTTATAAAGTTAGCTTAAAAAAATAAGCACTTGTAAGAAGATAACTGGGTAAGCTCAGTGAAATATGATGGTACTGATAGAAAAATGGTGATATTTAAAAACAACAATTTAGTTTTCTTTTTTGGTCACTGAGTTCTAAAAATCATTATGCTCACATGTATGTATTAGTATTTTTTCAGCTCTTGAACCTTTACAATAGGAGTATTTCTCTTTCCCTGGCTACAGAAAGCAAAACCCAACCATCTGGCTGCCTAATGTTACCAAACAGAATGACTTTCACGTTATAAATTATTGCCTCCAAAGGAAGCAATGGAGAAAGGCGGAAAGAGCTGATGTATGAAAGCTTTTAGTGCAAATGAACGAAATAAACAGCTATTCTGTCAACAGATCATTTAATTTGCTCAAATTAACTAATGGTCTGATAAGTAAGACTCGGTGAAAACCAGCTGTAAGAAAAGACTTTCAAAGCATTACTGAAAGAAGCATAATAAGACAGCTGGAATGAGAACTAATGGGCTTTAAGGGGGTTCTGTGTGTTATACACGATATTCCTAAACATTTCCCATCTTAGCGTTTGAGTGACATTCTAGGCCGCCTTGCTGTTAATGTGAACAACTTTATAGCTTGTACTTTCTACATGCTTCTTGTGGACTGTTGGATGACACTGAGAACAGAGTTTGTTACGAGGGGAAATTGTTGCTTTTCGATGAAGTGATTCACTGTGAGTGAATGTTTACTGAGAGAGCCACCTGGTACTGTGACATTGGGTCAACAAGTCATCAGATGGTCATGCAGATTCTTGCAAAGTACCCAGTGACCTCCTAATTCAAACCATTACAGAACTAGTTGATACAGCATATGCTTTCATTATGATATATATGTTCTGAATTGGGGGGTAATAAATGACCCTAGTACGTGCATGAAGTACGCCTACGGGTCATTTCTTGTAGACCTAGGAAACAATTAAGGTCAACCATGTGCATCAGTTGAGATGCTCCATGAATGACAAAGACAACATACTTCGGTTTTATCTCACAGGAACTTGAAACGTGGTGACACTGCAGTACATGGGAGATGTTCCATTTCATGTGGAAGTTACATTGATGCAGTTGAAATAGAATATGTTGTACATAATATGCCGGAATATGAGAGCACAATGTTGAACAGTAGCTGACCTTCCTACTTAGCCAAAATCTCAGTACAGAGAGGGTTCCTGGCAGAGAGTATTCCAGTATGGCAGAGCTGCTTTTCTAGCAGATTTGCTAACTCTGAATGTTTTGACCCCCTGAATAACTTGTAAGGAGCATTTTCTAGCTAGCTGGGTATCTTTGAAGAGCTTCGGACTGTCATTGTGCTTGTTTGAAGAGCTTCGGACTGTCATTGTGCTTGTTTGGTTCCAGCCGCTCTTTTCTCTGAAGGAGGCTCTTGCTCTGAGGGTTGACTCACAAAATCAGGGAATGTGCATTAGGACGAAAGCCAATCATGGTGGGGCCGTGGCATGTATGGTTTTTGATGTGTGTGGGGGAAAGTGTAGATAGTTGTTTTGTGACATCTATGTTCTGTGTGTGTTTTTCCTGAAACTGAAAACTCACATTAAGGCAAGCAGTCCAGAAAATTCTCTCCAGTAGGGAGGATGCTGTTGTGTCCAAGTTAAATGCTTTCCCTTCAATGATTTGGGAAAGTACCAAATACATATCTCAATCGGAGTAAAAAAGCAAGGCTGAGAGAGAAAGATTAGCAATTTTGGGTATTTTAAAAGTTTATTTTCATCCATGTTTGCTTTGAAATAAAATTTGGGTTGCTTGTAGATAAATAGCGCTATATTGGTGTGTTAGATGTGAGCATCTCAAAAGTGATTAAGTTACAAGTTTCATTGCAACTATCTGGAACTTAATTACACTGCAGTTCTTGCTATACAGCAGAGCCTGTTTGTTCACCACTGTAAATTTTGAACAGCTCCCCCAGGAGGGGAAAAACAGCAGTGGGGGGAGGATACTTTTAACATCTCCAATTTGGTGTCTTTATCTGGGAAACAATTTTTGCTGTGAACAGCAAAATCGTAGAACTACATAGTGTAGTGAGCTGTCTGGGAGAGAACTATGAGAAATGTCATCATTTGCACATCAACTGCTAAAGGAAGCTAATCTAAATTTCAACAAACACTTGTAAATATCTGTCTATTTGTACTTAAAATAGCATTGCAGAACCCAAACAGAAGCCCTTTTTACCAGGTATTGCACAGTTAGAAGAGATCATAATGACTTTTGACCAGCATCCTGTAAGTAAGGAGAAGGGATGCTTTTTTTCCCCCTTAAGAGACAGGGAAAACTATTTTGCAACGTGCCATAAGCACTTCGCAGCAGTGCTGGCAATGAACTTCTCTTCATGTTGATGTTGATCGTGGGATCACTGGGTTTCTGCAGTGCTTGAGTAATGGCTTTTGACAGTATATGAGGAAACTCTACCCTACTTTGCTTTCATAAAGCCTGTAGACTATTTCTTAAATAGATGTAGCCCTCTCAGGCTTAATTAATTTATTATTTTCTATTTTCATGATGTTCAGTGAGCACTGTTGTTCTAATAACCTTTTTCAGTTTGGCTGTCCTGGACCATAAACTGCAACGTACGAAAACAAACACTTGAGAGTGAGATCTGCTTTACTGAAATTCTTCTAAGCATATGTTTTGGCGTATGTACTCCTAACAACTATGTAAGTGTCCCACAAATGCCAAATAAAACAATACAAGAGAAAACAGATTGTTAACCTAAAATCTACTAAAATACCAAAGGTAAAACAGTCATCCTCCCTCCTCCTTGGCTTGAAACTAAGTCGAAGGAGAGAACCAGATATCAGATCTTTTTCATTAAGTTGGCTGTTTTTCTTGCATAGTATATGTACATTCCTTGATGTTTAAGTTACCTATTTTTCACATCACTGCAAACTGAAGGGTCACAATTTGCACTGTGAAAATACTGTGAGAATTTACTTCTCTGGAAAATGTATTTTAGTGTTTAATGAATATCAGCTTGTGGGCTCATAAACATTTGAGCCTTCGATCTAGTCATTGCAGAAAGGGGTATTCCAGAAACTTTACTGTTGGTGACCTTGGTTTAGTCTTTTACATCTTTGTATTTTGTAAACAAAAATTGTCTTGTAGTGCTTTCTGTAATGCTTAAGTTCTTAAAATTAGAGATCAGCTCTTCTTTTATATTCTGTAATCACGTATGCAAGGAGACAACTGACTGTTAACTCATGTTCTGTAACATGATAATGGGCTTTCTCCAGGAGGTTGAAAAACCAGCCTAGAAGCTGGATATGCACAAATGTCTCCAGCAAAGATTCTTGCTGTGATAATCTACAGCGGTGAGGTGCTGTCTTCAATGTAAGTTTACAGCAGTAGATGATCAAATAAACAACTCCAGTCAAAGAATACAATCTGAACTAATGGAGATAACTGTTCTGTTATTCAGGAGTAGAAAAAAATAGTTCCATAGGTCACAGTGGTTTTGTTGTTTAATTGGAGCTCAAAGGAGTCATTCTTGCTTTCATCCCATGTCCAAGGAATGTGAGCCTGATGCTGTGAACCTTTTATCTTTCCTTTAGAAAGCTGTCTCTTCCCCCCCCCCCCCCCCTCNATGGTCCTGAGATGCTCCAGCTCTTGTGCTGTGTCTGATAGGGAAGGACAAAGACATGGTCTATACTGGGTAGCCTTTCTGCTTTCACCTCTCCTGCCCTTGCACGTTATTATTACCTGATACACTGGTTTTTCCTTCCTCCAGGTTCTCCCCTTGGTCCTTTTCTCCCCTCCTTTCGCTGACCCAGGCTGCCCTTAGTTCCAGAGTGGAAACCTGCGCACCTATGTTTGATTTCTGCCCTTCCCTTCGAATTGGGTATTGACTTCGCTGTGAGAAAACTGTGTAACATCTATTGTGGCAGGGCCCTGGCAGGAGCTGACTGTCGATGCCATACTAACAATAGCTAATGACATTTAGGAGGCTGAGTTTGTGCACAGTTGAATTTTGGTTCTATAGGAGTTGGTTGTGAAACTGTCGCTGACCACAGTGGGATCTGGGTTATGTTTGTTAGTATCAGGTGAATTAAAAGAATTATTTAATAGTAGTTACTGCTGCTGATGTGAAGGGGGCATGCTGTTGCAGTGGAGTTCTCTGGACATGCCCCTGGTAGAGTTTTTAAATGCCCCAACGAGTTCTAGGAGCCATTGGGAGGCAGATGAAAATAATTTTGATCAGGTCATGTCAGAGCACATTGTAAATCAGTATGACTCCCTAGCCAAATGGAAAACCGCACGAACCACGTGACTCAGCTCCCCTGAGACACAAATGTTATTTCTGTCCGATTTTTTTCATCCCCATTCATCAATTTGAGGCTTTCATCTCCTTTTTAAGCAATGGCCTTTTAAGCAGGGGTGAAATTACACCTGTCAGTAATGCATGTTCTTGTTAGTCCATCATTCTGTCATTTTTACAAAAGGAATTACATGGAGGTATGTCCTGCCATGCAAACCAGCCAACATTCTAACTTTCTTTTGAGCCAAGTTCAGTATCTTCTTTTTTGTTAACCATGGTAAAAATGAGAGATGTCACCCGTATTGGAAGACCGGGCAGGAGTGATGCACACATACCTGTGTAATTAGGTGCACAGTAATATCTAATCCCTCTGTCAGTGCTCGAACATAAAGACTAAATTTTGCATCTGACGTGCTATCAGATGTGATCTTAGGCACGAACAAGGCTACCGCGTTCCTGTCAGTCCCAGACTGTTCTTTGCTTGTTTTCTGCCTCTCTAAAACTCTTAAGTGTTCTCCTTCTGAAGAGCGTGGGATAGACACACTTAGAAGTTTAGTCTTTTTTTTTTTTTTTTTCTTCTCTGTCTATTGCACTGATTGCATAGCAGTACTCCTGCCAAGCTTTTTTTGCCGGGTGACTTGAAGACGGTAGCTGTTGTACTCTACTGAATTTTTAACGTGCTCCTATTTAATAGAAAAGGTTAGATTTCTTCTGAAGCGTTTGCATCTTTGACAGATTTCCATGTTTTACCTCTCTGTGGTTAAAGGCATAAATAATGTGTGAGTTGAAGATTCATAGTTCGACCTATTAAGATATATATTTTCAGTAATGGAATTATTTTTCATCTGGGAAATAGAAGCTAAGTCTATAGAATCACAGAATAGTTTGGGTTGGAGGGGGACCTTTAAAGGGCATCTAGTCCAACTCCCCTGCAATGAGCAGGGACATCTATAGCATTTCTTAAAATATTTCTGAACTATTTTTTCTTCATGTGCATGATAACAAGATAGATAAATTCCAGTACTAGGAGATGGGAGTTGTTAATTCCCCCTTCACCTTTGATTTGCAAGAATGATGAATTGCCTCTCTTTGCATTACTCTCTTCGCTTCTGGACTGGATGTGTATGTTGTCTGCGTGGTCACGTAGCAGGACTACATCGTCGGCAATACCTAGCTGTTGCCTTCTGCTGCTGTTCAGCCGTGTGCTAGGTGGGTCTGTCTCCCACACCCAGGTCACGATGGAGAGGCCATAGAAAACACTACGAGGAACAGTCACCTTTTTTTTGACTGTAGTCTCTGTGTTATACTGTTTGTTTAGTTTTGTTTCAACTTGAACTGAAATATGCGCAGGTTTTGCTTCATGAAGAATATGTAGGTAGCCATAAAGTAAATTCTAGCTTTCCACGAGGAGTCAGCAGGTATTACACTGACTTCTCAAGTAGTGCACTGAAATTGAGATCGATTCCTGAGGACTTGAGAATGCACAGAAGACGGGGCCACAGTTGGTGTATAAGAGGACCTAAGACAAAACCCAGAAAAATGTAAGCTTCAGAAGCATTAGGAAAAAATAATATTAAGTTTAATAGATAACACATTACTTCAGGGGCTGCAAACTGAACTAAGCAAGAGACCTCAGGTGTTGCAAGAAGAAATCCACCACAACAAAGGCTAATTGGCATGAGAAAATTGGACTCTCTATTTCACTTAACTGCAACACCAGCTGAGAATTTGCCCCTTAGCATGGTTGGTCTTTTTCTTAGGTACACTCTGATAGCCCTGTGGTGCCAGTAACCTTGCACAAACAGGTGCACCTGAGCAGCTCCTGTTTTGTTAACACAGAGAACAAAGTTAATGCTTTACCAGGTGCAGTTCACACCTGTGCTGGGAGTCAGGAAGACGGTCAAGGTTCAGGAGGGAGCAGTGGGAGGGTGGCAGCCTGAGAGCAGGGCTCTGGCAGAAGCCTTGCAGGACCTGCTTTGGTCCAGCTCCTTGCATCCCCTCTCTGTCACCTGCCAGCCTGTGGGAGCACAGGTGCCCGGAGACTTCAGAGAGTCTCGTTTAGCCTCACTCTGTCTTAAATCTAACTCTTGGCAGTACAAGGGACTGATCAAGTCAAGGCCCTGATGCTGGAAAGATGCAAAATGTCTCAGTTGGCACTGATGCATTTAAAGTACTTGGCCTTTTCTGAAATGTTTGCTTGAATAAACTGAGCTGCCGAGGTAGAAAGGAGAACACAGGAAACCTGATCTAAATTTACAGGTGTCTTATAGACTTAGCTGTCAGATATCCAAGTGTATCACTGTTCAGCAGAGTCATGTTATATTGCTTTTAAGTTGGTTTACAAACCAGGCATGCATGAGGAGAGTTGACCTAATCTGCAGACCTGGCAAATATATTTTCTAATCACCATTTCGGGAAGTTCCTGGAAACATGTATTTATTTATAAGGTGTTTTCTGAAAGAACATGTAGCATCCATACTTAGAATGGAAGTAAATGTCAGCTGCTGTGTCATTGTTGCATGTGGAAAGCAAACCAGGTGGGAGATTGAGCGCTGGCACTCCTGAATTAAAAATGAAACATATATCCAGTAGCTCTGAAGTAAACCAAAAGCCTGGGTTTATAATCACTGCTTCGGTTATCAGGTAGGAATGTATTTGTTCCATTCTCCATAAATCAGTACTCCTGATAACTTATATTCTTGTACTTGTAACAATCTCTTAGAATAAACACTTTTGTATGTGGTTGACCGAAAGAGAGTAACATTAATAGAGTGTTTTCAATACTCTTTTCACTTTACTAGCAAAAAAACTTTACTAGCAGGAAAAAAAGGGAAAAGGTTGTGAAAAATACTAATTTCCCCCTGAAATCTGCAGTCAAGCTGCAGCACAAATGTAGCAGAGAACACCTAAATATACCCATTGCTTTTAACTCAAGGTCCGTGCTGGTGTCAGTTGGGTCAGCAGTCATGCATGCCTGAAGGACTGGCTGACAGGTTTTTTGGTGTATGTATAATCATAATTTTCTGGGTTAATTTCACACTCTTTTTTTTTTTTTTCAGTTTTAGTAGAGCGCTTATAATAGCTGACTTGCAGGGACTGCAGAGGACTCTTGCTTCCCTGTGTGCGAAGTCTGTGTTAGGAGAATATGTAGTCCATGTGAGTTTAATAACTGTACACTGATTTTTCTTAGGGAAGAGGGTGACAGAATGGAGAAAACAGTTAATGGATTAGGTACGTGAATATGTGTTCGTCTGTAATGCAGTGTTGCTATCCCACACACTGAAGTAGGTATTCAGTGAAGCAGGGATCTAAAGAGAAAAAACTGAAAAGCTGGGAAACAAGCGTTAAGTAAAGAACAGAAATTGCTGAGCTATAGGTGCTGAGGAATTTGTCAAAGCTCATAGTAATATTTATATACACAAACCCACTGTGCAGGTCTGGGAGTTGGGCAGTGCTATCATCCAAAGTAAGCCGTCGCTTATTGGCCTTTTTTGCCAGAGGCAAGTGTAGTTTTGATGCCCTTTCCACTGGGGTCCAGCAAAGGAACTTATGGAAAGACAGAAAACCCCTGCTTCTTAAAGAGGAGAATCTTTCTTTTTCCCCCAGCCCTCTCCTTGATTTCCCCGTCCCCCTTTCATGTTGTGTCTAGATAGGGCTCAGGCCTTAGTCTCCTCATAAAGCTGCGTTAAAAATAATTTCTGGTGAAGAGACTGTTGCATCGTCAGAAAGCACCTCAGGGACACTGTCTTCCATGTGTCTTATCTCACACGCTCCTTATTGGCCTGCTGAGTGTGGAAGTGGTTTGAGGCAAGGAGTGCCTCTTGCTTTGCTTGTACATGCACAAAACAGTTTCCCATGGAAGACTGGGGATGCTCCACAAATCAAAATAATTTCTATTTAGCTACATTTTCCTACTGTCAGCACATTTCCTTAGAAAAGGGCAGTGGCGGAGAAACAGTGAGCCAGGTTTTAAATTCAGCAATGGTCTTGGCAACTTTCAGCAGTCTTGCATCTTGCCATATTAGTTTAATGGGTCTCATTTCCTCCTGTGTTACACTTCTCCATGATGGCTCTGACTTGCCTTAACACTCACTGGTCTTGTGGTTTCCAGGCTAGTGACTGCTTCGTTTTTTGCTTTTCACTTTCTTTATCTCTCAGCCATGTCTGTAGCATTTCAGTATGTTTCAAGAGGCTGCTTCTCTTTCTGAAAGTTCATCTATTTTCCTTCAAAGAATTTTTAAAGTCTTAGTAGTATGGTGCGTAACACTTGTTCTCAAACAGTGTGTTAAAACAGTTAGCTTTTATTGATGTTAGGATTTCAATCCATTGTTTCTGCTGAATTTTGTGCAGAAAAATGCTGTTGAATCTGCCTGTAATTAGATTAGTGGAGGGGATTTTGAATTTTGCTGGAAAAACTTGTTTAAGTAGCTCCTGCATGTCTCTGCTAAATTGCAGTAATGTGAATTACTGTTCAAACTAATTACAAAAATGGTGAAAAAGGAAATTGAGATCAAAATGGTCTTTGTCATGCTTGTCTCTGCTGCAGCTGAAAGAAGGGGAACCATCACGCTGTTGTTATCGGAGCAGGTGAAATTCTGGTCGCTGAAGAGATTTCTTTGGATACGCAGCCTTTTATGTGGCCGGTATTTGCTGGATTTAACCCCAAGACACTTTCTCAGTGTTGGTGTTGGTAGAAAGAACTAGCTGAATAAAAGGTTGGCTGAGCTGAATTTTTTTCCCCTGAAGATTTCTATTGTTTAGAAACCTTATCTCTCTCTCATTTTTCCTGCCTGCTTTTTCTCCCATTTTCTTTGTCTCTTTTGTAAATATTTAAGTCTCTCTTTTTTTAATTGCTGAAGCCAAGAGCATCCATCATGTCTGCTGTTGCTTTGCCAGTGAGCTTGTGCTGAGTCAGCACACCCTAAGGTGTCTCCAATCCAAGCAGGCTCACTGAGGGTGCTGTTTCTGGCAGGGCAGCTCAGAGCTCCTGGCAGGGTGTCGGATGCAGATGCAACAATTACAGAGCTAAAAAACAAGGAGTAGTTCTCTGGAATCGTTTGGTAGGAAGTTAAACACTGCATCAGCAGGCTCAGGAAGCGTGACTTGGAGGAAGAAGGACATACTAGTCCTGACCTGCCTTATGTCGGCTTGCTTTTGGCTGTGTTTTTGTGTCTTTTAAGGGTTGTCTTAAAATGCACTGTTTGCACAAAAATGGATTTCGTAAGTAGAGGAAAATGAGCATGAGTGCCTCCTATAGCCATCAGATCCACTAATTTCAGGTTGTCTGCCAAAAGTAAGGTCAAGAAAATGCTCAGGCTTGCTGTTGCCTGGTCTATACGACTCCACTCCTGTTTAAAATCACTGATCGAGTATTAGATAGCTGTTGTCAGCAAGAGCTAATAAAGCGATGACTCTGAAGTACCTAAGAATGATTTGTCAAGAGATGTCCAAACATCTCCCGCACAATGTGTGGAATACGTTGGCAGGTAGGGGCAAATGCAGTTCAAGCAGAGCATGCAAAATGTAGGGCGAACCCCATTGCTTAAAGTCTTTCCAGTGAAGAGAAACACTGTGTTCAGCTGCTTTACATCAGCCACAAGTTCTTATCCTATGTTTTTGTTTTCTGTTTCTTTTCTCGTCTCAAATGCAAGAGGCTGATCCATGGGATGCATTTACAGTAATTGATTTGCTGAATTAGCTAATGTGTCAGAATGAAGCAGGTGAGGATGACATTAAGAAAATGTGCTACAATCCTTTCTTGCTCTCTCGTGAGAGTTGCCCTTAAAGAACATTGGTTGCTTAGAGCAATAGTTTGCAAAACTTAGTATTACTTGCTAATAATAATAAACAACATCGGAAGGTCTGCTATGTTTTTATGACTGCACATCATGTTTAGGCAAAACAAAATGGACGGCTTGTTGCTTTTTGACCAGTACCTATTGCATAAGCTTTTTCTATTAGCAGAAGAAGGTAAAATACAAGAGTTGAACTTTTACAAAATAAACCTTATAACTCAAAGAGCTAGGGGTAGGATTACTGAGACCGCTAGTGTATGTAAAGGAAACTTTCCTGCCTCATCGGAATGATGGCCTGGCTTCCATTGCACAGAATCCTTTGATTTAACTCTGAGGGATGTTGGCTTTTTCTTAAATTTTTCTCTCAGAACCGATCCATTACTTTCAGAGCAGTAAAGCTTGGTTTTTGTGGAAAATATCGATGGAGAAAGGATGAAACCTCGGTACACAAAGAGAATACTGCAACTTCTGTAAACAGTAACATTTATCAAAGCATGCTGAAAGTCTGTGTTTTTATTTGAGCAAAGCTTTTGCATATTTAAGCACAAATTCAGCAGAGTACCTAGAAGCATGCTTAATTATAAGCACACACAGATCTTTGTATGCAGCTGGCTCTGTATGTGTGCTTTAAGATAGGCATGTGCATAAGCACCACGCTGATTTGTAGACAGGTGATGCATATACATGAAAGTTTTATCCTGTCCCGTTCTCTGGCTGCCGGTGGTCCTTATCTCCAAGAAAATATCTGCTGCCTCTTTGAACAAAGAGGACTCAGAAAGTGATATGATGATAACTCGCTGCCTTCTAGTTCCTGATGGCTGAAACATCATAAATGAGAAATGGAACAGAGTATAAAAAGGTATTTATTCTGATACATTTACTGATAGTTACTTAAAATGGAAAGGGAATGGATTTGTCCTAGCTGGACGAAGTCCGTAGTGGGTTCCTGCCCATTTGGTGGGATTGGCAATGGGAATTATAGTAAGCGTGGCTCTTCTTAGTGAGGATTATGTAGTACGGGTATCTTCCGCGATATGTTGGTTGCTGCTTTCGGGTCCCTTCAGTCGATCCAACTTCATTTCATTTCATTTCTTCCTTTTCTTCTGTGGTCTTAAGTATAGTCTTGAAAGAAATTGAAACATCTTATCTTCCTGTGTCATAAGTTGTTTCTTATCCTCCCTGTAAAAGATGAGGTCTGTCTCCCTTTTTTTGTTTGGGTGTTTTTTTTGTTAGGTTTTTTTTGTTTCTTTGTTTGTTTGGTTGGTTTTTTAATGGAGATATCATTGATACTTATTCTGATTAATTTGCTATTCCTGAAGACTGATGCTGAGGACAGAACAAATGAACAATATCACAGGCTTTTGAATTTATTATATGGGGAGATATAATCAGGCATATCGATTCTTTCCTTCCTGCATTTCCTTTCTCTGTAATTAAAAGCAAGTTTCTGCTTGTGGAATAATTCTGTGTGTTCCTCAGAACAATGACTTATTCAAAACCTGAATGCCAAGTAAACTAAGGAGGGAATTAATTGTGACAGGGAACAAAGATTTTCTTTTGAATGACACTAATACTTTCCTTATTAAATAGGAAATTGTATATTCATCGGTTACAGAAGTGTAGGCTCAGGTTTTGGCCTAGCTCACGAACTTGACCAGAGGACTAGAGGGGGAATATAACTTGCGTAGGCCATTCAAATTAGATGTAGCATCTGGAATAAGAGTGTAGGATGTGGCTTCGTGCTGTCCAGAAAAGGACTGACTCTTGCCTGGGCTTTCTGAGCCAGCGTGTCAGCACGTGCAGCATGGCCCCATGCACGGGGAATGGAATTTTGTGGAGAAGGGGCATACTGGGTTGGGCAGCGGTGTGGATAAGGAGGATATAGTTTCTGTAGGATAGTTGGATGTCAGCCGAAGTCAGTTGAGACAAATCAGGTTGGTCTGTAGTTGAGGGAGAAGGCAGGTAGATGTAGCGGAACAAAGTTGTGTTTGTGTGAGAAATGCAGCAAAAAGGTGAAATGTCTGTTTGAAGATTTGCAGGTCGTTTATTTTCTGGTAAGGGAGTTTGGCTTCTCTTCTAGGTTGTTTCTGTGATGAAGCTGCTTTTCTGAGTTACAGGTAAGGGTTTTGATGTTGGTACGGTTGTGGTGCCACAGGTTCTGTACAGCACTGGGAGATGTCTAAACAGATCAATTGTCAGGGTGAAAAAAACAGGTCTTGCATAAATAATGATGAATGAAAGCAGTCTCATGCTCTCCAAGACAGAAATACTGCAGTAGACATCAGGAGAATAGAAATGGACTCTTACCTGCTTTTTATTTCATCTAATCAAACTGGAAATGTTAAAAAGTCATTGTCAGCAGCTGGTAATAGATACAGTGTCATGTACGGTAACAAGCAGAATTGATAGACAAGCATTTTCTTTCCTCGGCCTTGGAAAGCAATGGTTGTCAATGCCTCTCCGTTTCCTTGACGCACCACACAATGGCTGTGTTTGTCTCTGGTTTGTAGATCCAGAATGTTCAGCGTTGAGCAGAACTTGCTCAGCAGAGGTAATAACCTGGTCAGTCATGCAGCTGAAAGATCAAGTTTAAAGTAGAAATTAAGAAGGATTCCCAGCACTATTGTGTTTCAGCCCCATGTCAAGTCTTACACTGCCCAGCCATTTTGCCCTTGACACACACGCATGCCCGCCTGCCTGCCCCGTCTTTTCCTTTTCAAAGGTCCATCCTAAATCTGAGGTCTGTTGTGAACTTGTGTTTTATCTTCAGTTCTTACTGTTACAAGCTGCAATGATATTTTTGGAAAACAGGTTTAATAAAGCACCTCGAGCACTGCTGTTTTTTCTTGAGATATGTTTTTCACCTTATCCCTTTCCAAAATTTACGTTTTTCTTCTCAAAGTACGAAGGAAAGCCTCACTTGGGGTCTTACCTGTATTATGTTGGGAGATACGAGTTTTGTAACTGACTTAGATGGGAGAAGTCCCTCTGCGAAGCAAGCTGCACAGAGCTAGCCCTAAATGCAATGCATATAAAAGCTTTGTCACCCTGAGTGTTTGCTTTGCAGCGGACAGTAGAGGCTTGTCCGCATCAACAGCCAGCCTTTCTGAGCTGTGCTGCTCTGCTCAGTAGACGTGACTGTGCCAGCAGACACAGCTTGGAGGGCAGGGACTTCCCATGCCGCAACGTGGTGGGAGCCTGCAGTGGCACTTGCCTGGCAGTTCCTCATGTCCCTCACGGGACCTCGGGAATGTTTCTGGTTTTGCTGCTGGCTGGAACAGAGCATGAAGGCATTTCTTGATCCAGTGCCGGGATAGAGGATTTCGTTGTAACGTCTTGGGTGAAACAAGGGCATGTAGCAGATTTTACGTCTTGATTCAGGTGACTTTCAAGTCAATTAATTCGACTGGAATATTTTCCTTTATATTAATGGATCCGTAGCTTTTATTTCAGCCATGATGTTGAAATCAGGCTCTGGGGGTACTGGTTTGAAGGTGAAGCTGAAATTAGCTAAGTTGCCCTGGAGAGGTGCCCTGGGCCTTAGAACATGTCCAGTGTATTGGGAGGAGGCATGCGAGCATCTTTGCGTCTGGGAATCGCCAGAACTTTATATCTTGTTCTGATGAATGGCAGAATGGTGATGAAGAAGACAGAACTTTACATCTAGTTCTTGTTCTGAATAAGAACTTTACCATCAGTAAAGTTCCTGTGCAGAAATAGTCAGATTTGGAGCAGACAACTTTTTCAGAAGGACTTTTATGAGTAACATTACTTGAAAAGGTGACATCAGAGCAGGAAATAGACTTGAGGTTTAAAGAAGGGTACTGTTCTATGGGTAGTGACAAGAAATTTTTTCCAACCCCAAAGATCTGCCCAGAGGAGCTTTTTGAAACAGAAAGTAAAGAAACTGTCAAAAAAAGAAGGGGGGTGGGGTGGGGAAGAAAAAACTAGCAAGGCAACAGCAGCAGGAAAGGGTTTGGGAAGATGTCCACGTATTTCATTATTCCTGAAGGGTATGGGAAGCCGCCAGGATTGTTGGAGCCTCAGTTGATTAGGTTGCCCTTGAAAGTTAGTAGCATTGCACGCTTGCTGGACCTCGTGCACATGAAAAACGGAGAAGGAGGCAAAGCAGCCTTTCAGCAGGGTTGCGTGCAAAGGGGTAGTCTTGCGAAGCGATCGAGAGTTTGATATGCAAGAGAGGCACAGAAGGGGAAGGGTGTTGAAAAGTGATTATTGTCTTCTGGTCATAGGTGCTCCGAGTTCCTCTGCCACTGCCTTGTCTTACCTCTTTTGGCAAGCGGAGTCGCAATCAGATGCTTTTGAAAAATCACATCATCAGTCTGCCTGTGTCCCTGTTGATGGGCAGAGATAGGGTATTTCCTATCGCAAAGGGAAATGTACTGAAAATTGTTAAGCCTTCACACACGAAGTGTAACGGTGCAATGCAGTGGAAATAGATGAAAAGTATGTGCGGTGGGTAGAAATAAAATTACTGCATCCAGATCTGTCAGGTCTTTTTTCTGAGGCATGATGATATTAAATCTAATAAAAAAATAACTAAATAAAAGGGGATGTGTGCGGTCCATACTTGTCCCTGGGAAACAGAAGTCTTTCACGCTTCTCACTGTATATTCTGCCTTAGCTTCAATGGCCTTTTTCCCTGGCAAGTTTGCGCTCTTCCTTATTTCCCGCAGAGCCTGCTGAGGTTTAGACGTGTCCGCTGGTGTGTTGGCAGAGCCGAATCCCTTCTGCCATCTTCTCTTTCTCCACAGTCGGCTCTGTGCGGTGCCACGTAGCACACCAGGCTGTCTCTGAGCAAGACGATGTGCTTGGAGCAGCTTGGCATGCTGCTGCATCAGGCAGAGCTGTGAGGGCTGATGCTGAGAGCAGAGCACATCGTGGTGCCGATGCCCCGCTGGAGAGAGAAGCCTGGTTGTGGAAGGTCACGCTAACTGGGGAGCGTTTGAACAGCTTTGCACTGAAGGATACAGATTTCTTGACAGTGTCACGTAGGTTTGAGGAGTACCTGCTATTAGAAAGAGAAAAGATACCTGAATTATCAACAGCATAAACAACAATTATAAAAGTCTTATCTTCTCTTTCTGTGGAACTGTGCGTCGATTCAAAGCACAAAGGAACAGCAGACAGACTGCATGAAATATTACGAGTTGAAAACTAAAAATGGATGTCTGCATTAAAAATAGGATGTCTAGGACAAGAAGGATCCATAAGAAAGATGAGAGGGCCAAGCAGTTAAGGTTTCTAGGGTAAAGCCGGACAGACTATCCATTAGAGGTAAAATTACCTTTGGAAGTAGAAATGTAGTGCGGTAGTAATGGAGCTGTGACAAGAGGGGGCAGGAACACTCCACAGCGTTCAAGGTTGAACTGAGGTTCGCTTAATGCAGGGGAGTGGAAAAGCCATCAGCCACAGAGAAGGGGAGACAAATCAGTGCGTGAAAACCAGCGTTACAGGACTTGCGCTGACGTTGACTTGGGATATTTGTACAGTGAACGTGATTTAAATGCATTATGTTCTTTCCATCAGGCTTGTAACTAACCCTAAGTATCCCTGTCTCCTGCAACTGCATCTTTCTGTGGCTGGAGACTGGAGATAAACTGAGTTCTTCAGAAATTCAGAACTGTATGTTTTTAGTGTATTCTCTGCTCTTCTGTGGATTACAGAAGAGCTGCTGACATTTGTAGCCGCTGATGTTTAAGGAAAAAGTAAACTTTTTTTTAAAAGGTTGTCTGGTATCCTCTGGCAGCATTGCATGCTATATTTTGATTATTCATTTCATCCTGTCAGAGTGATCTTGTAGCTTAGTCGACTTATTAAAACAAAGGGGGGGATGGATATAGAATTTAAAGTGATGACACCATATTCTAGCCTACTGTCATGCATCATTGAATGTCTTCACATTAATATAGTATTTTTTTTACAAATTCATTGTACATATTTTTTACCAGGCTTTAAGAGTTTATTCACATGAAGTTTGCATAACTGAGTGCAATTAATGGAATGGAAAATGTCATAGTAGCAAAATAGCAGGCCGCAGTATTATTTCAGCTTGCATTTTATGTATGTTTTACTGTATTGTGTGACCTAATAGGTATTTCAAGTGCAGTATTCCCACTGAAGTTTTTAGGAATACTTAATAGTGATTGTTTATGTGCAATTAAAATGCACCCAGAACTCGTCCATTTTTTGCTATTCCTGTACTGTTTACATATGTTCAAGAGCTATACTCTCCCCAGCCATGTGAACTCTCTGCGCATGTACAGGTCATTCCTGAATTTCTGAGGAGCGCTTTCTGGTGCATTTGTAGGCTACGTTGAACTTTACCTACCTCTTTCGATTCTTAGGTTTGTTATTTGCAAAAAAAAAAACCAAAACCCCCAAAAAACCCCAAAACAAACAAACAAACCAACCAAAAAAAAAAAAAAACAAAAAACCAAACCAACCCCAAAAAAAACCAACCCACCAAAACCACAAAAAACCCAACCAACCAAAAAAAGAAACACAGCAAAACCCCCAAGCAATCAAAAAAAACCCCAAAACACAAATCAACCAACCAATGAAAAAAACAACCAACCCCCCCCCGCAAAAAAACAACCAACCAAACCCCCCAAAAAAGAAAGAAAGAAACAAACAAAAAAATCCCAAACCTGAAGTGACAGATAGTAAAATCCATCAATCAAATTGCATTTTAGCAGTAAATTAGCCTGAATTTTACCATCAACAAGAGAAACAGTGTCTTAAATAAAATACACAAGCTTTAATGTATTGGGTAGTTCTGTATTTCTTCCTTGAATATTTCTTTCTTTTTTGTCTTCCAATTCAGGATTGAGCAAAATATCACCTCTCTAGAGACTCAGCTTGTTAACACTGTCGTTAATTGTTGTGGTTTGGGAGCATTCATAGGCAGAAAAGATTCTTTGGAATAGGGATTTACTACAAATACAATATTTATGAGATGGAAATATTTCTATGTTCTTAATATTCAAAGCTTAATTAATACTAATTTCAGTAGCAGACTAACCTGGTAATCAATTTTAATGCAGCCAACAGCCTGTTCCTGTTAGTAAGACAAAGTAAACCGGACTTTGTGTGGTCTTATCTCCAGCAGCATGGTCATGGATTTAATCTTAGGGATGAATCATCCAGAGTCTTTAAGGATTCAATCTCAAGACCCTTAAAAATTGAGTTAGTTGGATTAATCTTTTCATGCTCAAGTAGCCCTGTCCAGTGTCCAGGTATTGGAGTAAAATCCTTTACTATTGACTGATGATGATCCTGATGAGAGATTTAATGGAACAATTGCTCATTGACGGAGTTGATCCCTCCTTGACTCAATTCCTCTTGAGCTGAGCTAGGAAGAAATGCACAAGATATATAGGAGACAAATCAGGAGATCTGGAAGGTATGGAAAGATCCCTTCGAAGCACACCTGACGGTGGTCTGCATGTGGTGGGTAACATTCTGTGGGCTTCAGTCACACACAGAGTTTTGAGATCATTCCTGGCATAACCTGTGGAACTTGCTGAACTTGCTTAGGTGTGAGTTGATTCGTCGTCTAATACTGAGTTGGTTGAGTTGAAGTAATTATTTCTTATAGTTTTCCCCCATGAAAATTTGTTTGGTAAACCTGTCCTGATAGAAGTAATACTTCTCCTGCAACGTGAGGAAGACTTTCTAGATATCATTTGGACCGTAAGTTAATTAAAATGGAAGATTTCTAGTGCCAAACCACAACTGCTTTCTTAGTGTCTGTAATCTTGCTTTAAACTGATGCAAATACATGTGTTCTACATCTGTACTGGAGAGTTCAGCCTTGACATTCCTTCATCCCGTGTAATATTTGTGAAATAAAAGAAAAGAGAGAGGATTGGATTTGCTTCATACAGATGGGATATTTAGTCAGCTTGGAAATGCTTCCACCATGGTTTCAGTACTCAGTAACTATTCCTGACCACCTGTGTTCAATTTAAATTGATAACTAGTTGTGACTTATTCTACTTTCACATCAATTAATTACTCTAGGTCTACTGTGGAGAACAAGATGGAGGCAGAAGATATTAGAAAACGTAAACAGCAGTAACAGTGCAGCCTCTTATCCTTGCCTTTGAAAAGCACTGCACTTAGTCCGGTCACAGGACTGACATTCGTGATCAGTGCTTGCCTTCAGGTGCCTCCTTCTGAGGGCTTTCCCCATGAGTTTGCTCAAAGGCGATTTCCATCATGTATTCTGTGCTTCCTGGTAACTGGTCCCTTTTTTGTTTAACAGCAGGAATCAATAAACATTGTAAATAAGTTGGGAGCAGACTCTTGCTTTTAGTGATCAGCAGTAGTGAAATGATATGATTGCAAATAAAGCAACTTCTGTTTTCCATGCAGAACTGTAACAGTTGTAGGATATATATATATGTGTGTGTGTGTGTGTATATATATATATTTTTCGTTGAACTGGCACTTGCAGGCAGTCAATATAAAAATATTGTTTATCATATGACTGAACTAGTGTTGACAACTAGAGTTATCAAAATAAGGTGGGATAAAATAAACCTAATTTTATCTTTTACTTGACACAGGAAATTAGATAGATCTCTTCATAAGTTTTCTTGGGTTGCTCATGTTGCATCATAATGGCCTATTGCCTTTCTTTTGGCTCTGAACGTAGCTGAAACCTAGCTTTTATAAATGTGAATAGTAGTGGTTGCCAAAGTAAATTGTATTGACTTGGGTGTTAAGCGAAGACTATCAAGCTGTGTCCCTTGAATTACATTACGCTTATTCCTTGACCCTGCGTGCCCTGTTCCCTTCTTTTCTCTCCACTGTGTATAAATCTAGTATCCAGTGCAGATTGAAGTCAAGCGCTTCCCAGGAACACTGCTGGGTCAAATAATTAGCGCTACTGTTGGGCAAACTCACTTCAGGAGTATTGCCCGTGGGAATCACCACCTAGTTCAGGTCTCCTGTGTTGCAGAATGTTGAAGACCGTTCACCTCAATAGGTCAATACCTCAGGTAACAGAAACTATAAACACAATGTGAGGTTCCAGTTAGATCAGCCCCTTCTGTTGTGCAGAAAGGCAAGTCAGAGCTGGATGCCACACAGATCAAAACGTAGGTCAGGAGCATTAGCACTGGGCATCAAAATGCAGCCTTGGGTGCTAGCATTTGCTTGTACCTTTTAGCAAATATTTCTGATATGTCAGGCTTAGTGACTGGCTTTTGCCAGGAAAAACCTTGGAAGTTGCTGGTAGAAGGGAGAATAATAAACTGACAGACTTAGAGGAACACTTTCAAATTCTAGTTCTGAAATCATTTGTACAAGTCGTCAGGTTTTGTTTTCTTTTTTTTTTTTTTTTTTTTAACATATCACAGGCATAGACATTACTGTCACACAAAAATTTACGGAGTAAATGTATTGCAACTGTTGTCTAAGATGGGGACTAAATCAGGTAAGAGAACGGCCAGTGAAATGACAAATGGCCTTTCACCACAGATCCTAAATATCAGCGGGTAAAGTAAATCACAGTGAAGATGATGACCTCGTCCTTCACCGCAAACATCCCAAATGGCCACGGTTGAGAAGGAATTTGATAGGCAGAGGGTGTGCTACACCAGGACCCTGCACTGCCATAATGTCGTAGTCTCTCCCTGCAAGGGTGTGTAGCCTCAAACTTGGGTCGCGAGAACGTAGGCAAATGATGACTGCATGCTTTCTTTAGAAAAACAAATCCAAATGTTTTGGTCAAATGTGAAGAGAAGGTGGCACGGAACCTTTTTTTTTTTTTTTTATTATTATTATTATTAAATAAACCCCAACCCCTAGCCTAGGCTTACCTGGAATCGCGAAGATACATATTTGTGATGCTGTAAAGCCACAAAGTGGCTTTTGTAGGGAAAGATTTTACAGTGACGCTGTGACTATATTAAAAAAAACCCAAATAAACCAGTCTCAACCATCTGTGAATTGTTTCTTGGGCACTGAATGCAGAAGAAAGAGTTCATGTCTTGCAGCTGAACCAGTATCAGTTCTCTGAGTAACGCCTAGCTATTTATTTGAGATTGGGTATCGTTAATTCTGTGTTTTTAAGGATATGCTGTGAATGCTTTCTGATTTTGTGTTTTTTCTTTCTGTTTGTACAGTAGCCAACTGGGTGCGCTAAGGTATCGGCAAAATACAAGTACTGATCTGCCCCGATGCAAAAACACAACCCTCTGAACAGCTCAAAGTCTGTGCTAAGTATCTTAGACCTGATGTGCCACTTGCTTGTGTAGGTTTTTGTCGGATGCAGCCCCAAGCACTTGGGCTTTTTTTCTGTATTGTACAACAGCTATTGAACCACAGCTCCGCTATCTATAAAAGCAACAGGGAAACTATATTAGAAGGGTACTCCTAATATTGTTAAACAAAGTCTTCCAAGGAGGAAGAAATGCCAAAATTAACATTAGTTTCTCTCTTTCTTAAACTCCTTGTTATGTACACTTCATGCTCTTCTTTCTTCCTTGCATCTTTACCTGGACGTGTGCTCCAGTCTCGGGAGTTGGATCTCCTCTCCATCCATGTTGGGTTCATGTGTATGCTTTCAAAGCTTTCACTGTCTAACTCCGAGGCTGTAGAGTCCAGGAGCAACCATTATTAACTGGGCTTTGCATGGGAGGGAGCATTTTCATATTGTTTTCTCATGCTGTTTTAACCACAGTGGGGTAAAGATCCAGATGTGGCAAGATGCATTGTCCTTTATTAGACTGAATGATGTATTTAGCATAAGCAAGTAAGCTTTCAGGCACGCAAACTGTTCTTCATTCTGTTGTTTTGTGGAATATTCATTATCCAGTTTGCCCTGTAACAACTTCCAGAGAGGCTTTGCTGGTACGACCAAGTGAGGGTGGTACAGGAGCAGTCCGTGCTGTTTGATGCTTACCGAGCAGTGCGCTGCAGTGCTCCTAGGCTTCCTCCGGCTTCTGGAACCAAACGCTGACGTACTCTGAGCAACGTCCTAGGCTGTTCTCCGTGTCTGCTTTCCAGTGGCCGCAAGTAGTAATGTCAGAGGGTCTCGTGAATGGCAGAGTCTAGAATGTGGTTGTATTGCTTGTATCTGTTCCCCTGCGAAGAGGGTTACTGTTATGGAAGGAAGTCTATATAATTGTTAAAAGACCAAGTGCTGTGTGAGGAAATGATATCAGTGCGTTGGAATGGATTGTGTATGCGGGCCAGGAGATCTTACATTTATTAGCATCAAACAATAATATTTACTTGATAACAACTTCTAGAGGTCCTTCCTGAGGCTGCAGAGGTAGTGACCAGGAGCAGCCTGAAGCAAATAAAGAAGAGGAAAATGAGCTATAAAGTTATCTGCCCAGGAATTTACTATAGGAACGAGGGAAATTTAGGAAAAGACCCTCTGAGCCCATATGCGTGTTCTGTTTATTGGGTTGTGCCCTCTCTCCAGTGTGGGGTGTGCCAGTTCTCAGTAAGCTATCTACGGAGATGCTTGTGCCAGCCTGGACTCATAGACCACGAAGACTGAGGCAGGTAGAATAAAGCACCGAAGAGTGGCTGAAGAGGGAACAATGAAGGAAGCCGGGAGGTGACTACGTTAACACAATGTAAATGCATAACTCCACATTCTTGGGAGAGTTTTGCTGAAACACTGACTTTTAAAGAAAATATTTTGGGATCATTATTACAGGAAATAAATTTCATGGTGTTTTTAAGTTGTATCTATAAAAAGCTAGAAAGGATACTGAGTAGACAGTACTGGTCTGGTGAGCGGGCCCTGCAGCTGTGTTGGCTTCACAAATGTTTTGCATGTGCTGTTCTTAAAGAGCAAAGGAGAAGGAAAGGGGGGAAAAAACCCAAGACAAAAATCTTTAGTCTCCTCATTCTCCAAACCATGAGAATTCTGTCTCTTTTTTGTGTTGTAATTGTATCAATTATGGTTTGCATTTTTCCGTTAAATGTTTGAAATAATTAGTAAAGACTTTAACTCCAAGAAGCAGCTGTTGAGAAAATCAGGCATAAAATGAGCCCAGCGATATTTGCAAAGTGAAATTGCAATTATGTAAATTCCAGCTACTGGATTTCTAAGCATGGGAGCCCGGGAGAACAGAACTGGAAAGCTCTCAATTACATTGGAGAAAAATAACTTGTTTGCGTTACAAGGTAAGGCCACGCTTGGCAATTCTGTTTGTGAGCGTGCAGATTGGGTCACGGACACGTTCGCTTGCTTATTCTATTTTGATGTGGAAGTCGAGTGGCTGGAAGTTCCTATCTTTAATGATTTCCTCTTGTCCCCTCTAACAAACATCAGCACAAGGTTGTCCAACACCATTTAGAGTGTTTACTGGCCAGCGTTCAGCTGAGATGAAAAGGCAGACACTTAATCTAATCTTCTTGAATGTCTTGGTGTTTGCACTTGAAAGTTTTCTTTTTAGGCAGTCTTTGAGCAAGTGCAGAACAAATTAATGTTACGGTTTGACATTGACTGACCTTTTGAGAATGACTACTGCTACGGAACTCTTGAGGCATATTTTAAAGAGCTGTTTGCCGTAGACCACAGTAAGTAGCAGGGGGAAGAAAAATCATTATTCAGAACTGCATTTAAGTATCAATCTGAGCAGTATCTGAGGAAATTCACCCCTGTGAATTAAGTGCTGAGCTGCTTCAACTTGTTGTTAAACAGTGGTTTAGACAACAACATGCAATACATGAAAACTAGATTCCAAGTTTTTATGTTAGGTCAATTTTGGTAACTCAAGCCTGCCTTGAGGCATGAAGGAAGTTCAGATGTGAGTGGATGTGAGTTCACAACTCGGCATGGGTGCCCAAGTCTAGCTTGTGTCAGCTGGAGACATTTGAGTTCCTGAAAGTTGTTATGACATAGTTCCTTTTAATCTGCTCAATTCCTTTCTGCTTGGAGCAGTCACTGCAAGGTCTTCAGAACGCGAGGAGGTATCTCTGTGCTAGAAATGTACTTTCACAGCTCTCTTCTTGAGAAATAGAGTTGGTGTTTAGGGAAATCTGTCAGGCAGTAGCCTACAGCAACGTATTGAAAGATTGGAGAAATGTATGAAAATGAACAATTATTGACAGGACTAACTAAGAATGCTTTAATGGGCAACTAAATATATAAATACATGCTATGTTCTGATCCTCTATGTTATTGACCCAATGGTTTCTGCTCTACTGAACAAAAAATAGCCAGACACATTCTCTGTCCCCCCCCCCNAGTTTTCAGTGAAGGTCTTTATCCTATGGGCTAATTAGTTTTTGGCTGGTATTTAAAGGACTGCAGAAGGCTTGACCTGTGCGGTGCCCGGAGGCAGTAACAGGAGCATCAGGATGCTGGTGACATGTGCATCATCTGATGAAGTTTCCAAATTCTTGGATCTGCTGACAGTTGTGAGTGAATATGGCTGCATGTTATTAAGCCAAGTACAAGAGCAGTTAAGAAATCAACAGTTTTATCATCAGTTGGTCCAAGTCCACTGTTATCATGAGCACCGGTACGCAAGGTTAAGGATGAAATCTAGAGACAGTAGTAAAGTAATTGTGTTGGCTCACGTGGTACACTTGGGAGAGTCAGAAATAGAAACTAGGTCTCCTTCGCACCAAGATATGTGCTTCAATAGTAAAACAATTTGTTTTCCACCATCCAAGTCCCCCGGCACTGTTTTGGAAAAAGACCTAGAACAGCAACTTTTTATTTGAAATCCTCCTTGCATAGCAGACACCTTAACTTATGTGCAACAAATAAAGATAAAAATTGCTTGTTCATACCTCTCGATTCAGCCGTATGCTGCAAGCGGTGGTCTTGACAGATGCATTTTTCCCTAGAGATTAAATTCAGTTCATCAGACTTAGGTTAAATTTGAAGGATCTGAGGTAAAATTCCAGAGCTCCATCCATTAGCCACTGAGCCCATAGCGTCCGCTTTAAAACAATGCGATGGGAAATGTAACCCAATGCTTGGGAATTAAACTAGGGCCAATTGCGCTGCATTCGTTATGTCATACCACACACATCTGATAAGGGAAGACATAATGCTGTTGGATAAGTTCTTGTATACAAGAATTCTACAGGTCATGCAGAGAGAGCTGTTTTTTATTTAATAAGTAAGGTATGCAGGTGCTAATTTGAACCATATGTACACGAGGCCAAAGCCAAAGTTTGTTGCACCGCAGTGAGATGATGGCCTAGCGTTTCTGTGGGGCTGGAGGGAGGCTAGTTTTAGATTAATTTTTATGTACTGAAGTATTTAGGCAGCCATGTATTATGTTGCTTGAACTCTTTATTTCAGTTTTGCTCAAAAGGTTACCTTCTTCTATTTCCTCCATCAATCAGAAGCCCTTGTGATACTATTTTACTTGAGGAAACATTTCCGGGAGAGGTAGAATTGGTACTGAAGTAGCAGCAGGTTGTTTGGCTGAACCAGCTCCTGCTATCCCTTGAGTCAATGGCATTTGCCTCGCATGTCTTGTCCTTGAGGTGAGGGCTTTACGATGTAGACAGGCTCTTGCACAGGGTGCCCGTGTGCAGACTGAGATAGTCCTGCCTCTGCTGCTCTTAGTCCCTCGAGTGACAGAGGAGCAGCTCCGTGAGGCGCCGTGTTGTGGTGCGGTACAGGCATGAGCTGGGGAGCTGGTGCAAAGCAGGTGCTGCTGTGTTATGGATATACCTTTTCTACGCTTTTAATTTAATTTTAGGTGGAGAGAGCTACCCCATCTGAAATGTAGCTCCTTTATGAATAGCACTGTCATAGTACCTGGTTAGGAATTTATATATATAAAGAGTTTTCTCTTGCCTCCCTTATTCTTTTCTTCAGACAGCAAGAAATAAATCTTGACTATTTGCGTGATTTGCTGTATTTTAAGTGAATGCATGCAAGAGACAGAAGGCTGCATCAGAAAGCTGCTCGTTGCTTTTGGTTCGCAAGGATGGTCAGTCCAGGAGTGCATTCCAGGTTCACTGAGAGAATGGGGAGAAGGGAGGAGACCAACCTCCACACACTGAAGTTACGCCATGCTCAGGGTTGTATTTCCTATCAGTGCTGTAACGTAAAATGACATTGAATGATCCAATTCACCTCTGGTGAACGTGGGCAACTTAGACCTCAGAGCTTTAAAGGTGTGAGGCTTGGCATCATGATAATGATTGTGCCAGAGGAGCAGAAGAGGTTGCAGGCTTCACAACGAAAATGCTCCTCGGTGGCCTGTGAGGCCTTATGCAGATTGGCATTTTTGTTTTGAATCAAGTTTATTGTGTTTGGCCAATTCCATCCTTGCCCAGTGCAATGGGAGAACTAGTGTTGAACCTGCAGGTTGATTATTGACAGAAATTCTGGAGCAAGACTTCAGCATGACTGTTCTGAACAATGCTTTCACGCACGGAGTCTGGGTGGACGGTGTTATTGTTTGGCTTTATGACAGGTTAAGAGGTTTTTCATACTCGAACCTCTATAAGAGGTTTTTTGTAGTCTTTTAATGAACGTTAACCTATCAAAATCAATGGAGTGCTTTGCTTCTCTTGCATTTCTGCTCCTCTTTTCTTTTTCTTCTACTTCATAGTATTTGTGCATTCCAGGGATGTTCTTCTGTTGTTGCCGCATAGCGTAATAGCAAAAACTACACTAATGCTTGCACAAAATTTCATTGATCCCTTTACAGTGCTTATTTGGGAGTGTGTTATGGGGCCTGGCATCCTTAAAAATAGCAAGGTTGCTTTCCAAAATGGGCCTGAATTGACCAAATCGGCAGAGTTGCAGCACTCAATACAGTTTGGAACTGAGCTGTTACTAGTGCGTTTAGCAAAATCATAGACATATGTAAAGGACTTGTTTAAAATAGTTGTGATTTTACTCTATGGTATGGAAATCAGTTTCACCAGGAGATAGCAGTATCCTCACTGTAATAATATAAAAATAATCCACCTAGAGGTAAAATGTTGAAATGCAAAATAGACTTGCAGAAATGGGTAGCCGGAATAAAATGTATCCTCTAAAACATGCACTGGGCAAATTCAACCTAAAGTGTATTTGAGAAGATCTGAAGGCACTGTATTATATCAAAAATTAATGAACCTAGCAGTTGAAAGTACAAAACAAAAAAAGGGGGGGAGGCAAAAAAGAAGTACCACGTTGTTATTTTGTCTGAAATAAATAGTTACTGCTGCCTTACTTTTGTATTACAGTTATGAATTACTATAATGGTGGTTATGAGGATGGGAAAACCTTCCTGCGTTTCTTTTTATAAAATTGAGTAAATTGCTACCATATTTATATGCCAGTTTTCAGCATAAGTACAATTTTCACTTGCCTGAATGCACTTTACCTGTCTTTGGTTCAAGCTCCTTTGTACGTTCTAGAGGTTGTTTTATTGTCTGTCTGAGTTCTGAGTCACTCGCTATGCAGTATCTCAGCTTCCTTTCTGAGTTTGGGATCGCAGACCATAATTTGTGGCTGATCTAACAGCACACCTGTGTTCAAGCCTTTAATTTCCTGGTTGTCCCGTTCAGGCTGTGAGCTGAATGTGTCGTTTTCCATGGTGATCTCTCCCTCTCTCTCCTCTTTTTTTTTTTTTTTTTTTTTGGTATTATATTAAAGGCAGAGGCAGCTGCTGTGGTTCTGGTGATATTGTAGCTATAGAGTGAGAAACCATTCTGCTTTCCTGCCTATTAGTCCCTCGTTTGCCTTGTGTGCTACGCCTCTACTAGCCTTCCCCTAATAACTACAGAACTGCCATCTCGGGTTGTACCCTCATCTCTCTGCAGAGTCTGTTTGGTGTTTTCTCAGGACCAGAAACTTTGATTCCTGCAGAATTGGTGCCGAGTGTGCTTTTTTGCCTAAGAATAGGCAAAAGAAGCATTGAAATCCCAGTGAATATATTATCCAAGAGGTGTTTTTTAATCATTTCCCAGGGATGTGCCAGTCACCAGCAGGTAAATATGAAACAATGAGCTTTAAATGTAAGTTGTATTCTTCTGTGGTTCCTTGGAATCAGACTTTCTGCAAGTCACCTAAAATTGCACGGAGAAGGCTAAGGGCAGTAGTGAAGGTTATTCTGCTAAGACCAGTTTGCCCTTTTTATTTTCTTTTCGTGAAGAAGATCCACTTGATAGAAGCTATCATTTCCATAGGCAAAAGGAAGTATTTTTAATAGGGTGGAATCTCTAGGTTTCTGTCAAACGCGCTCAGTGTGATTATTGAAAGAACTAAAAGCTGAATGATGAGGTGAGAGCTGGTAATGCAAGTGCTTTTAATTTACTGTGATTGTTAACTTATATATAGGTCAATGAACTTAATGAAGACAGAATAAGTGTTCGGTTCGACATTAGTTGCTCTTATTCAAACCATCAATGGGAAGGTATTTTAGTTTTATGATTTACCTCTCCTCATATGTCCAGATGTAGAGAAAGCACCTTCCACATGGGCCAATAGTGCTATGAAGCTATAATGTCAAGTCTTTGAATTCTGCCAGCTCTATTGCTTTCTTCACCTGTATATTTTTCCTCCTAAACACGCTAGAGTTGAAAGAAAGAAACTCTAAATGCCTATGTAGTCGGTAAGGTAAACTTTTACCAAACAGCATTATTAAAATGTCTGTATCTTGCGTTCTTATCAAACAACTCTAGTAATTTTTTTCCCAGTGTCAGTACGATTTACACAGGGAGAGGTACACAGTTTCTTCTCTTTCAAAACCTACTTTGTTGTGGGCTTTTTAGCAGAGTTTATCTTGATGAATGCTCTCAGGTGCGTATACACATTTGGGGTCTGAACAATGATTTGATAATGAATGTATTTCACATACAGTTGACCATTCAGTCTTAAATGATAGAGAGGGTTATGTTTCAGTCTTGTTTCTCTTGGGTTTTTTGACCGCTATAGAATTGGAGTTTGAGTCCCTCTTTTTTTCTTACCCAATGAAAGAAAGCAATGAAAACCAGTGATTTGTGTTCTCAAGAGATGTCATATTTTATTAGAAGGAGTTAATTGAAATTCGTCAAAATGCAAATTGCTGTATCGGTTCCCTGTTACCTCCGCTTTTTTGTTTTAATCTTTTGGACAAGGACATACTGAATTTGATGGCTTAATTCAGATTCCAGCAGGAACACCACAGGTAAAATTTTCCAAACCTTTGTTGTGCCTGAGGAACACCATGGGAATGTTTGTTGCAGAATGCTACCTCTCAAGCCCCATGCCGATGTTACTTAGCCATGTTAGAGTTCGTGATCTAGACTGATAGTGGAGTAAAGAAAATCGGAAAACTTCCTGATGGAAGAAAAACATTGATTCCTTGACAAATTCCTTATACTGCATATGAGCGGAGGGATCCTCCGGGCTTTTCTTCAAATGCCCTTAATTCTGACAGCCATCAAGAAGATGAGGCAAGAGAAAGCTTAAGTTTTCTTAAAAACTTCCAGCTGGGAACATCTGCTCCTAGTACGGAGGCCTCTCAGCTTTGACGAAGGAACACTCAGTTTATCTGATAGCTTTTCTACAAGCTCTATCTCAAAAACAGGATGATGGTGCCCTGCTGTGTCCAATGTCTCTGCAGTTTTCTTTCACATTAGGATAGATGGATGTGCCTCAACTCCACTGTTACTCAGAAATGCAGCAGATCTGCAGCTGGGAGGCAAAAGGCAGATTCACACAGACAAACAGGAAAATGTCTTTTATGAGTAATTTTACATAGATTTTATACCAGTGTTCCTTTGACTTTTTTCTTCAGGAAGGCACCTTGACTTGGTTTTAGTATAGTCCAGGACCCGTATATTCAGGACTCTGTTCAAGAAACAGCTGTGTTCAAAATTCCCGTAGCTAATTATGCTGCTTTGCTTTTATTTAATGTATTCTAACTTCACCTTGAAACTAGTTGGGCTTTGCCCTAGTCCCAAGCAAGCTCCTGGGGTCCCTAGCTGACCTTTGGGGGAGTGTGGTTGTCACAGCCTCTGACTGCAAACCCTTCTCCATAGCAGCAAAAGACTGGGGGAGAGCCAGGGACCAGTACTTGCTCTTCTTTAACAACAGCTATCCTCAAACGTACAGTTTACCAAGATGCCTTAGGATGTGCAAAATGTGTTTATAAGAGAACTCCAAACTATTGCCAAAAGATGAGTACATGTTATGAAAACATGGCAGATATTTTGTATCTGGCATTTGTTTTCAAATCTTAAGGACAGGACAGACCCATCTGTGTAAAAACCTTCTACAGCTCTCCACAGTTAAGTGAAATGAATTCAGAAATATGAAGTAACCCAGCCCTTTTCCACCTGAGCTACTGGGATAGCTTCATTAAATGGTAGATCAGCAGGGGGTGAAACTGGAACCATGTAGCTTGTCTCCATGTTATCTCCAGAAATAAATTACACTGATCCTGTCCTCACAGGTACTGTCATCAAAGGCCATTCAAATTTGCAAGCATGTGTATATGGTGGGTTTATAGCTATCTCTTCAGATGGCTACTCAAAAGAATTACAATTTTAATAAATCTATATGTCGCAGTAGTGTTTTCTGAATTAAATGTCATGATTTTAATCCAGTCCCTAGTTAGGTTACCCAAGAAAAAGCATTCGACTCTGAGAGTTTACATTAGTTGCTGTCTCTGTCATGTCCTTAGAAATTTTTGAGGGACACCCCCCCAAAACAACAACAAAAAAACCCCCTCAAGCCTCATCATACTTCAATTTATATTAATTTTTATTTTTGTTGAAATTTATGGCAAAGAACTAATGAAAAAGCCAGTCTTAAGGGATGGTATCTATTCATGTCCCCACAGCTCAAACTTGAAAAAAAATTGTAAGGAAAACAACTTTCTGTTGTACTTTCCATGGAGACAACACAACCAGAGTTTGGAAAGGAAAAACTAAAAAGGTGGACATCCATTAAAAAAAAAAAAAAAAAAAAGAGAGAGAGAGGGAGAGAGATATCTGCAAAAGTGAGCTGAAATGTCTGGGGTAAATATATAGCACAACGAAGGTATGCATAACTTATTAGCTTACTCTAGTGTTTCTAGAAAAACAGATGTTGGCCAAGCAGCACTTTGTCCAAAAGATCTCGGATCAGGGTGTTGATGCTTTGCTTCTGCATTTGACCAGAGCTGGTTGGTGGATCTGTGCTTTCAGCTGCCTGTTGGCATTATTGCTTGTCACTCAAATGGGCTGAATGACTCCACGGTCTTGAGAAGCAGTTTTCTGCTTTGCAGTTTTCCTGCATGTTCCAAAACACAATCCCTGTAAAGCAACAACTAAAAAAGTTTAAGAAAATGCTTTTGTTTGTTTGCTTTTCTCTTTTCCCCTTGTAAAATACTGATCCATTATCCAAATAGGTATAACATCCTTCCCTGCCTTTGAGTTGCTTTCTGAGGAAGCGTGCTTACTCGTGCAAGAGCTGAGTTTGACACTGTGCTTAGGGGAGTGCAGGAGGGTGCACAGGGAACTGCAGGATCGTTCCTGTTTGCCTTCAGCTGTAGGAAGTAAAGCCAGAAAGGGGAAAGATTTCTTTTCCTGAAGAAAAAGGAGATGCCTCTCTCAGCTGGATCTTTCTGCGCTGTACTTCAGGCACACAGCTGGAAAAGACGTGGTATAAAGGATGAGACTGTTCTCTGTTCTAGGAGGGCAGAAGGAAGGTGCATAGTTAACTGAAAATGGGTAAACACTTACTCATTCGTAGTCTTTAAGGAGTCTGCTCTGACTGAAAGCTAGCTTGAAATGCCTTTGGCCTGAATTTTTCCCGCTGCTGAATGAGAAATTGATGGCAGAAAATAATTTATCTGTTGTTTCTCCTTTGATCCTCAGACTTTTGAGGATCACAGGCATTTGCTTCTAACCCTTTAAATGAATCAAAAAAGGCTCTCAGTTCAACTTTCACTTGGAAGAAATGCTCTTATAACCTTTTCTTCACCTGAGGCTGTCTCTCCATCCTGTGCTTAGCAGGATTGTGAAGAATCAGATACTCATAGCTGAGATTTAGATACTTCTTTGCTTTGTGTGGTTGGACTGAAGAAGTGATTGAAGTGACCTCTAGGTTAGGACATGTGTGCGCATCCAGGAGAGGAACTGAGCACGAAACGTGAAACTCCCCTTTTTCTCTCTGTAAGTAGTGAATGTCTCCCCATGTAATGAATGTCTTAGGTCGACAATGAGTCTTTTTTGTTCATCTTAGAGATTTTTCCTGGGGCTGAGAATCTTATGTAGGGTCTTGCGTGTAGAGATGTTAAAAGCAAGCGACAGATATTGATGAGGAAGTCTAAGATACCTGCTGAGGCAGAGGTGTACACCAGTGTTAGTGGGGGACACTGTGACTGGAGGGGGACAAGTGTTCTGCACAGACAGAGTCAGGAGGAGAGTAGAATGTATACAAAAGCACCTGGCTCCTGTGGGAAGAGCTGTGACCTGAAGGAGTCAGGTGTTACCAGCAGCCTATCAGAGTTATGATTAACTGAATCCTTAAGAAAAGTGCTAATCTGCCAGATGCCATCCAAAACTATCAGGGTCAGGAAATAGCAGTGGTAGTATTTACTGTCAATATCGATCTTGGCTAGTTCTAGATGCATAGCTGTGAAAGTAGAAGAATGTAGGCATTGCACCGTAGAATCTGGTGTGCTCTGAGCAGGTTCTGATTCACTCACTTGCACACACCACAGGACTTCGGAAGGTCTGAGCCCTTTACTGTATACCTTCAACGTACCCTGTTTATCCAGTTCACATCTCCTTTTTCTGTGAGTTACACAGGTTCTGTTCAGTATCTGGCTCGGGCTGTTTCTCTGAACAATCTGTTACTGCCTTTTGACTCTGCAACAGGTCTGGTGCAAGGGGTACGCGAAGGTCATGACGTAGGCAAAAAGAACAGAAGTGCCACGCTTGTGGAAACCAGTGATGGCCAGTTTCCAGGACTGGGAATCCACGTAGAAGCACCCGGAGAGTCGCTGTCTCCCACCCCCTGGGTGGGCATGGGTGACAATACCCAGAGTTGTCTTGCGTTCACCTCGTCTCTCTCCATGCTCTTGAAGTAGGCCAGGTGTAGCGCAACAGCTTAGCTGCATCCAGTATATGTCTCTGATTTAATTATAGAAAAACTGCCTAAGATTACTGAATATAATTTTCTCTGAAAATTGTCAGTGATGATTCAGTTACATGTTCTTTATGAAACAGCCACTGTGTTGTTTGGAAACCACAGGTCCTTTAGGTATTTTCTTTTCAAAACCCTGGGACAAGGATGTTATTCAATATGTGGATGAGGTTTAAATAACCTAATAACACTCTAAACTGCAGTCATTTGGTCATGTCATCGATTACGTACAGGTAGCATCAGGTGTGTGTATGTGGTGAAGCCTCTGTGCATTAGGCTTATGTTTAGACTAATTTTCAAGTGTAGGGTATTATTGATGCTGAGGTGTCTGCACTGGTTTCTGTTGTGAATGATGAGAAATATATTTTACGGAAATGATTAGAATTCTAACTCCTGCATGTGCTCGTGGTGCTTCATATTGAGCATAAATTCTCTGGTCTTAAACAAGAATAGTAATTAATGACATAAGCTACGGTCACTGGCTCTGCTTGGATGCACATGGCTCCCTGTACTCTAATAGTGCTGCTAGCTCACGGTGACAAAAGTAGTACACATAAATTGCCTTTTAATACCAGCTTGTCCTGTTTATTTTCACATGAAAAGGTTAGGACAGCTGAAATAAGTACTTGGGGGAGAAAAAGCCTATCTCTATCGGGTCCATGTGTTATTCCCCACATCCCAGTTATACTCTGCAGCACCATAAAACTTTTCCGTTTTGAAAAGCTGCTCAAGTTGTGCACTCGGCGGCCCCAAACGACAATAATTTTACTTCTAGCTGTCACTTGATATTGCAAATACGGTGTGCTTACAGTGAGGCTGGGGAAGTCACACATGGAGCGCATTCTTTGGAATCCTCTTTGTTTTATCCTTGCAGAACAACCCACAAAGATTTGTATTATTGCACCTGAATAAATAGTGCTCTGCACTTCACCCATTGAGGTCAGTGCACGTGGCTTGCAAGGGGGGCATTCTTCGGCTCTTTCCCTGCTGCTCCTGCTGAATAACAGGAGCCTCGGCACCCGTGCCATCTGACCAAATGTCACAAAGTGCATGTTTTTGATACTTATTTTGAAAGGCCAGCTGCTGGCCACCAGTAGGTTTTTTTTATGCAGCAATGTTTTTCTAGCAAGCAGGAACAGCATTCATCTACACAGTTCACAGTTACAACTACCAGCATAGTTTTAGCAGCGTAGACTTGCCAAATTCTCTAAATATTTTAATTTCTTTGTAATGCATAATAACAGGTGTACAGTGTAGTTGCCAGTTTCTGCTTGCTGGCTGGGAAAGTAAAGTATTCCTTGCAAAATGAGAATGGTAATTAATTGATATTTAAAGATAGAAATGGCTAATAGCAAGTGCATAAGCTCTGCTTCTGAAAGTTTGTAGTTTGGTTGCTGTCACTTCCATGTGGCCACTAGATAGATGAAAATGCCTTCCTTGAAAGTTATTCTCAGCTACCTAGAATGATAAGAAATGTGTTGTTTCAGAAATACGTTTTCTGTATCATTCCTAAAGTCTTGCCTAGAGGTTTCTCTATTTTTTTTAAAACTTTTTTTTCACCTCTTCTTCAGTAACTGTTACTATTTGGGTGAAAAACCCTCGTTGTGCGGTTCCACCGTGGCTGCTCTGCAAATACATTCTTTAATTTAGAAGTCTGAGCAGACACAAAAGCCAGATTTCCATGGTCTTGGCTGCAGAGCTTTTTGGGGCTTACATGATTTGACTACTGCTGAGCTGAAGTCTGATTTAGGAGCCAAACCTTTTTTTTCTACATTGTTCTCATGGAGACCAGACATTTGCTCTAGGCGGGATATATTGCCAAAATATGAAACTGCACCTCCTGCACACTAGTATTACGGAAGAAGTCTCAAAATTACTGTCTTCAACCAGGTCAAATGCTTGTGCATAGGCAGTAAGAGGTTATTTTAAATACGTTACCGTCTGTAGGCTCAGTCTGGCAGAGGAGGATATGGTAGCTACAAGCAGAAGGGGAGGCATCGTCCCTCACCTCAGGTCTGTCTAGTTCCTCTGAGACAAACAAATTTCCTGAGGTGTCTCTGCGGGATAAAAACATTCTCGGTAACGCTCCTTCAAAGTAACAGTATGGTTTTCCTCAGACACCTGCTGCATACTGCCAAGGGCTGGAAATGGCCTCCTGCAACTTAACAAGCCTGTAGCTAAGTGACAATATTAGTTTGTCTGGACTTCTTTTTAAATGACTGCATGAAGTCCAGCCTCAGAGAACATAAACGCATACTCTGACTGCTTCTCGCAGGGTGATTACAGGGCATACGTGTTAGTAGTTTTCCTTACTGCCTGCATGCCTTCCTGGTTCTGCCTCACTCTTGAGATGTAGCTTTTGGGTTTGTTGGTTTGTGTAAGACTTGACAACTATCGCAAGTTGGTTTTATTTACTTGTTTATTTAAGACTTGTTGAATATCGTAAGTTTATTAGGCACAAGCAAAGCCCCAGAGGGTTTCATGTTCGCCGAGTAAAGAGCAGAGAGCTTGTTAACATGGAAAAATTTGTTCAGCAGAGCTCAGAATTCTGGCAAACAGACTGCTGCAGCCCGGCAGCAGAATGATTTATCTTCCTGCACTGATCGTCAATGGCAAGACTTGGTACGTGCAGCCCCATTGTTTTCAGTGATGATCTCACTAATGTGGAACCTCTCATGGAGAACAATGTAGCCTACAAATCTGGACTAGCAATCGTGACTGCTGATACGCAATGAAGACCTTTTATAGTACCAGATGAAGCTGTTACACTGCAAGGTACAGGAGACTGTTTACGCGCCGTGGGACAGATTTTGAATTCGTGAGCCCAGGGTGAGCTCTCACTGAAGTTACTGCAGCTTTTGCTGGAGGGGAGAAATCCTTTTGGTCCTGTGTTTCTTTCTGAGAGTTATCTTTGAAGCCTGTTTCTTTCTGGAATGCTTTAGGTCATCTCCTTTTGCCACATGCCAGAAGTAGAATTGATCTTCAAGGGCAGCAAACTTTTCCCAGTCTCTCTTGATCAGCATCTCTTCTAAGCTGCCACATAGTCTACATAAAAGTTATATGTTACCTCACTATTAGCACAGGTTAAACCCACTAGCACAAGCGTAGCCGCCTATGTGATCTGTGCATTCGCCATTGGGGATGGACGTAGCTGTTGGGCAGTGCTGCTTTTGTCCAGCTGAATGTTACTAATGGCTTCTGAGAACAATTTTCATCCAGGATCACTGCAAGCGTAGTTTTGGAGTTCAGGTTGTGCACACGTTTCGGCCACATATCAGGAAATCGGGTTAAAATCTGCAGATACATTTAAAACTGGAAGCTGTTGCCCAGAAGCTATGCTGATTTATATTCTCTGAGGGTGTGGTCCCCTTTTTCTGTTATCTGCCAAGATCTGAGTTTTAGATTCCATTTTTTAGCCTGAAGACACTGCTGGTTTATGCTTTGGAGCAGTATGAACATAAGCGTTTCCTCAATCAACAATGCAGTTTACGCAGTTTTCAGCAATTCTTTCTCCAGTGGGAGAGTCCATGGTTTCTCTCTTACATGTTCTGCACTGTTTGTATTTGGGGGAGTATTTAGGGTCTTTATGCTGAGTTTCTGAGGGCTCTTTCAGGTTCCCTGAATAATCCCTTTTTTATGCAACATTTCAGAATGACTGTGTTGGGAGCTGGACTGGGAACTGCAGCCAGGGTTGGCTTCTAAACGATCTTGAAAAGTTAACTGTAGAATAGATGTGCTCAGCGTTTTTGTCTCCAGCAGGTGGGTAGCACAGAGATAAGTGATATGACTTTTCTAAGGCTAAAAGGCAATTTATTATCCTGGCTTCTAACCTGCACATGTCCCAGAACAGACACAGAACTCCACTCCTGCAGGTGAGAACAGACCATCAGTATTGCCAGAACATCTGAAGAAATGCTTGCAGAAAACGTGGCTGATCCATCTTGGAGGTCAGGGAAGTCTGACAAAGGGGTTAATTGCCTTGAATATCCTGTAGGCGTATCAAGGGACTTTGTACTTGGCTTTGGTATTTCTTTAACAAAACAAGGGTCTTTATGTTTAATAGCTAGGGATAATTCTTTTGTTTACATAGCATAGTATTTCATCAAATGCTAAATTCTTTAAAATAAAAAAGTAAAAACTACAGGTTTAAAAGGTGCTTATGCTGGAATTCCTGGCTGAGGGGCAGTGAGAAAGGAGATTAATTTCCAGCAGGATGGCTGCCATCAGCTGTAAATTAATAAGGGTTTGGACTGTTTGGTCTCGTCGCTCGCTTAGGAACCCAGAGAGGCAGTGAGTTCTTCCCAAGAGTCTGAAAATGCTCTCCATCTGCAGGGCAGGGCTGGTTTGCAGCCTTGCTGAGGGGACACCATGCTGTGAGCTGCGTGAGGTCAAACGCTCCACTGTCCAATCTGTATCCGTGTCTCGTAGCCCTTGGGATTTCTCATCCAGCAGGTTATCGCTTCATGTCGTGGTCTGGTGTGAAGGGAAGGGAAAAAAGGCTCATCTAGCACTAGCAACACTTAATTTCCCTGGAAGCAGAAGGAGCCTGTAGTCCAGAGCCCCAAGCGTTACGTGGTGTCTTGCTGAGCCCCCCTTTCCTTTGTCCGTCCGCTTTTGTCGACACACAGGCCCACATGCACTGTATCGTTGACTGACCTCAGGAAGAGCTATCGGGGTTTTACAGCGAGCAGCCTTACATCAGATAATATGAAGCTTACTGAAAGGGATGATGTGCCACACTTTGCGTCATCTCTGAACAGTGCTTGTGGATTTTTCTCATTATGGCCCAAAGGAGAGGGGAAAAACTTGCTGTTTAGTGGCTAACGTGTCTGTATACTTGGAGGAAACTTCCCTCGGGTGTGAAATTGGGTGCAGATTGCGAGCTAGACTTGTTGCTTCTGGCGTGCCCATCCGAATATGCAGCGTGCTTCTGCTGGCTGCCTGTTCTGTAGCTTTATTTAGTTTTGAGAGGTTTAAGTGGCAGGATTCATAGGTGTGGATGGAAGCTTACAGTTTATCTTCAGTTACTGACAAGTTTCCTGTTGAAATCCTTTCTCTCAAAGTAATATATAAACTGCTGCTGTGAGAAACAAGTGGTATCAGATTGAATTATACTTATTGTTGGAAAGACACAATTTACACGATTGTTTAAGGAATTTGCAAACTAAACTGTGTTTACACATCATGCACAGAGAACTCGTACCAAAAAAAGAGAGACACAAAGCACAATAAAATTCACAGATCGTGTTCCAATCCACAATCTCAAATCAAATAAAACTTTGTTTTGTAATCGAGTAATTATCCCTAGTGAGTTTGCAGCCGTGAAGCCTGCTGTGGTTTTGAACATCTGGCGGCTCTGCAGGCTTCAGGGTGATAGCAGGAAGAACAGAGTTGGAAGGTGGGGATGTGAGGCTGGAAGGGCAGACGGGATGTGCATAGAGCTGGAGATGTAAAAGCTCAGATGTGGTTTTCCTGTTCGGCCACAGATATCACCTGTTATCTTGGGTGAATCACTTAAAGCTGTTAATAAATTTTTAAAATTGGGTTACTTCCAGGCTTAGTAGATTCCCCTTTATGATTTGCCATAGGTGTCGGGGAGCAGCAGGAGTTGGGAGGATCTCTGCCAAGGCAGGGAGCCTGGGGCTGCGGGTGGCAGATAGGGCAGAGACCTCACCGGCTAGGCACTCCCACGACACCTGAGCAAAAACAGCAGAGCAGGTCTGGTGACAATACCCAGGGTCAGCCATGACCCAGCGGTCACCAGAGCAGCTTGCGGGGGCGAGGCAGGTCAGAGGTTCAGGTCAGAAGGTCTGCAGGGTACGAGGCCAAGCACCGTGCAAATACAACGTAGCCTGGCCAGGGCATGGCCTGAACTTGTGGGGTCTGTTGGGCAGAGGGTGTGTGGGAGAGGGCAGGCATCTCTGCTCAGGGTGATGAGGGTCTGAGGTACGCTGACACCAGGCTCTTGGCTCACAAAGGTGGCTGTGTCCTGGGGATTGTCTGTTTTAATGTTTGCCTGGTTTTTGCTACAGTTTTTTTGGTCAGAGATTGGTGTAGAATTCTTTGTTTTGAACTGAGTCGGTGCTTAGTCTCCCAGCAGGTGAACAGGTTCAGCAACACGAACGAAATAACAAGGAAAAACAATTCCTCGTCGGTGGGGTTCCCAGGAAGGGGAGCTTCCGAAGGAGGAACACACTGCCGGGGCTGTGGAGGCAAGAGGGAGATGCTGTGGCTGAGAGGGGCCACCGGTACCTGCAGAGTGTGTCCGAGCACTCAGCTGCTTAAGTCTGCATTACGGAGCTGTGAAACTTGGCAATCTTCCATCCTTACTGAAGGAGGTGATTTTTGTGGGAGTAAATGTAAAATTCACCTTTTGATCAAGACAGCACAGGACCTCGGGTTCTGCATGCTGCTTTCTGTTGGCAGCGTATGCTGGGGAAGCTGCTGTAGCTGGCTGCAGACTGAATGCCAGCTGTATTCCTGTGCCCAGGACAAGTGCTCCAGATCTACAAGAGCTATAGCAAGTCAGGGAACAACTGGTCAGTTGTATAGGTGGCTTCAGTGGCTCAAGTCACGCCAGGGGAGGTTTAGATTGAATACTAGGAAAAATTTCTTCACTGAAAGGGTTGTCAAACACTGGAACAGGCTGCCCAGGGAAGTTACTGTCCCTGGAGGGATTTGAAAGGCCTGTGGCGCTTACGGACATGGTTTAGTGCTGGACTTGGCAGTGCTAGGTTAGAGGTTGGACCTGATGATCTTAAAGATCTTTTCCAACCTAAACCATTTTATGATTCTATATTTATAGAAAAATAGGTATTGTACACATGTTCTTGAGAGGGAACCAATATTTAGAACTCTTACTAGATAACTGATTTATTACCTATTCGTGTGTGTATGTATGTGTCAGTCCTGTACATAAAAATTCCCCAAAGGTTTGCGGAGAGAAGTTTTCTTTCCCCTTGGCTACAATGGCAGCACGTTTATTCAGTGGCCTGGGCTTTGTCCTGGACTTTGGCCCTGTTTCAGTGTCTTTGCAGCCAGCGTGCTCTGCAGATTCTTTTCACCTGACTTAATTGAGCTGTGGCTTTCCCTGTGCGTTCATACGGGTAAAATTCTCCCTCCGACTCATGTATCGTGCCTCGGTCGTTCCAGCATCCTTTCCTCCGCGCCGATGTTCAGAGAAATCTGTGCGAGAGCCTGTCAGCTTATATATGCCCCTATATCCTGCCTTCCTCTGGTGGTTGATACTGGTGAGACGTTTTTTCACTGTCAGGATCATCACATCCCCAGTCATGTCAAAATAACTTTGTCAAGTTTCTGACAGGTGCCACCTTTCTGATACCTCTTTGCTCTTTATGAAGTGCAATGACTTCTGTTGGTTAGGACCTCTCCATAGATGCTATCACAATACAGAGACCTAGTGGGAGGCTTTGCCCTGGCAAATTTTCATTTTCTGATATATTTAATAACATGCATAAAAACTTACTACGTTGGCCCTGAAAGTGGGGCAAATACGCACAAGCACGTGATGTTTCCACCTGAATGTCGCCTGTACTCGTGCAGGACTAGTCTGCATTTCTTTGACTGATGGTCAGTGGCTTCCGTACTAACTTAAACGTATACCTTATCCATGTGTTTTGTAAGCTTCGGCATTGGCTCTTGGTCCCCACCACGTATGAAGATCTAGGACAGAAAAGCAACCCGTCCCTTGAGCCAGCAGTATTGACTAGTCTTTGACTAGAAGGATCAATATAAATATTGTAGCCCACAGAGCATGTGGTGTAAAGTACACAGGTACTTTCCGAAAGAGCTGCAGTTCCTGGGTTGCTCTTCCCTTTGGCAGAAAGGTTTTCTACGATGTGACAGGCCCTGTTGAACTCCCCCTTGAGACGTCCTCAGGGTATGTCTGATATTGCCATTCCCAGCTGACCGCTGTGTGAATTTCTGTTTTGCGTCGCCATTAATCTAAACTCACTTAGAATAAAGGCAATAATGTTACTTGCCCTACTGCTGAGAAGCTTCCCTGGCACAGCAGATACTCTTTTCTCCTCCTGAGATGCCTTGTTTTCATTTGAATTAGTAGGAAAGCACTTGATACCGCTAAACCATCTTCATCAAAGATACGTTTTTATTTTGAGTGAGTTCTGGTGTAGCTGTATTTCTACCTCTGTAGACAGAAAGGCTGCAAAACCCTCACCTTCAAGGAGATGTCCTGAGGTAGGCCAGGGCAGAGAGGAAATGAGAGGCCGGGTCTGGCAATCAATGACATGATGTGCTTTGAAAATTGGTTTTTAGCATCAGCGCTACTGAGTGAAGAGAGCATCCCGTTGAAATGCACTACAGGGGAGATGTTTTGTTTGAGACATCTGCCAGTGTGATTTAAATGCATGTCTAGGGCAAACTTGTCAGAAAATGTGCACTTTCCAAAAGCAGCAAGGGCAGCTGGACAGAAAATAAGGACAGCTGTTGCAGGTTCTTTTTTGGAACCAAACACCACGAGCAAAAAGTGACCGCTGTCACTGAAATCAGATGTGCATATTATGAAAAGCAGTAGTTTCTTCAGACTGAAGGTGCCTCCTGATCAACATTGCTACAACTTCAGTCTGAAGAATTGATTTGGCTTGAAAATTGCTACACTTAAAGCAAATTATAAGTCTTAAAATGCTTGTGTTATTTTAGAGTTACAGACTATTAAAAATAATCACCCAACTTTCAAACGTTGGCTTTGATCTAATGGTGCTTTGTCTCGCCTCATCTAAAGACAAGGGCTTGTTATTCTGAGTTCGCATCCTTAAAAGCTTGCAAATCTGCTGCGTGTTTTAAGAAGAACTTACTGTAATTGATGAGGGTTGATGATTTACTTCTTGTGTATATGTGAGCTTCAGCTCTGCTGTCACTGATTGCAACAATTCAGGGATCCATCTTGATCCTATTAATGCCAATTGAAGATTGGGTTTCTATGTTGATCTTTTCCTTTTTAACCAGAAATAGGGCTAGGAAATTTTTGAAAATTGCTTTTAGTTGGCTGGATGCGCTTTGGAAAGAATTTAGCTGCGCTTTGGAGAAGCAGAGCTTTCCCTTCAGCCCCAGCCATTACAGACGCAAGTGTTTGGGTCAGGGAGATTTCAGCATTAGTCTCCTGCGTATAAATAGGCATTGTGTTATGATGGTGGCTTCTCTGTTGATGGCTGCAGATGTTGATGACTGTGGAGGAAATGCTACCTGGTCTTTACAAGTGTCCGTGCAGCCAGCACATGCTCTGAACGCACTGGAAATACCCTTGATGTCCCCTGGTCTCCTTGGGTGGTACGCTGCTGATACTACGAGGCACCGATCTTTTGAACTAGGCACCTGAATGGCTGCATCAAAACTGGAAGACCTGGGGTTGCATATGAAGTCCCAATCTAGGTCAGTTCCCAGGTATGCGTAGCCTCTGCTTCAGGGTATAACCACAGCACTCCCCAGCCCATCTCCACCCTGCGTAACAGGGAGGCGTGGGTTGGAGAGCAGGCATGCCGCGCTCAGCCCCGGGCCCCGAGCTGCAGTGTTTGGGGACAGAACAGTAGGATTCCCAGTGTCTGTCAGTCAGGCTGGATATGGCCAGAGTCAGCGAGATGGGTGCGGGAGGTGGTGGTGGCGTAGGAAACGGGAATGTCCTTCCCAGCACATTCATGCACGCACATGGCAGGCGTTGCTAGCCCTCCTGGGGTCTGCCAGGTGCAGGACAAGATCTTCACAGAGCCTGCAGCCAGGAAACTTGGCACTGCTGGGAGCTGGTGGATGAGCGAGTGTGTGATGGTTTCGCTGGCAAGGACATGATTCCACAGGAGAAAGACTGTCATGGAGCTCGATCTCTGGGCGGCCTGGGAGGTCAAACTCTGCAGCTTCTGTCAGCTTGATTCCAGCTGCAGCTGGAGATGGATGTTTCCCTGCCGAAGCCAAGAGATTTAGTGGGCAGCCATGTGTCTGAGCTTCAGCAAGGCAGCTGCCCTGGAAGCACTCTCGGACTGTGTTTGACTCGGCCATGGCTCAGCCTGTCTTACCCACCGTGTGTGATCTTGAGGGGCTGCACCTGGTGGCCAAGGTGATTTCCCCCTAGTCCTTTTCTCAGTTTTGCAGTCATTGTTCTTAGGCTCAAGAAGAATCTGAACACCTAAGAATTTCAAAGGACTTAAAAATAGCCTTGGATTTACAGGCATACTGCTGCTCAAAACTAACACACAAATATTATTGTCCTGGCTTTATCATCCCTGTGCACAGTGATGCACAGAGAGCTCAAGTGATTTCACAGCCCATGAAAAAGATGGGAATATGAACGGCCTGCTGCCTGTTAGATAACACTGTAATTGCACAGGAGTCCTGTTCAGTGGAAAAGTAGCTCCGAAGTCAGTCCTCTTAAAAAATGCCACTTCTCTTTTCATTAAACATAAAAATTATACAGCCTGTCAGACCTTTGGCACATTTCTATCAGTAAATAAGCTTGCTGGTACATGGATGCACATAGTGTTTCTGTACAAGTGGAAGCAGTATGGTCTAGCAGATAGGATATTTGGCTGAGAATCGGGAGACCAAGATTTTATTACTGACTTTTTTGCTGAGCTGCTTTGCGATGATTTATTTATTTATTTATTTATTTGCGGGGAGTGGGGGGAAGTTCCTTCACAGGTTTGTGCTTCTGCTCCCCCTCCACCCTTCATCTGTCTTTTTGATGCAGTTAGTAAGTTCCCTGGAGTAAAAATAATCTCTTGGGATGTATTTTTGCATCCCCACACACAGTATGCCTCAAATAACATGGATGCTGCTTTCAATACCATCTATTAGAACGGTTTTGTTTTTAAAAAGTTGCCACTTGCCAAAAGCTGTTGCAGAATGGCTCCCAGGATATTTTGGATATTCTTGCCTAATAAACACAACGTCTGTAGAAATTGATAATTTTGGAAGCGATCTTTTTTATTGAAGCTGTACACCTGAAAGCGCTGTGTCCCTGAGCAGCTTCACTGGGAGCATGGGGGAAGGGGGAAACACTGTAGCTCCCCATTATCCTCATGAGCATCGCTCGGTAGTAATCTGCTTGTTCACATGGAGAGTATCTACTGATGAGTGCAGCCTCCTCCGCCTCCCTCTCTCCCGATTCCCCCCAGCATCACATCACCGCTGCTGCCAGCCCCGAAGCTGTCATTTAAATGTACTCTCTGTCACTGCACTGGGGGATTTCTAACCCATTTAGAGGCATAAGAGGAGATACTTAGCTCTTGAAGCTGTGTGAGCTAACCGTGTCTTCCGTCAGCTTCAGAGGAAGGAACCTTGCTGCCTGTCATAAAATGCCAAGTGGTGTGCTATTGCTTGTGGGCCTGTCGGATCAGCACAGAGTTAAGCCAGGGAACATGAGATTTGCTGATATGGCTTCCTTTTGTCCACAAAACCCAACATGGTTAATGGAGTGAATAACTGTTAGCAGAAACCTCTTATTTGTAGCGGTGTTGGTGGGCTCGAAAGCCTCTGTAATTCCAACATATGCCGCCTTTCTCCCACCTTCTTTTTGGCCAGGCTGTGTTTTGGTGGGAAGTAAGTGTTAAGTCCTGCCGAGTTCCCCGTGCACTAAGCCTGGGCTGCAGCTTTTACAAGTTGGTGACATATAATCACAGTCAACAGCCTACTCGTCTGTATGGTACTGCACTAATCAGTGTGTTTAAGCTGGGCTGTCAGTTAGTGTGCCTGATACCTGCTGCCGTGGGCGAGAAAATCTTTTCCCTTCTTTGTGTATGACCACTATCTGTTTCCTTAAAGATGTACTGCTCTGCAGCTGGAACGTAGTCAGACATAGCTGGACTGACATGTGCTGTGATAGAAGCGCATCTAAACAGGTGGGGAAGGGAGATACGGACAGAAATGTTGTCTGATTGTCCTCCTTTCTCCTTATCATGCTCAGAACAAACAGCTTGCCCACAGGAGAAGCACCGTAGTGGGTAACTCATGAACTCTTTCTCTCTATTACGTGTATCGTTTTCCTAGCCTGAGTCTCATTCTAGCTTGCTAGCCCTTTCTTTTAATCTTTTCCAGATTTTTCAATCTAAGAAATCTATTATTTTCTCAGTCTTCTGGATAGGCTTTAAAGTGAACAGCAATCCTTGTCGTCTTCACCAAACTGCTCTGCGTTGCCAGTCAGAGCCATCCATTTTCACAAGGGGAAATGGTGCTTCCTTGCACTTGTGTTGAGAGCCTGCAATTCTAAATCCTTCCTCCAACATCAGAAATCCTTTTTTCCTGTATCGACTGCCGCCTTCTTGGTTGCTTCAGATAGCCCGTGCAAGGTAGGGCTGAGTTCATCTGGGGTTTGGGTGTGTTACTGAGCACCAGCAGCAAGCCTGTGTGAGCTGAGAGCCTGTAGTAGAGCACGGCTGGAGCAGTCTAGTAGAGCTGGAGATGCTTTAGCTGCCCTTTTGGCTTGCTATGGTTCTTGGCACATTTACGTAGCAAATGTGGAGATTTGGTGACCGAGACTGTAGTGTTCCTTCTTTGTGGAGCAGATGCCCGTGGCTCCCTGTGGAGCATCCTTCTGCTTTCCAGAACAACTGGACTGTAGCACCAGAGAATATGACCAGTGAGGCTTAATAAAGCGCAGGGAGTTGTTATTGCCGCCAAGTGCCATTCATTTTCAGATAGCGATTTACCTGTCTTTTTGGTAGTGTTCCGTACGTAAAACAAAAGATCGGTTGTATTTATTTTGTTGCAGTTACGAGTGCTAGTAACCAGTTTTCTCATGTCTTTATCTTTCAGCTTTGTCCTGTGAAAAATTAAATAGAAAAGTTTAGCCTTTTAGAGAAAATGTTTATCCAAGCTGCTGTGGCTGAGCATGGAGCTTTCCTGGAAACCTGCCCAGGGCTGTGACCGCTGGTTACGGGGCGGCTGTGACCGCTGGTTACGGGGCACCTGTGACTCCTTGAAAAATCCAGCCTCAGGTGATACAGATGCTCAAGATACCATGTTTGGTATGTCACTGCACTGGGATCCCCCTCCTCATGCCCAAGCGTCAATTCAGAAAGTGTTAGATGCTTAGCGATGATGTAAAGTAATTGAAATGATCCAAGGCAGAAAACCTCAATAGCTTGTTACACCATTTTAGAGCCAGCTGTGACATTTGATTACTTCGACTGAAGTTTTTTATCTTGAGCTTTCCTCAGATTCCAATGCTTTGCATTCTGGGGGAAAAAATGTAATTGGAAATGGGATTTATCAAGAATTTAAAACAGTCTGACATCCCCAAAGACTTCATACTTTTTCAAAATTCCATATTTGCAAGTACACAAAAGACCTTTCCAGATGTTTTTCTTCCCTTTATTTTATAATTGAAAAAATATTTTCATCTAGCACATAAGTGGCATACATTAATTATATGTCTAAAATACTTTGCCTAAGGTCAAGATGTACGTTTATTGCTTCATGTCCCAATGTGTCACTGTATATGTGGCAGTGGGACAGAACTGAGATAGATTGGCACAGATTTTCAGGAGAGGGCTCCCTGCGTTTTTAGCCCACGGTTGAACTGCAGGTGGGAATCTCAGCAAGCAAATGTCAGTCAGACTTCAGATTTGTATTATAAAGATGGACAGGTACTCTGTTTTGCATCTGGAATTAATTTTCTATATGCAAAATTGCACCTGCAGAAGGGGAATCCAGTTCTCCCCTAACCCACTAGGCTGCTAGCTTTAGGAGTTTAACAAAATGAGTGACAAGTCTTTGAAAAGTTGCTGGGGCCCCACTGGAAATAGCACTCATTCCGAGCTCTTAATTTTTTTTACCTCTCCTCTCCACTGAGAGCTGTTGTGGAACAAGCGTTGTTTTGCACTGTGATACATTTTTGGGGGGTGGGGGTGGGGGTGGTGGTTTTCTCCACCCTCCCTTTGGTTGACAACTTAAAATGTTTTCTTGGCAGCTGATTTACTTTTAGTATAATTTATGGCTGGGACCTAACTTTTGCTTGCTCTTCCTCCAGTTTCTTCCTGTTTGCTTGCTGACTTGTACGACTAAAAATCTCAGCTTTTCTTTGCCCCTTCACCTCCCACACAAGAAAGTTCCTGTGGATCACACTGTTCACTTAGAAAAATGAAATGCTCAAAGATTTTTTTTTTTCCACTTAATATTTTGACGCAGGCTTGAAAAACTTGGAAACATGCAGATTCAAAATTATTTCCAAAAATGCATGTTTGCTTCTCTGCTGTTCACTTTGGAAATGTCCCTTTGGCTCAGGAACTGACAGCGATTCCAGCTCTGCAAAGGTGCTGAAGCAGAGGAAAGGCAGTCAAACAAAAACAGGACTTAGAAAGCTATGTGAGGAGAGGGGATCATCTCAGAAGGGTGCTGTGGGGCTTGCTCCTACTGTCTCCCTCTCATGTGTTTCCAGCCTTTTGGCTGTCACAGAATTTTTTGCAGCCATTTGAATCAAGTAACAATAATCCCTCCCTCCCTAGGGTGTTATCAGAGCAAAGAACCGGGGATCTGTATTGCTTCGGAGAGGTGCTCAGAGCTGCCTTCTGTGCAGTGCCAGCTTTTTAAGGGTGCCTTGTTTTGAGGCAGCCCTTTCAGAGCTCGCAGCTCGGTAGCGCCCATCCTCCTCAGCTCGTCCTGACTTGGAGCAGCTGTGTGTGTTCTTGGCACCTGAGAGACAGTCAAGCTGGGTACCAAATAGGCAATGCTTCCAAAAGGATTTTCTTGTTTCTCCAGAAGTTGCTCCTTCTCTTGAAAGAACTTCTAGGTTTTGTTTGCGTGGTGCTTTGTTTTTTTGTTGTTTTGTTGCATTATTGGATGACTACATTAACGTTTGTGAAAGTGTTTTCAAACTTCACAAGAAAAGCATGATTTGTGGGCAGCATCTATATCTCTCTCCAGTACTGTCTGTGACTTACTTCCTTCTAATTGTTTATTTCTGAAGACTTGTCTCGCCTCCTGTGTACGGTGGCATTCAGGACCGATGTAGCTGCTAATGAGCAATTATGTAACTCGGCGCTACGGCTGGATACGAATCAAACATTCCTGAAATGGTGAAAGCAGCATGCCTTTTCCCAAGCCTCTAATTATCAGGGAAAAGTAATTGTCGGTTACTAAAACATTTTAATGGATTGCTACCTCTTGGTATTTTATGCAGTGTTTTCCAAAGGCACTGAACCTTGCTGGAGACTTTAATTAATCTTGGGCTAATGCTGTTACGACCGTGTTTGTTGTCACCTACCCATGGAAATTGAGGTCGATGATTTTCTCTTCAGAATAATTGTTCGGCACTAAGCGGTGTTGACAGCTACTTGCAGGCAGTAAACGTTACACTTCTCTATATAATGAACTAATTGCCATTTTCTAATTGCTGAAGTTCAGAGACTCAGAACGTAAAAATATTAGAAATTCCTGCCTGGCTTTATGAACAATCTCAATAGGACAGCGTTTTATTTTCGGTATGAGGAGGGTAGTAACGCTATCTGTTTTTCCAGTTCTAGGAAAAGCATTGTAGATGAAACTGTGTGGTTCCTTTCAGCTCTTAGACACGTTGCTTGGCTCTTGTCTGCTCAGAGCTCCACTCTCCTGGTCATTCCACGGACATGGGAAGTGAAGGTCCTGCAGCATCATCTGCTTCATTCTGGTATTGGGTGGCATTCTGGGAAGAGGACCTCCTGTAGGAAACAACAGAGAAAACGCTAGCAATGGATGTGGTGTTTATGAAGCAGGCTTGGAGTCAGGGGGTGTATTTTTAGAAAGCAGGCGACATGAAATGGTAGTGTATGAAAAGATGAGTATGTAGCCAAATTGTCTGGAATCTCCCTCCAGAGGGAGGACCAATCTAAAAAAAAAGGTTTTTCTGTGGAAAAAACTCCCTGCCTTGGCATCCCACACTGCCGCTTGGCATCAGCAAGTCTGCTTGTGTTTGTGACAACGGGAAGGGAAGAATTTCAGTTGCAATAGATTGAAAAAAGACTGGCCTGTGAGAGTTGTAGTTGACACTTAAACCTGGCTGAGAGGCACCAAAAACTGGATAGACAGGTATGGGGACTGTTGAGATACTTGTGAATAATTGTGATCAATTTTGACCTACTCAGAATTAAAAAAGGGAATAAGAAATGGATGATTAGATGGTTCTGTTGGTTAAAATAGATGCACTTTGTTGTGAAAGCCTACAGCATACCTAAATTAACATCCCAAACCGCTCCACTAAAATGAGTAGAATTGCTCCCTTTAGGGCATGAAGTGAAGCACAGGTATGCCTCCCTTCAAAGCGATGGCCTAATGCTGTGGTTATAGTGCAGTGGCACTAGGAAACACAATGACCTCCAAATGATACCGCTGCAACTTACACCTACTAAAGAGTGTGCGCCACTGCCTGTACTATTAAGTGTAAAGGTTACAGTGTGCTGCATGGATACGTGTTACAAAGAACCTGAAAGCAGATGAGTTTCAAAACATAATTATCTCTCTCACTGAAAATTTGAGACAGTTTCCCCAGTGATTTTTATATGACACTGTTTTAAGTTGAAAAAGATGTGTGTGTATCGACATGAAGCCATCTGACAGAAGCAGCTACCTCTCACCCACAAAGCGTTACTGCTAGGAAAGGTGCCGCCTTTATATTTGTGGAGTCAAATACTTAACAAATGAGGCTTGAGGTAGGAACTTAAGGGCAGTGCGGAAGTGCTACCATGGAAAGTAAAGTGTGTGAGGAGCCTAACTGAGTCCGGAGGTCAAGCTCAAATACCACGTCTGAGTTCCTGAAGCACTCTAAAAAGAGCAAAACTTCTTTTCATAGTTCAAAACTCGGGGTTCCATCTGTTTCACGTCATAAAGTAAGTTTTAAATAGGGTTTATTTGTAATCCTCCCAAGGCATTCTGTGAGAAAATTATTTGGAAAATATTCCGTATCTTGGATCTCCAGCTGAAGTATTAACTAAATTACATTTGGAAGACAAACTTCTGCTTTTAATCCCAGCTATCCGTTCAAAATGGTTGAAATAGCGCAGAGCAAAGATTGGTTTCTTTATTTTTGTTGCTGGTGATCAACGAAATAGGCCCAGTTTGATTTTTCGGATCCTGCCAGACACACACAGGGTTGGCAGTTAGGAAATGTGTTTGTTTTACAAGTAAGAGCCCACCAAAAAGTGGAAAACATTGGATGTCAGAGCAAGAATTCACTTCAAAGTTGCAAGATCTGTTGCTGCATGATAAAAGATTTGCTTTTATTATTAAGTTTTTTCATTGAATAAATTGTTAGCAGATAGGGATTTAGCAGAAGACAAATATGATCCTTTATGTAATACTTACATAAGCAGCTATTTGAAAGATTTGTATTCCTGATATTTTTTTTTTTTTTTTTTGTTAATGTAAAGAGTACTATAGGAGAGATTATCCTCATTAAACTGTAGGGATGCTTTGTGTTTAGAATTCAGTCGTGTTTCTCTTTAAGGTGGCACAAAAACACGAACACAAAGAAAATCCACAAATAATCAGATCACGACTTTATCGAATTACCAGTTTTAGCAGTTTCCAAGCAGATAATCACAAAGTGTATTTAAAAATGACTCTTAAATGCTTATCTGCATGTTTCACATGTGTTCTCTGTTTCTGGCTTCCTAGTGTCGTATGCCACTAGCAAGTCAGACTGACCAACTACCCTCTCTGTGTTTATAGCCCTCTGGCTGTATCGACATCAGCCTTTAGACCCCGAGATCAGAAATTTATGCCGACAACACAGCCTAGCTATTTGGCAGGAATACTAAGTGCCACAAGCACACCAATCAAAGCTTTCATTGAAACATATTTGTTAAATGCAAAGAATCAGTATTTAAGTATGTTCTAAGAGCATAAATGGGGCAGAGTTAATAGGAGGCTCAGTGCTACAATATCCCTATGTGTCGTTGGCAAAGACAAGGCCCTGGCTCTTGGGCCGAGAGACTTGGCTCGAGAGACTCTCTCCTGGTGAGAAGGTTGAGAGGCTGGTTGCCACTGCTCTCTGCTCAGCTATCAGGATGCGTATTTGTCACCGTTCCGCGCCAGCAATGACGCTGGGGAGAACAGCCTGCAGATGTGAGGCCTCATACTGCGAGCAGTACTGATCACATCAGTTACCGTGGTCTTCAGCTTGGCTGAGACCTCAGGATGATGTCTGCAAACTGCATAATGGGAATGAAAACCGGTTTGTGAGCGTAAGTGACTTTTCCATGTCTTCTGGATAAATTTTTAGATGCTCAGAAACAAAAAAGTTGAAAATGAATGCCTTGGAGACCACAGGTCTAAGTTTCTGAATTGTGTAACGGCATAAAATTGTGGTAATATAGGGCTGATTGACGCTCTTGACAGAGCATTATTGCATTTGGGTGGCATGGTTGCAGGACCACTGTAAATAACAACCCTGAGCACTGCAACCCACGAACAGGTACAGTTTCGTTCACCGTAACACGACCTCCTTGCATGCTCTGCTCCGAGCCTAAATAGATATATTGCCTCTAGAGAAGGACAGAGCCATCATGCTTGCTGTACACGGAGCAGCAGATTTATTGTGAGGCCTCCGTGCTCACTGGGGAGGTTTTCTTTCCCCCTGCTTCAGGCAGAAAGCCTGCGTGTGGAAGCACATTCCTTCACACAGTACGTTTTGGAGCAAGTATGTAGCAGGCTAAGCACGTGCTCCCAGTCACCAGATGTGGAGATCTAGTACCTACTGTGCTTCAGCAGCCAATTACTCAAACCCATAATATTTTTGCTTCTGAAATTAACCACTTTATGAATTATACAAAAGGAAATGATTGGTGTTGACAGCTGATTCTTTTAAATAGAGTGTAATCAAAAACATCATTAAAAATATGCCTGGAGTTCACCATTCCACAGTGCTGACTCTCATCAAGTTTTGAAATGCTATTAGCAATAGCATATCTTTCCTAAGATTCATAATTTTCCAGGTATTGCCCTGTCTTACTCAATAAATTTCAATTTCTCCTCCTCAGAAATAATTATGATTCCTGGGCACTGCACCAAAATTTGCAGATGTTTTGAAGATATCCCGATCAGCCGAGATTAGGGCATGAGTGTTTTAAACTTCATTCTATAGATCTGGCATACTTGAAAATTGTCTATATTAACTGCTTAGACAGTCCAGTACAAGTAAGCACAAATTACTGCCTGTTAACGAACAACTCTCTTTCAACGCTGACTATTTAGGAAAAAAAAATAATCAACCTTGATCTTGTCAGAGAAATCTGTGCATTGCTGCTGGAAGCTGAACATAAAAAGAGGTATTGTTTACCTCTGTTTTTAGACATCTCTGGTTTTAGCTTTATGGTGATGGGAATTTTTTCCTTGTGGTGGTGAAAAGGACTTTTTTAAAGCTTCGGTAAGGGTGACCCAGCTCACTTTGATATCCATCTTGCTTTTTCTGTGTTTACTTGGTGCTTGAGAATATTTCCGGATCCAATGTACATGCTTTTGAGGCTGTTGTTAAGTCAGTCCCCTTGCTATGCTCTTCAGTTGCAAAGATGTACTGCACATGCTACCCTTACCTGTGACTTTTTCAGAGCTTTCCTCAGGCTTTCATTTTCCTTGAGGATTGCGTGGATGTGATTGAAGTAATAGTATTGGCATTGTTTTCAGAGTCTCTGGAAATGAAATTTGCGTCATCTTTTTGAGGGCTCCTTCCCCTCTCTCTGTCTCTGAATGTTTACCCTCAGCATTTGTTAAGTCGGTTTTTTTTAATTTGTTTTTCCATAAAGCCTACTAATGGCAAAGAGTCCATTTTGCTCAAGAACACAGAAAAAGCAATTCCTCTCTCAATAAAACCTTGCAAGCTTAGAAAAGGACTATAAACCATGGATGAATGCTGGAAGATGGGGAGTGCCTGGAAACTCTGAAGGCATCGCCATCCCAACGTTAGTGACAGTAGTCATCAAAGCAGCTTCTGCTTTTTGAAATATTGTAAGCACTGCGAAATATTGAGTTTTGTAAGGGGTTATGAGAGAGCAGAGGGAGTTTCTCCCAGGCATGTGAGGAAAAGCTCAGGGGAAACATGACAGGCTCTCAGGCAGGGGTATAGACATAAAGGAGGATTTGCTGAGGCTTAGTTGTGCTCTTGCAAGTAACGAGGACCTAATTGACTTGCCTGCTTGTTTGTTGGACTTTAAGCGTAGATACCTAGGAAGAACAGACAGAATTATGGATGTCTTCGAGACACTGAATTCAGACCTGCTTGCTTAGGTCTCCGCCTGGTTGGGTCTTGCAAATCTCCAAGGACAGGGGCTGCACAGACTTTTTGGGCAGCTTCTTCCAGTGCTTGGCCAGCTGGTGAAACACAGCGAAGTGTGACCGCTGGCTCACAGATGTTGCACAAAGGATGCTGAGAGATGGATAAGGTTTTATTAGTGGGTCTGTAGCTGATGCTAAACATGGACTTCTGAGTTACCTTATTTTAAAAAAAAAAAAAAAGGGAAAGGCGGGGTGGAGAGAGAAACTGAGCATAAGAGAAAATATGAGAGAGGTTTAACAGCAAAACTCTAAGGTGCAGGTCCTGCTTGCTGACTAGTTATTAAGCTTTTGGGCCTGTGTATTATTGGGTACACCTACTGGATATTTAGAAGACTATTATCTTCTTTGTTATGCAAAGTGAAAGCTATACGTTATTATACGTTAAGTGAAAGCTATAGAATAAGGGGCAGAAAGATGAGGTGATTGGTTTCCTGTAAGAATCCTTCACAGGAAAAATATCTGGCCTTAATGGTGTAAGGCCATGAGAATAATAACCCAAGAAGAGCACAGACCAGCGATACTGCCACAGAGGCTTGGGAAAAGCCACCGCAGCAGCTTAGGGGAGAGGCCGCAGTGCTGCAAGCAGGAGGCCCTCTCCATGACCCAGGTCAAGGTGCATCAGAGGTGGTGCAGCATGCCTTTCCACCACACGTGTCCGGAGGGGATCTGGCTTTGTCTTCTCCACGTGTTGAGGACACAACATAGCCAACGGTGTAGAGATGCCTGAGCTCCTACCATCCAAGTTGGTGTATCCACCACGTGCAGAGCCACATACACAGAAATACTAGTGGGGCTCTGGGAGAAATAAGACAGCATTGCTGCTACAGAAGGATGTTGCTGCATCCGGGATAATAGCTCTGTTCATGGACATCAAAGCACAACTGTTGCAAGACAGCTGTCCTTATCCAGTTCTGGAGCTGGTTCAGTTCATTCAGACCCTGATGTCTTGCACAGTGCAGAGGTACTGTAGGGATGTGGCTGTCATAGACTTTTCCAGTATCTGAAGTTTTGTTATAAGTCTCTCGGAATGATTTGTGTATTTACAGATCTCTCCCTCTAGCTTTTAAAATTTCTGTTTAACGTAAATGTCTCACTAAAACATTGATCCCCATTCTTCCCATGCTTGTAGCGGGCTAAATTAGGGGGCAGGTGGCCGGAAATGAAGAGCAATGTATCGCTTTAAGAACAGTATCAAACATACACCTACTGACTGACTAACCCAGGACAAGTCTCCCACTGCCTGGGATGTTACCAACACCAAAGGCCTGCGCAGACCCATTGCCCTGCAAACCTTGCCTCCGAGGTCCCGTTCACTTTGGCAGAGCGAGCCGGTGCCAAGCGCTCCTGGAAACGTCATCCGTGACCCAGTGCTTTGGCTGGGTCCGCTTTGGCCTTTGCCTGTGGAGCTTGTAGTGGTGACCAGTGGCAGTCAGCTCCCTGGAAACCACACATTATGGTGTTCTGCATAAACCCGGGCCATACTGTGTTTTACAGCATTGGCAGTAATAATATGATTAATCACGCTCAGCATGAAAAATGCCTTCCCTTGCATAAAACAACCTGTATGAGGTCAACTGTAAAATATTCATTGCAGCCTGCAGAACAGTTTTCCAGCTTAATAATCTCTTTCTCTTTTTATCGTAGTTTGATCTAATTTTGACTTTACAATCTGCCAGCCTTTCCCCACAACTGTTCGCTCTTTAAAGAGATGCACCCATTTCTATATGTGTGGAAAAATACATGAATTACTTTACTCATTAAAGTCAGTGTTTGTTGTAGCCCTGGGTTAATAATTAAACTCTGTTTACTGTTCAGTACTTTAAGTAATATTTAATAGCTCTGGCTGTTAAAGCTTATATCACACAGTGAAATGCAGGTAGGGCAACCGATTAAATGAACGTGACTAATATAAATTCTTAAAAATGTAAACAAGGAAGAAATAAACATAAACTGAATGTTCACTGGCACTTGAATATGTCCCTGGGCATAAAGACATGTGTATGAGACTTACAGAACGGTGACTTATAAAAAATGTCTTTCAAACTCCAGTGATCCCAGTTCAGTAACCTGTGTAGCATTACTAAACTTGAAGGCCTTTAGGCTTAAGGTTTTTTCTGATTAGTCTTTTTTTTTTTTTGTTTGACTTGAAAGGTTCAGTTCTGGCTTTTCCAGATGCCAGCTCCCTTCTCCTGCTCTACCTCATCCTCCCATTCTTTTTACAGCTGCTGTGATAAAACCAGTAGTCACTGGATCCACAATAAGGAAATGGTGACAGGTCATTACGCTGTATTTTTAGGTTTTTGTGCCTGGTGATTCAAAAGACACAACTAAGCATCAGGTTTTTGTATTCTCGGTGTAGCATTTCTGGGTGGTGGTGTTGTTGTTGGGCTTTTATTTTGGTTTGGGTTTTTTTTTGTTGCTGTTGGTTGGTGGTTTTATTGTTGTGTTTTGTTTTTCTTTTTTTAGTGCTGTCAACCATATTTCTGTATGTGAGCCAACATACTTTTGGGTGATGTGCGCGCTAGTGCAATTGATGACATCCAATTGATTTCACTTTATTATTACACTTTTAAATCTCCCATTTGCAAGCATCTTGCTATATTTATTGTAAAGAAACTCCACACTGCGTTTCGTTCTTGTAACATACTCATTAAAAATGCTTTGATTATCCAGAAATGTCTGTGTGTCAGCCCATTAAAGCCCCGTGTGTGGCACACAGACACTCGGAGCAGGAAGTTGTGAAGGAGGCTTATTTGTTTGGAAAAGGGCCAAAAGAGGCAGAAGACTTGAAGGAAATGATTCAGTTTCAGATTTTTCTTTCATGCTGCTTTGGAGAACTGCTGTAGGTACGCAGAGGCCTCGGTTAAAGAACAAGACATTTCGGCTGTACCGCCCTTAAGAAATGCGGTACGTCTCCTGCCATTTATTCCCTTGGAGCCACAAACCAAGCAGTTCTTCCTCACAGATTCACGTAGATGATGATTGTCAGGCCTTTTGCCGGCAGTTAAATGGTGAGCAGTTAAATGGCAGTGTCCAGAGCTGAAATGGTTGCCCTTGGTCCCTGGGATGTTCTGTTGATGTTTTAAAAGGACTTAACGTTGCAGTTGTCGTGAGCGCTTTATTTGTGTATCTGTGTTATAATTCTTGATAAGGAAGGTTTTGGTTTTGGTTTCCTTTGTGGAATTTTTTTTTTGTTGAGTTGTTTTTATGATTTTTAAAGTTCAAATCCTTGCAGGGAAATACGCAAGTATAAAGATGTTGAAAGGGAAGACAGGTAGGGAGGTATCAGTGGTGGGACTGGAAAGGCAAATTCTCTGTTTCTCCAGACCTCCAGCACTGCCTAGGTGGAGTCTGCCGCGTCTCTGAGCACCCCTGTGCTTCCTGTAAAATGTCACCAGCCTTCGCACCCTTCTGTCGCAAACACTGTATAAAAGGAAGGTTGTGACACACTCGGATAATAGAAAGGTGAGATAATGTCTGTCGGTCTGTCATAGGCAAATAATCAGGACCACATGTGGAAGAGACGTTGAGACTCTTAAATTCTCCGTAGTTGATCAGGAGGGAAAAAAGTTTACAATAATTATTGTTATTCAGTATCTGTGTGGCTTTTCTTGGCATTTTCTTTTTTTTTTTTTGCCTTTGTTTGCCAACTTCTGGATGATACCATGCATCTTCACAGACGGCACTTCTCAGGGGCTGGAGGCAGTGAGGGCTGGTGCTCGCTGAAGGCTGGGAAGCCAGGCAGCGAAGGGGGAGATGCCATGGCATGCAGGGGCTTCACCAGCCAGGGCCTGGCCCAGCTTTGGGCTGCTCATCTTCCTGTCCTTACCCGCCCAGCGTCTCTTTCTGAGCTGAGTGCTTCAGCCAGTGAGATGTGATGGTCCCCACGTAGTCCGTGTGAGAAAAACGGCTTCCTCCGATTTCCAGTCTCCATCCACCCAGAGACTGGCCCTTGCCGCCCAGAGTGTACGCTGGGGCGGGATCTGATTCTAGACCATACTCGTAACGCAGGCCAGGTGGGAATAGGACACAAGCCTTCCTGCTGGAAAGGTGGCAAAGCAGACACTTTTTTTATCAAGTTTTTATCATCTGTGTAAGTTTAATATTATCAATACTACATTAAATTCTGCAGTAGCAAACAAGAAAGTGCTTGGAGATAAGTGTTTTATCACCTTATGTGTTTTATTGTAGCAACTGATTTGCCAACCATAATGAGAACTAAGAAGGACTTTGTGCCCCATAAAGTTTACGGTTCGATATGGATGTTTGTATGCAATATTGCATTTCAAAATCATTGGAAAGTGTTTTTGGGAGAGTTTGTCTAGTTTATTTTCCAGAAGGTTCTTGGGTTTTGTGGACAGAGGTTCCCAAGACTTTTTGTCGTAGAGAAATTGCTTTAACTGGACGTTGTATCCTCATGAAATCTGATGATGGCAACGCTTCCTAAAGCGAGGACCCCAGCCCATGTGGGGAAAGTGGCTGGGGGAGAGTCAGGAGGAAAGTTTGCTTTTCCACCAGCCCTAGGGTCTCTTGCAGGGCTCAGCACAAAGCTTGACCTCCTTGACTCTCATGGATATTTAGTTAAATTCTCAACAATTACACCAGAGAAGGGATGCTGTTTATTGAATGCAGCTGAGCAGGGTATAGTGAAGCTTGGTGAGGCCATGGAAGGTAAGTGCCAGAGCACGTGCTACCATAACCTCAGTAATTTCTTGCCAATGGATAAGGTACAAGGATAGGTAATGACTTGCAGGGTCTGTTTTATGGCTGTCTGATCACTAGTTAGATGGCTTTTGATGATATAACAAAGAAGTATTTTGTATAAGTGATAGAGCTACTCTCAATGAAGTGGTGAAATATTTACTTAGCTGCAAGCTGTGGACTTGCTTGTAAATTATTGGGTCCTTCCTATACAACATTATTGCTTGTCTTGAACAGTGCAGTAGATAATAGCTTATAATAACATAATAGGACAGTAAGCAAGTTCTTCTTTCTGTCACACAAAGAAAAGCATTTAACCTTGCTTTTACTGTTACTTTGAGTGACAAGAGCATTGCTACTTGGGTGATTATTTTAAATGCCACCTCAGACAGAGTACAGCTTGTCTTGGAGGGTGAACTCCATCTGTGGCGTGATGCGGCACGTTTTCACGGTGATTTGCTTTGAGAATGAGAGAAGACCTTGGCTGTATTAAACACCTTTTCAAATCTATCTGCAGAAGATTGCCATAATTGCGATCAACTTCTGCAGGACAAAGCTTTGAGACTATGGTTTCCTGAAAATAGTATTGCAACTGCCTTCTTGACATAGAGCTCTTTGTCCGCGAAAGACCACAGTCTCCTCAATCCCTATAGCCTATTACAAAAAATCTGACAACACTTTCTGCTGTGCATAAATGCCACTTGTTGGAGCCAAACTGTTTTACAGAAGCACGCAGATACTCAAACCGGTAAGTTGACACAGAGCAGCCCAGCCCCAGGCAGGCTCACTGGCGGAGTCAAGGCTTCCTCCCAGTCCAGCCCCAGTGGTAACCAGAGCTGCCATTGCCTCGGACTTCCTTGCATTTCAGATTTGGGGTTATAAACTAAGTGACAATCAACTCCGACCTGTCTGTTTGCAGCCTTTCCCCTGTCCCGCATACTGTCATTACCTGTCGTGCAGTGGCGCTTACAACGTGTCCAAAGGTCTGCCCGTCACCTGCGGTGCCGTAAAGGAAACAACCGGGGAAGCTCAGGATGCCTTTTAGCAGGAAGCTGCTTTCTTGACAACCTTGTTGACTGTACGCATGAAGGGAATGGTCTTGAGGGGAACCAGGAGCTGCCTGTTCTGACTTGTGGGGCTGAGCTTTTCGCGTGTCAGCCTGCAGAAAGTGCTTTTGTCCCTTTCGAGGCAGGTTTAGATGTGGAAAGCATGTTTTCCATCAGGTTCCCGTTCAGCGGTTGCATCTGTAATGTTTGCTTCTCCCTTCTGCGCAGTCCTGTCTTTTTCTCCCTTAGCAGCTGCTACTATGCCTGGAAAGCACTGATGGAGTAATTTACTGACACATCCTTAACATTTTTAGTTATTCTGGGGTAAAAATCTGATCTGTGATTTCTTTATTTTGCACTGAAGCATTCAGATCTTATTATAGCCTCTCCACATGGGTATTAAGAGGTAAATATGCACCGTAAGTGCAGCAAGGTTTCATATTTGTGGAGGAAAAGTAATCAGTATTTTGAGATGTAAATTTACAGGTCAAAGGTTATGAATCAATGTCTTCAGGGGAAAAAAAACCCCACTGTGTTAGAAAAAGTGCTGGCTGGTCCAGTATGGCAGCTTGTATATTGTTTGGTGCGATTACCTTGAAACCTAGAGGCCAGGTTTCCATTGTGGGCAGCATTACAGAAATATATCTTGAACAAATGGTGAATGTGTAATATGTGTTTATATACAAAGAAAAAACTGTTTATAATTACAGCTTTTAATACAGATATTGCATATGTTCCATGTGTATAATTTATACCAGAAAATTAATTTTTAACTTGATGTCATGAATGAATAAATTAAGAAGCCAATAATAATGTTCTTCAAAAAAAATCATTAAAAACAATTAAAATTTAAGGTTGACGTGAAAAATAATTTTTGAATAATAAGTAGATGGTTGGGATTCCTGTTTGAAATCCCTAAGGCAAAAAAAAAAAAAATGTTTATATACCATTAATGAGCTCACGTTGCGGTGAAAGCAAATGCTGAAGGCATGCCTAAACAGTATTGCTTTTCTTCAGTGGAAAAAATCTGAATGATCATAATACGCGTGCTGTCATAATTAATTTATTCAGTTATTTGCTTCTGCACCAGGTAGATAACTTCTTTTCAATTAAACATCATCTTGCAATGTCAAAGAACAATAGCATATCAAGGAACTATCGCTCAGAGGATCTTTGTCTGTGAGAGCCTGTGTTTCCGAGAGGGAGGGTTTGAAATATTAACGTGTGACAGGGCATGATGAATTTTTGCGTAATGTTGTGCGTATTTGGCATTTGTGAGTCGTCTGACGTGGTTCCTAGGTGACATAACAGTCATTTAGGAACATTTGAGGATATTGAAGTGATCAAGAAAGTAGAACAGATTTCCAGAATTAGACTTCTAATGCTTGGCAGCTCCCTCACAACCTGTATAAACTTGCAGTGGTGAAAAGCTTCAGTTAATTGAAGTTCCACCCTGCTCAATTATGACTCAAGGACGTCAGCCGGTTCAGTAAATGAAATCATGCACCTATCCTCATATGGAACCAAAGCTTCCAGTAAGTCAGTGGGAATTTGCCTGATGAAGCAGTTAAGATCAGTCCGATACTAGAACTGTCATGTTTCTTTACAATTAGTGGATTTTTTTTTTTTTTTTTTTTTAAATACAAGTCAGGAAGATAGAACTATTTCAGGATCGTGTGGATGAATTAAAATACGAGACTATTAGAAAGCCCATAAATAAAAACAAGTGACGACCAACTTGCATACGTTCACTTACAGACTTGCTCAAGGCTTATTTGAACCACGAGACACAAAAATTCTGGGAGTTACACACCGTTCAGCTGCATGGAAGAAATAAACAAAACTCTAACAAAGTATAGAAACGTGTAGAATAACATTTGTTTAAGTGTTTCCAGGTGGATCAGACTCTATGGCTTCTCCTAGGGAAAATCATGCCTCATAAACCTTTTAGTTAATAGAATTGGAGATAAAGTTGACTGGGAACAAGGAATTTAGTTTGATTTTTTTTCAGAACTGTTTTTTAAAGTTGCATGGCATAATGTTCAGGAAAATAGACATATGATCAGAAGCAAAGGGTTTTTTATTGAAAACGAGGCGAGTGTACAGCTGGCTACAGAGCAAGGAGAAGGGCACGCGATCCTCATGGGAGCCACACTGTCTCCAGCATGATACCTTCAAATCCAGAGAGCTGATCGTCCCTCTTAGGGAGAAGGTTGATTTTTCAGAGCTGTTGTCTATAAGAGAACGAGCTGACTTGATGGCAAATGTCAGTGTTGTTCTTTGAGCCTTTTTCTTTGGTTCACTTGCACTGAAACGGGAGCAAGACTTTGAGTCCGAGTGTTTGGTGTTTTTGGAGGAACTGTGGATGGTGCTGTACTTAGAAGCCTCCCTGTGTTCTTTGAGGTTGTGAAAAGGAGGGAGTTACTCTGCCAGGCGTTTCTCCTGAATGATACCAAAGTAACTGAGAGATGAATTAGTAACTTGAGGGTGGGTAACCACATGCTGTGCTGCAATGGGGAGAAGCAGTGTCCCGTGCTGTGGCCTTCGGAGTCTTGTTCCTCTCCTTATACCTGAGCTCAGGGAAAGTACATGCAGTTACTCCCAGTCTTTCAAATGAGGAAGCAGTTCTTCACTATTCCTCTTGATCTTCAACTTTGTGGACTGTATTTTGTGTATGAAGGAGTACTGAAATTGCTGCATGTTTTCTGAGTAGCATCTCAGGATTGTGAAGCAATTGCTTGGATTTTTGTGAAACAGGTGGTACACAAACGAACTAACAGGCACAGATCCTCTTGTTTCTTAGAGGTGCGTTTGAGAGTCCTTAAACTTTGGGAGCCTCTAGCAACAAGAGTCAGAGTAATTTCTTGGGGGGTATGTTGCTTGGGGTTTCTTAAGCTGTGAGTGTTAAGGTACACGGCTTTTTGTTGGGCACAGATCTTCATTGGGGGCGGGGGGGAAGGGAAGGAAAGTATTTCACCAGAGAACTTTGTCATGTTGTGGGCCGTCAAACCAGGATGCGAGACAGCGTGGGTCTGAACACCGAAATGGGACAAAGTAATTCCAATTTGTGGAGGCAACAAAATCTCTAGCTTTTTCATTAACTGCAAGATGAGGTTTTTTTTGTAAGGATAGCTGCCTGAAGAGCCACATGTTCTTTGAGTAGTTATTCCAGTAGCTGTATTCTGAAGTTCCGCTGCTGTCCCGTTGGGCCCTGGCTGTTTTAAGGTGCTGTCTCTGAGTTAAGTTGTATGCAGGAGTTGATGCACCTGGCTTATTCAGAGCTCGTGTAGACGGAGCGTACTGCTTGCCCTCTGAACTAGCCCTTTGTATTATTTAGCTTCATATCGTTATTGATACAACATTTAGCTGCAGACTGATCTTTATTGGCATCACCAGACCAACTGTATTAACAACACGCACTGATTCAGTTACTGGGATTCATAAATTGCAAATTAGTTGGATTCTACCTGTGGCTTTGTGCACTTGGCATCCAGCCGCAATTAGTAGGAGTCAGAAAGGGAGCACCTGTCCTGTAAGATTAAAAACCCCTAGTAAACATTAATTATGTTCTTTGTTTTCTGTATTCTGTGGGTTTGGAACTGTTAAGCCTAATGAAGCTGACTTGCTGCTTTGCCTATGATTTGTTTGGTCATGTTAAATAGCTGAGGCTCCCCTGTGAATGACACTGGCAAGAGGTTGTGGTTTCATCACTCAGTGGAGCCAAGTGGTGCGAGCACAGTACCAGTAGGTTAGAGAAAACACCAGAGGATGTCTGAGCAATAGCTCTGCTAAGGCTAATTTTACAGATAGCCTGATGATAGCTGCCTTTGGTGTGCTGACAGTGCAGAGTTGTGTACTAGCTATGTAAGAAATGCCAAACATTGATCAAGCCAATAAAATGCGGCTTTGATTATGCTGGCAATATAAAAGACAGAGCAGACTGTGGGCACCACAATTTGAAAAACAAAGCCTTGGGCATGCCATAATGACAGTGTTTGTCAAGACTGGCTTACCCTAAACATCGTGTTTTGTGAAAATGATCGTTGGCGCTCTATACCTACAAAGGACACGCACAATTAACCTGCGAAGTTTCATGACATCTCAGCAAAGCAACTAATATGCACTTAGCCTAGTTTCATTATAGTTTTTGTCACTGGTGCCTTGGTGACTCTACATGTTTTACGGTTTTGAGGTAGAAAGCTTTGTGCTGTAAAGTATACTGAATATAATTTGCTTTCTTGATGAAGATATTGGTACTAGGCCCTTCATTTCCTGGGATGACCCCCTACCGTCACTTTATTCTCACTTATTCTTTGTTTCCTCCTCTTTACAGGGGGAAAAAAAGAAAGTGACTTTGTGTTATTTTTATACTTCCTTTGTATTTAAAAGAAAAAAAAATGTGGCAACTTCTTATTTACTTCAGTCACGTTTCACTGTGCTGAAGCACCAATATCTGTTCTATGAACCCACTCAAGAAAGCGCCTGTTTCCCTTCTGGCTTGCAAACGAGTTGTCCTGTGATTCTGCGTGGCAAACGCGCTCTTTCTGCACTTCTGAGAAATGCTGAACCTGCATTGCCTTTGTGTCAAAAGTCTGCACGCGCCACAGGCTAAGTTCTGGTTTTCTTCATAGGGAGGTGTGAGAGCGGGTTGTATATTCTTTCCCTGTACCTCTTACGTGCCCTATGAAAAATTGTCTTGACTGTAGGAATATCTGTCTGTGATCTCCCCCTTTATGGCTACGCCCTCTCAAATGCTAGTAAATGTACTGAACAGTGATGTCGAGACCAGGGAGTTAAAAGGAAATTCATTCATTGAAATTGATCAGAGAGCTCTCACAAAGAGTAAAAGGAAAGATCAAAATATTTACTGACTATTAATTTCAAACTGTGTAAGAAACACCCCTGCAGTGGCAGAATAACGTCTCTCCAGAAGGCTACTTTTTAGACAGATCTTGTGGGATTGACTTGCTTTTCATGCTAGTTGATATCCTACTTCAGGTTATACTGGAAACTGGTTTTATAGGGCACGTTCCTTCTGATTTCACATAAAACGAAGTTTAAAACGTTTTCTTTGCTTTATCTTTGAGGAGGGGGGGGAAGTTATTTTAATGTCCCAATGTTTTATTTTGCGTCATGTTAATTGATTGTTTTGCCGCAGAAGAAAAATGCTTTAGCTGAGCATAGTAACAAGGCAGCAAAGAAATGAGCTGGAGGCAGGGGCTGGGGGGAAGAGGAGACGTCTTTTATACTCTTGCAAAAGGCCTGTTGTTTAAGTTATTCATTTCGACCTTTCACCCTCCAGGGCGATAAGTGAATAACTTGAAATGCCAATTGATCTGGGTGGGAAGTGGAAAGCCTCTATAATCCAATTAATCACACAGTACGGGATGCCTCTTTGTCAGTGTGAAAGCAACTCCAACACATGCTCAGCTGTTGCTCTTTCACAATGAGTAGTACAGTTGTCACTCGTAGTCTCATGCCAGCAAAAACATCCGCTGGGTTCATTTTACCACCAAATATTTTTACACTTCTGCACTAATAAATATAAACTACCCTGGCTGGAACAGACATGTGCAGTCCCACCACCACTTGCATTGCACCAGAGACAGAAGTTGAGCTACGCCACCGTCCTGATCAGCGCATATGCTCAGCAGTGGGCATTCCTGCTGTAATGGAAGAGTTCCTTCTCTGGTATTGATTTTTGCCCATAAAAATAGGAATGAGCAGAGGGGGGAAAAAAACATAAAACAAGCCCTTATAATTGTACACTGTTGACAGTCTATACTGACTTCTCCTAAAGGAGCCTGGAAGTGTTTTCTTCTAGTTGGCTGCTGTGACAGGCATGTCCATGCACATGCAGAGCGTGGGATGTGGTAGAGGTGCAGGGTCTGCTTATGCAATGCATTTGCCCCGGCTTAAAAGTCTGCCTTGTTCTGTGGCTTACAGGGCAACGTGACAGATGTCTGTTTTGTTTACGATTGCATTTTAGCCTCCAACATGTAAAAGTACGTAACAGTTAATGCAGTCAACGGAAGAGAAGCAGGTGGTCATGTCTTCTGTGGAGTACATAGGGGTGACTCATTAGGTAGTGCCCAAAAATCTTATGATACCATACCTGCAGTGCCTTTGCATGCAGTTACTGCTTCTCTGTGTGACACAGAGTTAAGAGCTGAGATAGGACAACAGGCTAGAGAAGGATTACACAACTGGTGAGATGCCTGTTGTACTGTGCCTTGGCCTGATGCTCCGATGTCTTGACATAGGCAGGAACATTGTTCAGCTGAACGGTTGGTACGGTGGCAAGTTCTTGTTGGAAGGACCTGCCTTTGAGGCTTCGTCTGAACTCTCTTTAAGAACATGCCAAGCATTTAAGTACTGAAAATATACTTGTTTTCAACACTGCAGAAGGCTTACACAGCTGAACTCTCCAATATTTATGTTTGACGTCAATGGGAACGTTGCCTGAATGTGGGATTAGAACCACCGTGCTGTTTTCTGCTCCGAGTGTCAGTGAAAAGTTGTGTCCACACCAGCCGAACCTCCGTGGTCTCACGCAGGCCTGATGCCATGGCTGCGGTATTGCCATTACAGCAGCATTTGATAAACGCTGCTGCGAAACAGTCTCTTTACCATGTGTTCTCATGACAGTGCCATTTTTTAAGTAAAAGCCGTTTCTGCTGACGTGGGACAAGTGCCTGAATGTTAGGACAGTGCCACAGGCTGGGTTTCTGTTTAGGGTCAGTAATGCTGGTGTCTTATTTCCCATTTGTATTACTGTAGTGCCCCGTCATGGGCCGGGGCTCTTGGGAGCTGTATGTTGTAAAAACAAGGGTTTGTGGGGCCAAGAGGAAGAAACCATGCTAAAAGCGAACAGGGTTGTTAATGCACTAGGCTGGATTAACTAGCTGATGGGCTTACTTTTTAAGACAAGAAGGATAGAAATGTCTGAGAGATTGATGAGGGGAGAGGAGCTGAGTGGAAGAGGGAGGATGCTGAGGCCAAGGTGACCGTCCACAGGTAATTCCAGATTAACATCTGAAGAGTGAATGAAACCTGCTTTTTTTACCAGTCTTCTGGTGCTCTGAGAATTGCTGACGCACTCTCCCATTATGTCTCCATCACCGTAATCGGGTAGCACCGAAAAGACGATGTACTACTCGCCAAAGCAACATTTCATAGAAGCTTGTGCGTTCCTTCAGAACATACCAGTACGGTCGTTAGGTCATTTTCTCTTAATTTCCTAGCTTATAAAGGCTCTGAGCTCCCTCTCCAGTATTTTGTGTCAGATAATGACACAGTAGGTAAGGGGATTAGGAATGGTCATCTGGATTATATTCTCTTCTCCTAATCTGTAAAATGAGACATTAATAACCTGTCTCTGTCTTAGGTGAGTTTTTACCAGGGTGATTTTGACAATAAAGAAGTTAAGGAATAGAAGTTCTCAGATTCTCTGATGACAGGATGAACAAAGGTTTCTATGATAGCTCAGGGAGTTCAAGGACGTACGAAATTCAGATGCTGGGTTTTTTTCTTTTGTTGCTTGACCGAGTGATTGATAGATAAAAATGTGGGCATCATCTTATTTTATGCAATTAGAAGACATACTGGACCAAATTAGGAATAAAAATGTGGTCTTGACGTCTGCTTCAATCCTCTCACCACAGGATGGCTGGTTTCATCCGTTAGTTTCTGGCAGCAGATCCCAATTTTCTACTGCTTTCATGGCCAGCTGATGAAGGTGCTTTTCTCAGTAGTACGATTTGAAAGCACTGCACTTAAGCCAGTGGATTTCTATCAGCTTACAGTTAACAGCTATTAATCTGTAACTGCTTTTTTTTCTGTGAAATGGGATGAGCTATATTTATCTTTTCAGATGTGTCTATGAGATTTTAAAAAACATTTGTGTATTAGAGGTCTTTTCAATACACCACTGTGCTATGAACAATAGGGAGTAACCGTTCCCCACTCAGACAAGAGGAAATCTGTTGTCTTCAAGGAGTAATGGTAATGCATGTGCAGACTGGTGTAAGGAGATCGGACTAAGCTGCTCCGTAGTTTTGGTTTACTTAAAAGCCGTGCATTTTACTTCTGTAACATATCTTATAGGACTTTCCACTTTGCAAAAAAGAGAAAAAGAAAATAAAATTCTTCTTTCTGTTTAAATCTGACTACTGCAATTGTAGTTTAATCCAGTGCTCTGATTAGCGTGATTATATTTCTCCCACACACAGATGTTCTGGAAATTTGCATTTTGTTGACATCAATATTTAATTTTATTTTCTTAAAGCTCAATTGAATTTTGCTAAAGAATTATATAAACAAGAACACGTGTGTAACTAAACTGTGTTCCCCCCCCCCAACCTCTTGGAATTCAGTCCTTCACTTCTGGGTGGTCACTGTACTTACTGGGTATTTTTATATAGTGGGGTATATAGCAAGAGCTGTCTTATATAAATGAGAACACAACGGAATACTGTTTACAGTTAGGACATTTGAACTATCTTACTGCTGTCGTCCATCTCTTTCTGTGGTCAGCAGAAGATTGGTCTGTTGTTAGGGACAACTTGGGATACGTTTCAAAACAGCAAAAAAAAAAAGCTTTACTTTGAGCAAGGGGGAAACATTCATCTTGTGAGGGCTGAGGACTCTGAGTCTGAGCAAGGATGGAAAATATGAGGTATTAAATCCTTTAACACCAAAAGGAAATCCATGAAAAGCTGCATTATGCCTTTTGCTTCTTATCAGTCCCTACCCATCGTACTTCATTTCTGTCAAGATTAGCAGAGTCAAACTTGGTTTCAGGGTAAAACAGCCAAAGCTGTTCCTTGTACTGGCAGTGTTACTGTCCTAAAAGATGCTGCTGCCATATCCCTCCGTGCTTGCTCCACCTCAAGCATCCCTGTGAATGGAGAGATGCTGCAGTACAAATCTTAATGTGAAAGAACTGTTGCATTCCAAAAAGATGGAAGTTGCTGGACAGATAATTGCTGCTGCTTCTGAGGTAGTTCTTAGAAAAATCTTGGCCGTTTTAAGAGGGATTCTACTATGACAGTGCCCCCAAACTCAGACACAGGTTTGGGTCACTGCCACGTGAATGGTTCTAATAATAAACCCAACCTGCCTAAATATTGGTGCTCGAAGTTTGCCAAACCACATTGCATAATGGCATTTACTGTTTGGGTTTGAAATAGTAGAAGTGTTGATGAGTCCTTCCAGATCCACTCTTACTAGCGTCCCTTGAGTTCCGTAGCGTGAACTCCCCTTGTCCCCATTTTGGTTTCGGGGCTCTGAATCTCAGAGCTGGACCCAGTGAGATCAAATCCATTTTTGGAGGCGCCACTCTGCTTTTAGATGCAGTTGGTCCTGGTAACGTGCTGGGATAGAGGAACGGCTATGGGAGCTGTCGGTGTTAGGTACTCATGGGTTTCGGAGATCGAGATCGGTTTGGTTTTACGCCTAGTTTGTAGCATCCAATATACCTAGTAAGTTGCGATTGTCTCGTTACAGGGCATGATTTTAGTTCATTTCTTTCATATCTTCAAAGGTTAAGGCTTTAACTAATTGCAGTTATTAACCGACTCTATTTTTATACCACTTCTTCATCTCTGCTGCTGCCCTAGGCTGAATTACACAGTGTCTGTGAGGAAAGAAGACTGGCCTGCAGCTGACATAACGCTCCATCCTGAATGAGTTCAGGCTGGGAAGCTGTGAAAAGAATGGGTTAGGATTAAACCTCCTCCCTTGACAGAGGATGTGCATTACCACTTTTGATGTGTGTTCACGATCCGAGCTCTCGCTCAGCATTGAGTTGCTTATGAAAGAGATCTGCTGAAGCACTTCTCTCCATCTGCTCTCGTTGGGAAGACTGAAAATTCTATTCTTTTGATGTGATCTTTCAGCAGTTATTCATTCATCTGCTCCAAAGTAGATGACTTTAATGTCTTGTGCACGTATATTAAGTGTAGGCATTCACAATATCTAACTGTACACCATATAGTTAGGCATTTAGAAACATAAATTACCGTGGAGCATAGCCACTCATATGTTTAACACTGACCCTCTTGCCAATAATGGAGAGTATATCACAGTCCCCGTGGCAGATGCTCCTGCCCAGCAGCTGTGCTGTGAGCTGTAGGTATAGCGTGTCCGGGGTTGGCATGAACGCTATCTTAAACCTGTGGACTTGTTCATTTCTCTTAGGAGGATTAATCAAACGACACAGAATAAATACCATGTCTACCTGAAAGAGTTCAAAAGCAAAGTTTTGCTCTGCTTGTGTGCTGCCTGTGTTTGAATCAGAAATGGACAGAAAAGACAAACGAACTCAGGGAAGGGATGTGCCAGCATAAGGCACGGCACTGAAATCAGTACAGTTGCCTCATTATACACTTTGGTAACACTTCTGTGGCTGCATGATGTTCAGGAGTTGTGGCATTGAGTCGTGTATGTTGTGCTCACGCCTGCTATGACATGCCACTCTGCAGAAAAATTACTTGTTTGGTAATGAAAAAAAAGAAGTGGGAAGCTGATTATGTACAGTAAGCGAAAGCGCGAAGGTGTTTTGGGAGAAAAACGTCCCAGCTTCATGGGAAAATGGTGGTGGTTTATTAAAAAAAAAAAGTGAGATTCAGTTCTAGATTGGTAGCTTTTACAACTTCGTATAATGTAAAGGGTTATGTTTGGTAATGGGTGACTTTGTGAATAAACAGGTAATTCTTTGAAAGGCAAATCTGCCCTAATGCAGAAAGATGTCTATCTCAAGACTTAATTTAAATCCTGCATATAGCAATAAAGTCAGAGCTCTCATTTGCTTGCAGCCCAGTTGTGCGGACCTGTTTCTGCCGAGCTCACTCAGGTCAGCCTCATTCAGGACGGATTGCTGTGGCATAGGCGTGACTTCTTACCTCTGCTTTATCCTGAATACGCACAGTGCGGATGTGGAGGAAAAAGGAGAGTTTTTATGAGAAAAGAGGAGCAGTTTTGGTTGGTTTTGAGTCAAGGAGGGACAACTGTGCTCATCTTTGTTGCCCTCTTCCATAACAGAAGGGAATAACTCCTGTGGGACTTCCTTTTTGAAGTCTGGTACCAGTGCCTTTTCATGTGCTTATGTGATTGTTTCCAGTGGCAGGGAGGGGCGGAAACCAACCCTGCGTCTGTAAGTGAGTTTAGTGCCTTTCAAAACAAGCACTTGTGGAGTAATAGCAGGTGTGGTTGTTTTCTTCTTTTTAAGAACAGAATCACATGCTCGGCTTGTGCAAGGTGATTTTCCGGTGCCTTTGGTAAGCTGATTTACACTAGCTAAGATTTGATCTACGTGGTTTTGGTGGTTTTTTTTTTTGTTTTTTTTTTTTNATAGAGGACTTGTGCTTATTCACCTATTCTTTATGCTTGTGATGAATAACAATGAATTAAACATGTCAAGTTCATTCCTGGTGATACTGTACTACAACGGAAAGGTGGTAATATCTGACATACCAAAAATGATCCGTTCTGCTAGAAAACAAGCCAACAGATGAGCAAAAATCCACCCTGAAACATTGAATGCCGCTTCCTTTTCTTCTGTATGGATGGAAAACTGAGTGTCATTCACACATGGATACTTTTATTTTGTAGCTACTAAGTTTTGTGTTTTTCCATTTAGTTTGCTTTGCGATTTTTGGAGACAGACTACCCGCTAGCCAGCCGTTTTACAACATGTTTGATTTTCTTGGGTGTCAGGAGTCTGGGTTTTGTAAGAAACCTGGAATACCAACCTATTTGAAAAGTACATGAGATCTAGTAATTGTGAACAGACAAGGCTCGAGCTGGATCATTTTTGTCTTCCCAGTAAAGAGGGTGGCCAAGAACATACTGCTTAAGCCGTCTTTTTCTATCCTGCTTCCACTCAGCTAGATAAGAGGTATTCCTTCCGTGAAGAGAATCCTGCCTTCCGCTGTTTCTGTTCTTGCCGTCCACTCCTTTCAAGTGTACGTGCCAGTCTGCAAGCACCTGCATTTTATCCCTGTTTTGTGCTATGCCTTATTCTCTCAGTATCAGGGCATTTTTAAACCAAGTCTAAACCAAATATTTATTTAGACCGTTCTTTTGAAAACTCGTCTCTGGTCATGGTCATTAGGACAGAAGCACATGAGTAAGCGGTGAGTTTTCCTCCCTTGCCTCCAGGAAATCACTGCTCAAGTCTCTCTCTTTCAGGGCATTTCAAAGCAGCTGCTGTGCATGGTATCTCCTCCAGGACAGACTTAAGTTTAAAAGTTACCTTGTATGTTTTTCACATAACTTATTGAAAAAGGTTACCATCAAGTCTGCTGACATTTAGAAACGGCTCTCCGGTCTCCAAGATGTCCCATGAAAATATACTGTGTGTGTATATATATATATGTACAGGCTGGAGAGCGGAGAAGCAGCTCCTTTTTAGGTTTAAGTAGCTGCACTCCATTCAGGTTAAGAGGTCTTAACACTGAAATCAGTGTGAAGCTTGAAAGCAAGTTGTTCTGGATCTGGACTCTGAAGAGCTCTGCCTGGCTTGCCGGCGGGGAAAGACTCTGCCTTGTTTTCCTTTTCCTCCAGCTGCTTAATGCTTTGGCACTGCATTCTGCGAGAGAGATTTTTGGCTTGCCCGTAAGCGGGGGTAGAAGCTATGGTGAATTCCAGAGTATGTTTCTAATAATTAAGCATACTTGTGTAACTTATAAATAAATGGAGGAGGGTGAGAAGAGGTTTGAATGTGCAGTTTTATTATTGGAACGTACCAGAGTATTCCGGTAAGTGGGCTGACTGGGAGTTTACGAACACACTGACTCAACACAATAAATACTACAGTTTATGCCATTTGAGCACATGGGCACTCTATGAAAGAATTTGTGTCTTGTACACATAGATGATGGTTCTGGATGGGGATGCTTTTCTTTATTTTTTAATGTTGCAGTCAAAACCATTTCTGCCAGCCCCAAGTTACTTTTGCCAGCTGTAATACTCCATGACAATAGATTAGAAATTCAGATTGATAAGAAATGCTGCAATGTACCTGGAGCTGAGACCTGAGCATTTCCAAAATCACACTTGAAGTTAGTTCTTTGGAATGAGAAGGATGTGTTTGACTTGCAGAGTTAATGTAAGACTGCCATAGCGTGTACTTCTGTAACTCACCAGGTATTGCTTGGCTTGGGTTAAGATAAGGAAATACTCTGATGTGTGTGTATGTAGGAGCTGGTAAAGATGTCTCAACAGTTGGTCCACAGGAAGATAATGGACCTGCTACTCATGTTTTGGAGAGAGTGCGTTTTATTCCTGTTACTGGGACTAATGGAGAAAAGGTGTCGTCCCAGCTTCTGAAGTGTGGTTTTTACCCTGTAGTCATTGTGTTAAACAATTCCCACCATGGTGTGTTGGCAGGCACTGGCACGGGAGTGGTAAAGGCAGGTATCTTGCAGAGGAGAGAGAGACAATTTTCCTTTTCTTCTCTTTCTGCTCTGATAGCACATTGTTCTTCTCCCTTGTGGTCGCAGAAGCAGAGCTGTGCTAGTCCTTCTCGGCTGGACGGAGGTGAAGTTGAGGGAGTTATCTTCTGCAAGTTGACCAGCTGCTCCCTGCATAGTACAAGCACCCCTTTCCTATGGCGTTTGCTGAGCTGCCTGCTAGCTCCTACATGCTCTGCTGGGCCTGACTGCTCATGGGGCTGCGGAGCAAAGGAGGCTTGGATGAGTATGTGGTTAGGAAACCAGGAGAGAGAACGAAGAGATCCTCAGATCTGGGAAGACACTGAGCTACATAAACGAGAACAAATAGTTCAGGATACAGAGGTGCTGTTTTTCAAGGAATGAAAGGGAATAAAATAGATAGAGGAGAACAGTGGAGAAAGAAGCTCTGGGAAGAAATAACAGTGTCACGGAAGCAAGGGGATAATGGTGAGCCAGAGGCAGATGTGAAGGGGGAAAAAAGGGATTAAGAAACAAAAGAGCAGGCAAGAGAAGATCCAACTCGTGGGTTTAGCAGTTTTCATTTAATTTATGTTTCAGATGTTTTCCTTGCTTCAGACACTCTCAACACTTTTTGCAGGAAGAGAATACCTCCCAACTGCCTATAAGCTTTTGTCCGCTTTCAAACCAGACCTTGAAAGAGATCTGCATAATTAAAGCCTTCTGGTGTGCTATACAGCACCGTGACTTCTGCGCCAGACCTCTATCTGTACAATCTGCCTTTTCACATCTTGGTGCTTGGCTTACAAGTCAGACATTTGCATTTGTCTGCATTTAGGATGATGCCAAGTGTGTTGCTGATAGCTAACTTGTTCCCTCCCCACAAGGCATGTGTGCTCTATTTGTTGCAGTGGTAGGGACCCAGTTGGTCACCGTATCCGTCAGAGGTGTGGGCGGGTGCGTGCGGAGAGGAACGGCCACTTCCCGTGCTCCCTGGAAGGGAATTGGTGGAGAGCGGATGGATCTTTTCTGTGCCCCCACTTGTGGTGCAACAAGCGAGTTGGGAGGGAAGTTGAAATGATGCTATAGATGATGTGCGATTCCCTTCCCCTTTAAGAAGCAGAAATGGCAGCCAGCAGGGAAGCCATTACCCCAGCAGCCTCTGTTGCCTCTCTGTTTTGAGCCTCCCAGGCTCCGTTCTCTGCTCTCCTTCTGGGCAGATGAGAGCTGGCGAGGTGTTCTGCCGCATGCATGATTAGCAACGCTCCTTGCAGACTTTGCGATGTCTTCCTGGCCTCCCAGACTTGGAAAACGCTCAAAGATAGACACAGGGCATGATTGCGTCATTTGCACAAAACGCCTTTTTATTTCATGAATCTGTGGAATTCACTGAACCTAAATCATCTCTGCTATAGCTACAGTAAAGTCATCGGAATGATAACAAGGGTGAATTTGGCCCTGCGAACGGCACGTGAAGCTCATCCTAACCGTTCCTGCCTTTCCAGCATTTGTTTCCTGGAACCCGACTGGAATCCTTGTAATATCCCGAGCGTGACGATGCAATTTCATGCTCAGTAATTGCAGATTCTCAAGTCATCTTTTCTAAGCATCTTTGAAAACAACAGCTGATCCGGGTGTGACAGGGCTCTCCTAACCCCAAGCAGACCCATGCCTGCTCCTCCGGATGCCTGTTCTGTGCAGTGCACCCACATCGGGCGTTGTGCTGAGTCACCCCCAAGTCATGATGCTGAAGGACTGGAGACAATGTCTGTGTATGCAGAGGTGGGGGTCATCAGTCTGAGGTTTTCATAGTGAAATCCACGTGTCAAATCAATCGGGTTTCATTCCGATTCAAGTATATTTCTCATCAGGTTCAGTGGAACTTGATTAAACTCTAGTACTCAATCCTTAACCATTTTGCAAACTAATCTGTAGCAGGATATTGACACATCTATACGTACAACAGTTGCAAATTGCTGAAGTTAATGAATATGTTTTAGTGGCAGAAAAAAAAAGCCAGGTTCGGTCCAGTGAAAAATGTGGACTGCGGTGTAGGTTTTGTTCACCCTGAAAACAGGATAGGAAATGTCTGACTGGATCCTGCAGTATTCAGTGCTCTGTTCCTCTAATCCAGCGTGTCCTGGCTGTGCTGCGGGTGCCCTGTTTCCCCAGGGGACACAGCCTTCATGATGTCAGGTGTAGGGATGAGGTACTGAATGATACGAATCCCTTTATTTTCATGCTCTGCTCATCTGCTGCATTCACCTGTGGAACGAGGCTTGAGGTCTTAGCTTGGAGCAGGTGCTGGTTTCTCAACAGTGTTCCCAGAAAGGGGTCAAAATCCATTGAGTGCTTTGGACTTTGCATATAGTTCAATTTGCATAAGCATAAAATACCTGTATCTTTAGGACTATGCTAGTAAGAACCCAAGATAAATTCTTATCTTCTTTGTTCAGAGACCCCAGGAATTTCCCCATACAATGGTGTCCAAGAGCTCGAGGACTGATCCTGGGAAATGGGTGTCTTCTGCCTTCTCCCCTCCCTCCCCGCAGGGCAGCTGGGTGCCGGGATTGCAAACACCACGGTGGATCCCCACCAAATACCTCCCTGGTTTTCTTCACTGGTGTGGGGCCACCTGGCCAAGTTCGCTAGGAATTAGGATAGGACTAACCGAGGGAGCTGAAGAAAACATGTTAAATCTTTGAGCTGGTGTAGTAAAACAGCAGTTAATTACGAAGTGGATATTTCTGTCAGTACTGCTGTGCTGTGAGGCCCTCCTCTCTGTTTATCATACCTTTCAGGGCCACGAGAGGTATAAATGTTTGACGATCCACTCAATATTGTTTTGGGTTGGGGCTCCCCATGCTGAATGTGAAGCCAGCGCCATTTTTCTCTCCTTGTTGATACCACTGAGCAAGTATTCCTTGTCTTCTCGTCACCCCCAAAAGGAGACTTATAATTGAATGGAAAAACTCATGAGCAGTAATAGAAATGGAGCATAATTACCAGGCCACAGACAGAGCACAGGCTAATTTGTTACGAGGCTCCAGTTAAAAATCTCCATTATAAAAATTGCATCATTTCTTGCTGGTTTTGGTTCTTATGAATAAGTGGTTGAATTAAGCCAGTTCATAGGAAAGCTGTGCAGGTATATTTTGCCATTTAGAGTGTTCTGCAGTTATGTGTATATCTATGTTTTAAAAGTAAAGATGCAAAAGTGACTAGCCACAATTAGTTGTCTGAACACATTCCACGTGGAATTCAAATATCAGAAATGCCCAGTGTCTCCACCAGTACGTGACGGTAAACGGATACTATTCCGGCGAAAAGGCATGAGTCACAGAATTGGTTGAGAACTTTGAAGGGCTTTTTCAAGTTGGTAACCAACAGTGTTGACTGTTTTGGTACCCGCCTGCTGCAGCCAAGGGGATGCAGACTGGGCACGGTCGCTGTCACCTGGCCCGTCCCCACTGATCTGGACAGCATTGCGTTCGTGTACGCCAACCGCGGGGATGGGCTTGTCCGTCTGTGGGTGGTGGGTGAGCGACATGCACGCAGCGATACAGATGATTAACAAGTAGATAAGACTAACAGGAATAGGCATGTATTTTATCCTAAGGATAGTGGTTTGTACCTTTTGCATTTTATTTGCGAGTCTGATGGTCCTGCAGTGCTATGCACTAGACAGACCCTTACTAGATTGCAGTACATCCTGTCGATTTATATTGCTTTTGGACTTCCAGAACTACCCCATGTGAACGATAACTTGGACAAGAGGTGTAGAAGTGACTCAGCTGGTAAAAAATGGTGCTTTACTTTTGAGACAGCTTTATTCATGCTTTCTGCCGTTGCTGCGTAAGCAGCAGCAGTGTCAAAATGATCAGTGGCGACTCAAGAGTTGATGCGATCGTGTTTGCATGCAACTTCATGCGCAAGAGATAATCATGGAAGTTTTGAACTGGAAGGCCTTCTGGCAGCAATGAGGAAAATGTCCGTGGCTGCAGGTGTATGTGGTCTTCCTAATGCCTCATAATGCTCATAATGCTCATAATGTCGCAGCCTCGAGCTTCTACAAAACTCTCCGAGTGATGAGACAGCACAAGTACAAGGCTTCTATAAGGAAGCTGCCATTGTTGGCATTTATCTGCTATGAAAAATGAGAGTGGAATTGTATCTTATGAGATAAGCCTGGGCATGTTTTAGATGGGTTTGGAATGCAGGGGTCTATTTATGATGCTTCTGTGACGCTTTGCCACAAGACCACCTCTCGAGACATACAACTGTCATTTAAATAAACTAACGGGAACACCCCAAAACCAAAACAAAACACAGAGAACCCCAAAACCCCGAGCTCACCAAAAAAGAGTTAAGGTCCCCATATTCCCTGAAGCGACAGGCTGTCTGCCTTTTGTAATCACCTGAAAATTCCCTATTTCTCTACTAAAATACTTTATTATATTGTTTTTGTATATTCATGTACTAGAGCAAAACAAAGGTTAATGAGTCTCCTTACTGTTGAGGACTTTTGAATTACTTTTGAAGCTGCCTAATTCAAAACCGTATCAGATTTCGAAATAAAAAAAGTGAGGAGATAGAATACTATCGACAGAAGGAAATGACTAAGCATGGGATGAATCTAAATGAAGATTAAAGCCACGTCTACTTCACAACATATGCTTGATGAGTAGGACTGCGTTTTTGAGTGGGTAGCGGAGGTATTAGGAGTCTTGGCTTAGGAGGGATTCACGCTCGCTCCCAAGAAGAAAGCAGTGGCTTATAACGAGGTTTTACTTGGCGCGTTACTGATTTTCTGTTTTGACTAGTGAAAGAGTAAGACTAGTTCAGAGGAGCTGAAGAGTCAATATAAGGGATTTTTTTATGCAAAATGAAAAATAAACTGAAGAAATGGAGGAGAAAACTATCTTGTTAAATAAGAAGGAAAGTTTATTAGAGGGCAGTTTGTCAGCATAAAAATACACCCCTAGAACTGGCAAGATTGGAGAGTTGTGCAGTATCCGGTGCTGATGTATTATGTAGGGTCAGGCTGAGGTTCAAAGTGGCTGTGGACTGCTTTAACATGTTTATATAGCCCGTTTAGGGTAGATTCTTGTGTATATTTTCAAGGTTATTCATTGTTTCGGTCAACGTGTCTGAAAATATATTTGCTAGGAAAAAAAAATGAAGCAGTGCAAGTTACTTGGTCCTGGCATTCTCAGGTTGTAGGTGAACGTTCACTGCCCACTTGTTTTTCTCTCTGCATTTAGCTTCTTGCCCAGCTAGAACAGCTAGGAGATTAAATTTAGGGAATTCAATTCTTTATTATTTGCGGTCCCCAGTTTTATCTGAGTGGTGAAATAGAGGCTTCTGGGAGACAGAGGGGACTCGGTAACTTCCTGTGCCTTTATTTCCCCTGTCTTTGTCCAGCCATTTCTTGAACATAAGCAAACTTCTGGTGTCCACGTATGGTGACTGGGAGTGCTACAGATTCATTATCCCTTGCACAAGGAGCCTTTCCCTTTCCTAGCTCTGAACTTTGCAGTCTCATGTCGTGGTCGATAGTTCTTCCTTGGAGTAGTGAAATGTAAATACCTTTCCAGGACATTCTGTCATACTAGTTCACATCATCTTAGTCTACTTGTACGTTCTTTGTACAGAAGCCATTTTGTATCTGTGATTTGCCTCCTGATGCTTGACTGTGGGGAGGTAGAGCGGCTGCAGCTGGAGCCCCCATTAACCATCAACTTGGTCTCATCAGCAGGCTTTATCACTGCTTCACATCACCCCTTCTTCCAGGGCATCTACGTGCTTGTTTAACCACACAGATCCTAGCACAGAGCCCTGCAAAACTCCCAAACTTTCCTCTATTACAAGAAACAGTGACTTCTGCCCTGTTTCTTCTATCCTAGCCAAACAGTCATCCTTTTCTGGATTAAAAAGCCTACATCTACAACAGTAACCTTACCTGGAACTCCTTTGCCAACGTAAAATAGCCTGTCAAGGACCAGGTTCCCTTCTCATTTCCGACTCCTTTGTCTTGCTCTGTTTTGTTGCTAGAAGAACTAATGCGGACAGGAGACATCACTGCTTTGGTGCAGCTTCCTAAGAGAGTGTGTCCTTGGTAAGTGGGAGGGTGGAAGCATTGTTCATCCGCTTGTCTCCTCTTAACAGAAAAAACCAGAAATAATCAGTCTCTGCATAAGCACTGCCATTGAGTCTGACCCTTTTTAGCTTGTTAAAAGCGGGGAGGAAGGTAGTTGAACTCCGAGCCTATTGCCATATCCTGTTGAAGGCTTTCTGCAGAATTTTAACATCTGCACATTCTCTTTGGCAATGAAATGAGGGGTCTGTTATTCTAACGTTTTGGTTCAGTGTCCTCTTCACAGTCTCGATGACTTGGCACCTGGCCTTTCTTGGGCTTTTCCACAGCGTAAGGTTTTCTTCCCTCCCTCTGGTCTGGAAATGTACATTTAAAGTGTGTGTATGTCCCCACTGAGCACTTACGATAAATGTTGTTAAGCAAATGTAAATCACGAACCCTTTGTTTAGCAGTCTGAGTAATCAAAGGAAGTATTCTGGGATAGCAGCAGCAGTGGCTGGGATTGTTCAGCAAAGGGCAGGCTCTGTCCAAAGCAAGTGAAGACCTACACTGATGATGTGGGATGAGCATTGCGGTTTGGGGTTGAACTTCAACACGAACTTTGCTGTTCCCCACATGAGGAGGAATCAGTGGGCGGAGGACCCGGTCGAAGTTGCAGAGAGACTTGGTACTGAGGAGCAAATCAGTGACTTGAACAGCTCTGATGCTGAAGAAATAAACCTAGCAAAAACCAGACCATAAGGGTGTGAAAATTGACGATTAGGAAACAATGATTTGGTGGACTGAGCTGGAGGAAGAGTAGACAAAGAGGAGAGCCTGGATGGGGAGAAGTCCTCATGGTTTATCACACTACTCATGTCTCTGATAAATTACTCCAAAAGAATGTCACCTTCAGTTTGCAAATGCGCTTCTTCGGAGGCTTGCACTGAAAAGCAGAGGGATTTAAAAAAATGCAAACCAACCAAACAGCCAAAAACAAGCCACAGGTGGAAAAATTAGTGTTTTTTGATTTTTTTAAAAGATGAATGATTTAAAATTCCCTTTATTTTTTAAAGCATGAAATTGTGAAGAGGAAGTAGAAAGGAACTAGTGTGTTTTCAGCAACATAAAGATAGCAACAGTCTGAATGTGAGAGAATACAGGAGGAGAAAAGGGGGGAGGGAAGAGAGGGCGGGAGATGAGGCGGTAGGGTAGGGCTGGAGCAAGTAAAAGCAGCAACCCTTTAGGGTTGGAGTCTGGGAAATTACTGAGAAGAGGGGGAAATGTTAGGAAAAACACAACAATAACAAAACCTCACAGCTTTTTCTTCTGTGTGAAGGTGGGAGAAACTGTAACTCCGAGTCAGAGTGTGGTTCTTGTCCTGATCCAGGCAAGGCTCAGTTGTACATTGCACCTGAAGAATTACTGAAAAACCAACTGCACTTTGAAATTCTTTTTGTGCCTCCGTTAAAACTTTGTGGGACTCTGATGGGCATTTGGCCTAAGAACAGGCTACGAGACCGTGCAGCGCAGGGTCAGATTGGCTCCTGTACGACCCTTGGCTTCAGTGTGCTTGTATCGGGCGGCGTTTGGCCAAGGCTTTTGAAAAAGAAGCCCCATTAAATAGAGCTCTCAAAAAATGTGCTCACGTGTGCTTTTGGAGCCGGGCTCCCCAGTAACCTCTGGCACTTTTGCGTACTTGAATCGACACAGAGCATCCATAAAGGCAGTTAAGCCTTGTTTATTGGTATTTTGTGTTACAAGAGCACCGCAAACAGGCAGACCCTAATAGGAGATGTGCCTTTTTCCCTGTAATTTGTTGTGGCCATTGAGTCGGGGAGTTGAATTCTCTATTTCATTGAAGTCAAGAAAGTGTCGGAAGAGAGTTGGAGGGTAAAAGCTTCAGAGCTGCTACCTATGAAGTGCTGCCCTGAAAGGGACACGTGGATGCTGAGCTCACTTCGGAAGGAGGTCCCAAATTCCTGCGTATCTTGTGAACTGTAGTTACTCTGAGGGTTTGGCTTTCAGAAGCTGTGAAAGGTAAAATGAATTACGACCAACTCTGCTGCTTGCTTGCTTTTAAACTGAACACGTTCTTCTCAAACTGAAATATAATTATGGACCTGATGTGCTCCCAACATTTTATTTAGTCAAACTGAAAATTATATTCTTTGCAAGTTGCTTTAAAGGAAAAAAAAAAAAAAAAAAAAAAAAAAACAAAAACAAAACAACCCACCTAATTATAGCAGCAGTGTGGAGGCGGTCTGCCAGTGTATTGTACGATACATTTTGACAGCTGCTTTTTATTGGAAGATTGTCAAGACCCTCACATAGATGTTTTGAAGTGCTTAAAATGGGCGAATACAAAATCTGTAGCTGTCGCATAGTCAGCAAAGACAAAAGGACTTGTGCGTTTGGTTGGATAATAGCAATGGCTAATAGCGTATTTTCATCTTAGCTGGGCTTCTAAGCTATTTTCAGAAGCTCTGCTGAAGTTATAAAGGATGAAACTGCACCACTATTTGGCACATAGAAAAACTCTCCAAAAACATTCAGTGGGTGAGAGGCATTTCAGATGTTTCTAATTTTAAGTGTTTGGCAGGGTAGGTCCATTGTTATGCTTCTGGTCAATAGGCTGATGGCAGATGGGGCAATTAGAACAGTGAACAAAGTCCATCCTTAACCCCTTCCTTCCATAGCTATTGCCATGTTTATGCAGAGTGCCCAAACTTTACTCCTGAAGAGACTAAGGAATGAAGTTCTAGGTCTGTGGGCTGCATGACTGCTGTAAATACAAAAACACACCAAGCCGAGAGGGCACGTGGAAGAAGAAAAGGGCAGGAGGGACAAGAGGGAGAATTTTCTCTTCACTGGGTTTTCAGACACAAAGTCCAAAACTGGCACAGGCGGTTGCTGCAGCTAGACAGAAATGCTGGCCGTTTTGGCTCTGCGGTAACTGGTTCTCAGTGTAAACACCACGTGTGCGGAGAAGAATCTAGTCCATCTCTCCCTCAACCCTGCCGTTTTGTACCAGTTCTCTCTCTTGTGTCCTTGTCGAATACTGGTGCGGTGTCCGATAGCAGCTGTCTCTCACTCCATCGGCCGCACAGCCGGGAACAGCCGTGCTGCTGCCCCTCGCCTGGGAGGGCTGCGCGGGCTACCAACCCCGAGGGAAGCTGGCTCCAAGTGGGGCTGGGCACGGGCTCCCTCCTCCTCAGGGAGCAGCATCCCAAGGCAAAGCATACCAAAGGGATGCCTCAGTCTCCTCACCTTATCGCTTGGGTAGGGCACCGCGCGATGGAGGCCTCCGACTTGCTGGTTCTTGTATGTTTTCTTTGGGTAAGCAGTGGGAACGGAGGGCTGCGGCAGGCAGCACATCTGCACCTGGGTCAGCCGATGAATCACGTGCTGTCGAGACAGCAGAAACTGTCAAGACCACTATCGCTTTATCTCTGGAGTGAATGACTTGAGGCACAACTGCCGGCATGCGGCTGCCCCTGGGGAGAAAGAGAGAAACAACATCTGGCGGCTGGGCCCTTGGCTTGCCACCTCTGGGTGCACCGGAGCGCCTGTGCACGGGGTCACGTGCACATAGGCGGCACCAGCTTTAGAGATTCTTATCGAGGTGTCCTGTTATAATCCTAGGTGCAGCTTTAGACTAGTCAAAAGATAAGGTGAATTTCTGGAATATTAAAGAACCCTGTGTACATTCAGTGACTGGAGCTTTCTAATTGTTCCCAGTGAGGAAAGCACAGTGGCTTTGGTTTCTCTGGGAATCACGGGGCAAATGGTGCTCGATTCCCACGCTGGAAAGACATGTTTTTGACTCTTTTAAAAAAAGAGAGAGAGAGAAAGGAAGGGAAAGGGGAAAAAAAGAAATTACAAGTTCTCTCCATCTCTCCATCACTGGAGATGCCAGTCCATCCTTGGGGTTCCTTGGGAACATTTGGTTATTTAACAGGTTTGAGAGAATACCAAAAAGAAACAAGCTTCCCTGAAGTACAGGTTAAAGGAAAATTGGAGTCTATCAAGGTAGCCAAAAATCACCTTTCTTTAGAGGGCTGCCAAAGCAAAAGGTTGAGCCAGCTGAGGACTTGAGTTCAAAAGGAGTGAAAGATGATCCTGACAATGCAACCGTTGAATGGTGGATGCGATTTTCACCTTAATAAGTTGCAGCCTTTCCCAGAATATCTTTGGTGCCAGATCTTTTGTCTAACAGTGACGTGTCTGGAGAAGGAAAACTGGAATGAACTAAATTCTGTATAGTAGCTATCATTGTTCAGTAGATAACTTTTCCTGGGAGATTAATAACCGGTGTTATTCTTACAAAGGAGCAGAAAATATTTTCTTGATGACCCATATAGGCAAATTCATCAACAAGTTATACCATGTGTGATTTTTGGCACCAAGGCTGAATGCACTTAGGCATTCACTCATTCAGCTAATGCTCATTTGCATCGATTGACATTGAATCAGACTTCAGGGGAATAACATTCGCTTTGATTTAGCTGAATTGTGAAGTACGTTCAAGATAACTTCTCTCTCTCTTTTTTTTTTTTTTTTTTTTTATGAAAAACTGTGTGCTGGTATGAATTCCAGAAGCTTGTACTAGAATTTCAACACACTAACATCATTATTCTAAGAGTACAATTACTCAGAAAATACTGCTAGTTAGGATTACCACATTGCTTCGTAGGGACTGAGGAACCCGCTTCTTATTTTGATTAAGTAGTTTGGTCATGTCTGTCTTCGCAATGAGTCTTTCGTTTCAAGGTCGAGAATTGTGTTTTGCAAATGGGGCTTAGGGCTTGTCTGCCCGAGGAGTTAGTATGTGAGAAATGAGCGTGAAGTCTTTGACCGGAAAATGCATCCTATCGCGTGGCAGGGTATCGTCAAAGTAAATCATCCTGTTTAATTTGACAGTAGGCACTTCCTGCTGGTATTTAGGAGATTACACCTCTCCCTGTCATGTTGGTGCGAATGACTGAGTATAGTAGCTAACGAAATTTCAAAGAGGTAATGAGGTTTTTACGAGGAAAGTTTCAGCTGCTGCTGGTTAAAGCTATGAATGTAGATGACACTTGTGTTCCTGCAATGAGCTTCCAAACTGTTCTGGCAAAGGCAGTAGCAATATCTGGGGGTTAGGGTGCTGCACTGTGAAAATGGACTGCTTGCTGGGGGAGCCCACCTGAAGAAGCAGCTTGCGTGCCTGGGCGTGGGAAATGCATTCTCAGTCTTTTTTCCACATAGCCATCCCCCAGGCTCCTTAATTCCCTTGGGTGTTGTGGGAAACGTGATTAATTTGGCACAATGTGAGCAGGTGCGGGAAAGGAGCTGCATGTGCTCCCCTCCCCGAGCAGTGCAAAGCACAGCCAGTGCAGAAAGTACTCCCAGAACCAGAGATCGCCTTGGTTTGGGTTTTTTTCACTCCTTAGTTGTTTGAGGAGGTATGTTTGACAGACTCCTTGGTGACTGTGGGTTAATATTTGCAGGTTTTGGGGAAGAAATGAATTTTGTGTAGGGAGCTTTAATTGACGTTTCCAAGTCTGTTGTATGTTACAAAAAATTTATACAGATTTTTTTTTTTTTATATACTCGTATGTACAACATCTAACTGGTACTTGGAAGAAAGGGCCAGCTCAGGTTGTATTTAAAGCTTCGTTTTGTATCCAAATAATGAAGATTTAAAAACACGAGTGCATACAATTGCTCGTTTAGGTTACCAATTTGGTTTCAGCGGACTGAAATCAAGTCTCAGAGGTGAAGTGCAATTTTAAGAGGAGTATTTCAGCATTGGTTTCAGAGTTTTGTTTTGGTTTATTGGAAGCCAGGCTTCAGTCAGTCATCAGATACTTAGACCTATGCTCTCAATTTAGCCTTTTGCCAGCTTCGTACAGAAATGATGCGTTTGTTCATATTTTGACCCTGAGAAGCATGGTACGGTTCAGCCAAGAGAAGTCAGGCAAAGAACTGGAAAATATCCAAATTTCCATTTCCATTGAGGTGGCCCATAGCTCCATTATTTGGGCTGTGCATTGCTCACCACTGGAGTCTTAGACACACGCAGGGGTTACTCGAAGGCTCCTGTGGGACATTTAGTGAGATGTGAACTTGAACATGATGCAGCCAGGATGCCATCAGCGTAGAGTGAAGGACCTTCAGAGCTGGACTCTGCCCCAGTAAGTGTGTGTATGCATCTGCTCGTAGCCGGTTTCCGAGTACTGCTGCAGCCAGTGCAAAGAAAGAAATTGGATAATCTCCATACTGGTGAAAATAACAGATCACATTTTTTATGTCGTGCCATTGCTATATGTGATCAGTATTTTCATTTGAAAAAACTAAAGCAAAATGAACAAAACCAGCAAACACCACCTCTGGTTTTTTTAATTGGAAAACTTCCAGTTTAACTGGATTGTTCTTGTGTCAACATTTAGGGAATGCCTGTATCTGTTGTTTACGAACTCTGTCAACATGCAAGAAAACTCCATTTTGATGGTAAAACTGATCTTTTCCATGTGACTGATGTTTGCCTTCCAGTTATGCAACTCCCGTGGATCAGTCTGAGGCACGGCACTTGCCTGCACTACAGCCTTAGCTTGGTCAATATAGCTGCAGAAAATGTTTTGCAGTTTTCTTTCTACCCAACAAAATAGTCCTCTCAGCTTACTTCACCTGACCTTCCTGAGTGGGAACGTCGCTCCGCCGTCCTCTGATTGTTCCACGTAGGGAAGGACAGCAGGAACGACCTTTTTTTTTCCAACAGATTTTCCAGTAGATATACCATCTGAGCAGTGCCCAGGAAATGTGCTGGCACCATCAGACATTTCCAGAGTTGTCTTTGCTCAAGCTGTCTTTTTTTTTTTTTTTTCAGTTTGTGTTTGTTTTTGAGATGCTTTTGGCTGTAACTTGAAGTGTAATTTTTCTGTGGACGGGGTTGCTTTGTATTTGCTGCATGACCAGTGGCTTTGATGCTCAGTGACAACCTAATCATTCTGGCTCCTCTGGAAAATTAATCTTGAAAAAAGAGAGCATGGCTAATAGAGTTAGCTAAGAGGAAATCCCCACGCTTCTATTTGAACTGTGTTTAACATTTCCTGTGGGCCTGCGCACATGTATGCTCAAGTGATTTCTTGATCGTGAGCCACCCTTGACTTCACTTCAAAGTAAAATGATGAGGGGGAAAAAGTAATCTGTCTGTCAGTGTTTATACTTTTGTGAATTTGAGGGCAAGAACCCAATTATATATAGCACTTTGCTTACCTATTATGCTACTTATGTAAAAGATAATATATGATTTATTACAACAGGAATATGGAATTTATACTATGAATGGGCCTGATGAAGATGCCTTATTTCGATTTGGATTAAGAATGAGTTCAAAATACATTTGTATGTTTGTCTAAAACCAGGTGGCCAGTAGGTAAGAAAGCAAGAGGGCAGATGAGCTGTTGGTGAGGCCTTTTTTGCCTTTTCTTGATTTTCTCTTTGTGTTTGCTTTGTCTGAAGGGGGAGCTTAACAAGAACTCTGGTAGGTGAGTTTGATGGGCTCTTGCATTTGGACCAGGAGTCATTTTTAACCACGCTACATGTTCCAATTGTAACTTTTTTGCATAATAGCCTGATTTCCAGAATCAAAACGTTCTTCACAGAGCTGAGGGTGTGCACATTTACATGATGGGCTGGGGATGCTGTTCTGGCACACCTGACCAAGGAAGAATTGTATGTAGTGCCTTCTCTCCCCGTAGCCACGACGTACCTTACTACAGCAGTGTCGTCGGGGACAGTGATATATTGAGATAAAAAGGTTTCCATCAAGAAACGTGCTTTTGCCCCGATGCGCCCTCGCTCTGGTCAACTAAGTATTTCAAACTATGAGAAGTTAACACATGGCTCTCAAGCACTGAGGAGCACTCGTGAACAAAACCGGTCATGGAATATATCACTTCATGGTGGCAGGCCCTCTGTTCCCCAACCTTCATGTGTGTGTCTGTGCTATATGTGCCATACGTTGCTGACCATATATTAAGTGATTGTGACCCAGATTATATCACGACTCTGATAGATTCAGTTCCTCCCCCAGAGGTGAGGTTCTTCTGTCCCCGACAATTACTACTCTGCCTACAGCCTTCCAGCAAACTACCTTCTGTCAACACAAGCAACCACAACATCAAAAGCTATCAGCTGAGGAAGAAAATCACGTTTTCAAGTGCTATAAGTAAATGGCAATGTTGGGTCAAAATTTGTGGGCTATAACGTAGAGTAGTTACCATGGAGAGGGGGGAAGCACAGGTATTAGCTTAATTTCCTTATTTTTGTGGTTGTGTTCTGGGAAGTTTTGTCTTCTTACCCTAGCTGTATTGCAATGCTTTTTTCTTATTATTACGTGATTTAGATAAACATCAGTATTTTTAAATCAAATGCACTAGATTGTGAGGATCTTGTTCAAAGTTGAAGGGCTATTTCATCTACTTATACTCTTCAGGAATTGAAGGGGTGGTGAACTGCTGGGCATTTTCCTCCCTAAAATCCTTTTAAAGCTATCATAGTACTCTTTTTAAAAACTTCAATAGTGCATCAGCTGGAGCATTACATTGATTTAAGAGTTAGCGATTTAACTAGAATCAGAGAATGTGTTTCGAACTCTGAACTTGGAATCTGAATGGGTTAGAAGTTGTAGAAGTTGGCCTGATCAGTGACTTTTCAGATGTTTAGATGATGTTGAACAATGATTTTTAAGGAGCAATGTAAACAAAGTATGTTTATATTAGCGATTCTTTGATGCAAAAACCTGTTCAGAAGGTGCCAGGGCACTATCAGAGAACATCATCAAGAACATCCCAATGTGTCATTCCACAGTAGGGATTTCCTGCTGTTACTCTACGAGATTACACCTTGTCTGTTGTACTGCTGGGAATATCTGTCAAAGTACAGCCGTTAATGAACTTTTCAAAGAGCTAAAGAGGTTCTTAGGAGAATGGAAGCTAGGATCAGATAAGTTGCTCTGAGCTAGCTGTTAGGGTGAACGTGGGGCAAATTTTCAAACAGTCAGAAGTGGTGCCTAAGAGAATTTAACTTATACCTAAAGACAATGGTTTTTGAGAAGTGATGCTCGGGATCCGATAGCGCCGTTTTGCTATCTTTTGATTTCAGTCCAGCCGTTTATTTTGATGCTTCCCACACTCCCTACAGTACTCCGTGTTGTGATGGCTCCTCAGTTTTGAACGGCTGCCCTTTATGCTACAGAGCCAAGCCACCTTACTACTTGAATGTGTGCTCGTGCCTGGCATGAAGCACCCTAAAGGTCCAAATGTACAGTTCCGAGCGCGTGGAAAAAAAACATCGGAAAGAAAGCGTACTCGGGCATTTGCGGTTCAACTTCAACTCTGCAGCAGCTATGCAGGCGGACTCTTCTTGTTTATGGCAAATCTGGGAAACTCGCTCCACTCCCGTGAGGATCGAGGTACCTCCCATTCCCTGCAGTTACTATCAAGCAGTTCCCACGTTAGACACGCACACCCTGCCTCGCTTGCTCGTTTAGCCTCCAGGGACATCTTATTATCCCCATTACTGCATCTGCCCCCGCCGAGCCTGCAGTGCGAGGCAGCATGTGAGGAGCGGGAATTTGTTGGTGTCCTATCCGTGCACAGAGACGTCCTCCCAGGGCCTAGAGGACTGTCAGAGGGATTAGCCGTGTTGCCCAGCTTCCCTTGGGAAACACAACCCCCTGAAACACCACTGCCTTCTGCAGTGGCCAGCAGTGTTTGGGGACTGCTGTGGCAGAGTGGCTCCCAACCTGTTCGAACCAAACAGATTTCTGACCCATCTTGCTATTTCAGCATTTGTTTTGAATATTTATGCTTAAGTGTCAGGCATCTTGAACCTCAAAAAAAAAAAAATAAAAAAAAATTCTTATTCTTTTTTAACAGAATTACTGCCCTTCTGAAAAGTATCAGGCTCAATATCAGGTGATATATGCCCAATTTCCACTTTGTCCTACTTTGTTAATTTTATAATCTCTCATGTCTCTTGGCTTGCTCTATGAGGCTCCTGACATAAAAAGCAGCTCCAAAAATTTTTAGTGTTTTGTATGCTGCTGCTGATTCTTCCGATGAGACTTAAAACACTCTGTTTCTCACACAGAATAATAGTCTGCACCGATCAACAAGTGGATTATGATTTCAGATGAGAAATAAAAGCAAAGTCAAAATAATCATCAGGAACAAATGGTGTTAGTGACATGAGGGGAAAGGGACATGTGGAAAGTGAACTATATGGCTTCAGGTGTGTTTTTATAAGCTATTGAACATTTGGAAACATTTCTGAATAGATTAGCTGCTTTTTAAACTGGATCTTTCCTAGGATGCTCAGGATATCTTTTGTCTGCTTGTCTTCTCAGATGTATAGTTTTTATTTTAAGCTGTGTTTCATGCTGAAGTGATTGAGTGGGGAATTTTACTGATGTAAGGAAGCAGGGTGTGCATTGGCACTCCTGCGGACAGGGAGACTTAAGTGGAGTTACCAGTCAGATTTCATTAGAAATGCATATAGATTAAAATTATCAAGACAATTTCTGGTCTACTTATGCTTTTTTTCATATAAGAGATAGACCACACAAGACAACTTAGGAAGATGTCAAATGCGCTGAGTTCATGCGGTCTGAATGCATTTTTTCATCGATGCGAACAGTGCAGAGATGAGGTGTGTTGATCGAGCTTGGTCAGGACAGGTTTTTAATCACAATTTAGCTGTTGACCGCTGAGCCCCTAACGTTTGTTCAAGTTTCCAAGGTGTCCTTTCCAGGAATGAAGGTTATTGGCTTCTTTGTATGGAATCTGAGAGTTTTGTTAATCAGTGTTTGCAGGTGCTGGGGCAACACGAAGTACCACAGACCTCACCACAAAGCTGTGAAGTCCGGCATTGTGGCATCTCCTTCCAGGTCTCCAGTGGACTGTAGAAAGAGCCCAGGAAATTCATAAGAATAAAGAAGTCAGAAAATGGGAACAACGCTATGCAAAGATCACTACTGGGCCAGGACTCAATTTCCTGTACTCTAGATTAAGTGGATAACTAGGAAATGCAAATAAAAGCTGCCAACAGAGGAAGGGAGCTGCAGTGCAATGGAGAAGCAAGGGGAGAGCAAAGGATTTTCAAATGAGGCACAGGCATGGAAGAGAGGGCCAGATCTGTGAATTAGCTTGGAATAAATCCCAGGAGGGCAACGCTTTTCTGCGACTGTGCACGTACATACACGGGCCCATCCTTGCTTTGCACCGAGGCAGTGCAGCCGTACGTACGGTTATTATTAACAGAGTTTGAAAAATCAGGGCGTATTTGACTGAATCCTAAAATTGATTAGAAAGGAAAGCTGTGGTGTAATTTATGAGAGGGGGAGGTGTGGGTCTGTTTCTTTGTGTATTTGAAAGCCTGTTTCCCCCTAAGAAGCCTGTCTCTTCACAGCTAATAGATGCTAGACGCTGGATGGGGAGACAATAAATTTAAGATTTGTTTCTGTGTATTTGAAGGAGTAATACAGGGTAACGTCTTTCTCTTCTCCTTCTCTTCTTTCTTCCCTCTGCAGTCATGCGTCTGTTCCATGGAGAAACAACAGCGTTTCCATAAATAGAGTCTTAGGTGATGATTACTGTCCTAGTGACACTGATGTTTAATTAGTGCGAGGCTTTGAGTATTCTGCTGTGCTGTGCTCCTCTGATAAAGGGGCCAAACAGAAGCACAGCAGTGTGGTTTCCTCCAGCTTTGATGTTGGAGTACTGCCGTCTTTGGAAGAACCTCTGAGGAAATCATCGAGATGTGAAGGGGAAACCCTCAGAACCAAGTCCTCCGGAGCGGACTTCCCACTGCCTTCCTCACTCCCCTTCCAGAGAGGAATTCACTTTCCATTTCTGCAGCGAAACTAGTTGGCAGGCAGTACAACACACGCTGCAGTTTTTGATCGTAGCTTGCCTAGAAGTGCATCTTCTGGGGAGGTGGAATGCTGAAATTTGGACGGGGGCAGGAAATATTTGTGGAAGATATCTGAAAGTAAATAACTTATAACACTGAGAGAGAGATAATGACAGTCTTTGGTTCTGGCGCCTCAGCCGGGACGAGCGAGGGGACAGTTGAGCGGTGCCAGTCGCACAGCCTCAGCTGAGCTGCAGCATGAAGCGAGGGGCGAGTTGTGGTGCACGTGTTTCCTAGGAAAAACTCGTTTTCCCTTTCCAAGGGCAGCGTGGTGCGATTTTGCTGTCAGCAGCGGTGGCTCCGCGCCGCCCGCCCCCGGGCTTTTGCGGCCCAGTGGCAGGAAGGGTCAGCCAGCAGGGCTCGGGAAGGAGCTGGTCTGCCACAGGACAGGAAGTCCAGCTGGAGCCTTCGGATGGAGAGGCTGGACTTGGATCTCCTGAGCCCTGCGCAGGTCCCGCACGATCTGTGGTCTCTAGAAGAGCTGGTACTGCATCGCACAGGCCGTGGCATGGCAGCTGTGGGTTATGCCTGTTGGGCTTAGTGACTTGTGCGTGGGACATAATCCCAGCAGCACTCTTCTCCCGTGGGTTGTCAAGGAGCTGTGATCGTGCACGTGAGGGCTGGAAGGGCCCGCGTTTAAAGGGCGACTTCCCACCGCTTGGTCAGTTGGCAGTTTGACTGAATAGATGCTTACAACGGTAGGATATATAGTACGTAGATCACCTCTTTAAGTCTTAAGGTTTGACAGGCATGAGGGTATTGGCATACTGTCGAAGTAGTGGACCAAAGTGTTTGCTTGAAATTTGCCTTCAATATAACATTGGCGCTCCTTCAGGGAACGAAGTCACCAGAAAGAAGTCCTGCCAAAGATGTTTAAGCCTTAGCCTTATTTCACGTTTCCTTCTTTAGCGTAAGGCTGCATCTGTGATAAAAGTCACCTCTCCCATGTCGGCACCCTTCGTGATGCCAGTGTTCAGTTTTCTCTCTTTTCTGCTGGTCAAGCAAATAACTACTGAGGGGGAGAAGAGCCCCATGAGCTGCAAATGTAAGTCATTAGTGACTAAGATGTGACCGTCAAGCACCTCCTTTGTATGACAGATCTGGGACTAAATGCATGCGAGTCCATGGAATAGGCTCGAGTCAGTCAACCAAAATTATAGGTTAGCTGTAGTTTTCCCTTTTTTTATTGGTGGCAGAGTTTTAATGTGGTCACAGTACACAGTCACGTGATTTACAATCAAATGGATTAACTGCTGACTTATGCTTCACATAAGCCTTATAAATCCACGTGCATACCTTCCAGATGCTAGGCAGAGAGCAATGAGACATCTTTAAGATGTATTAGCGAGGCTATTTTCCAATAGAAAATACACACGTGGTACTAAATCCCACTGACATGATATTTTAGGAGAAATTACAGCCAAGATGTGCTTGATAAGGTCCTACAGCTGTTTATAGGCAGTTCCGTCAAATTTAGGGTAAACTTGTCTTCCCCCCTCCCCCCCCTTTCTTTCCAACCACATTTGCTGCAGGATTCTTCTGGCTAATTGTGGGCTGCCAGAGCTTTGCATGAAGACATCTGCACAGTGGCACCACCCTGTAATTACATGGGAAGGGATCTCCATCTTGTGATTTTGCTGGTGGATATCATTGCCTGGCGTTCTTCTTAGCCTGGTGGGAAGGACACGGCATTTGCACCAGCCCAGGCTGGAGCAGGGGTTTGGTGAAACAAATCTCCTGACTGAGAAACGGGGGGATGCTTGCAGCTGGACTACAGGGAAGGGCTGCTCACATAAGAGAGCGTTCCCTGGCCCTGAAGTCTCTGTAAGTTAGGCTATGCTAGCCAGCCCCTTCAGATTTTTTTGCCACAGAGACATTTTTTTAAATTAACCGTTGCTGTTGCCAACGTCACCCGCTTCGCTCCTGCAGTGAGTTAGCTTCGCTCTCGGCAGCACGTTTTCAGTGTGTAGGCGTCGATCCAGTCTCTGCTGCTATTTGGTGCTTTAAGCTTCCCAAGGATTTATCACCTTTATGGATCCTGTCTGCTTTGCGTGACTGTGCCACGTCTCAGCTTGTGTTGTTAACCGGCCACACGGATTTGCCACCCTGGCATCGCACTGGCTGGAGTAAAGTGTGTGTTTAAACTGGAAGTATTCGCCCTGTACCAGTCATTAAGTGCTTGATGAGGAAGCCTTGTTTGCTTTCACCGTGTGAGGAGTTGTTCCTAGAGCAATTAAGTCCTCTGTCAAAAAAACCACAGGTGTAAAACACAAGGGTGGGTAAAAATGGAGTCCCTGAGGTGCCATTTCTGCATTTGACTAGAAGAGCTGTGAGCATCTGAGTTTGGCCTGACTTCTGCAGTGGCAAGGAATCTTTCTGGTGATTTTCACAAGCCTTGCATCAAATCCAGAGAAGATTGGGGTATGAGGTTTTGCTTGTGTTATTATTTTCATGGTACGTAGTATTTACAGATACCACAGGTGAGTGGATAAGGAACAGCTCAACCTCAAAATGAAGGCCTAACCTAAGTGCTAAACATGTTGAGAGACTTCTGCGTGTCTGGTGTAGTTTTAATGCTGGTTCCCAAATAGTTAGTGCCATGTGCTGTCCTACCTATGTGGTAAGGGGGATCCGCAGAGTTCAACTCGGGCAGGTTCAATTAAGAAGTCAGATGGTCACCCTCCAAAGTCAGTAATTACGTTGTGTTCAGGTTATTTCCTTGGATGTGGTGGGTTGTTTTTGTTTTTTGTTTTTTTTTTTTGTGTGTGTGTGTTTTCAACATAAGCTTTTGGGGTGTTTGGTCAGTTTAGGCTACTTTTTTCAGTCCCAGTTCTGTCTTCTCTTTTTGTTGATTATTGCATACTGTGACTGCACCCTCTGCAAAGGATTCTTCCTTTTGACCATTTCCCAGGGCTTGTTTGGACTGATGGGTTGGTTTCTCTCCTCCTGTGACAGGAGGAGGTCAATTTCGGTGGTGTTGAAGGTAACCGAAGTATATTTTTTTTAATATAGGCTTTACATAACTAAAAATCTTATTAGACCAGAGCAATTAACTTCCCTGAATGCCAGCTTTGCTTGCAGATGCCTGCCTTACAATATGTCAGCAATTGTTGAGAGGAAGGGTGAATCAGGGTGCTCTACCCAAGGGAAGGAGCAGGAAAAATATGCCGGAGGCAGAGCGTACCATTTCTCTGGGCGGTAGATTTGGTATTTATTAATAAAAATCCATGAACAGCTTCTGCAACTTGCCAATAGGCGTTAGTAAAAGCTCCCTACCCTGAAGGTTTTGCAAACTTCCGAGTCCTTTCAGAGCCTACCACTGCCCCACATCTGTGCAGAACCACGAGCTCATAGACCCTGGCCTGTCCCCCGCCCTTGAAGTTGGGTAATGAATCCGTAACCGATCCTATGCAAAAGTGAAAAATTCTCCCTGGTCTCTTCCAGCAGTGCCAGTGCTAAGTACCCACAGGGTATACAGCCGAGGTTCAAGCCCCTGAGGCTGCCAAGCAGATTTTATGAATGTTTCGGTAAACAGCATTTTAGAAAAGAAAAAAAAAAAGGAAGTCTGGGAGTGACTAGTTCAGCTCAACAGTTGGAGGCATGACATTCATTACAGTCAAATCAGGTCAAATATCCTTGACAAATACCAGGAAAGAGTGTTCTTTAGGCAGGTGGGGTGTTTTAAAAGGTCACTCCCTAACAAAAACAAACAAAAAAAAAGAGGCGGAGAAAGCTGTTAGGATTGCAAATCCTTCCCTTCTCTTGGAGAAGCAGCGTGGTTGGAAGGGAGGTGCTGCAGGTGGGTGTGCAGGATGGGGCTGGGGAGCCGGCTGCATGGGTCGGGCTTGACCTGTCCTCGAGCTGGGGAAAACTCAGTGGAGTCAGAGGGGTGCCTTTGAGAAGCCTTACACCCTGGGCAGATCATGTAGAGTTAGGCAGATGTGTATCAAACCCTGTTGTTATTAGGATTTCAATATCAACAGCCCAGCTGACTTCTGTGCCTTGTGACAGGAAAAAAGGAGTATGCTTTTATACGAGCGAAAGCATCTAAACTTTGAAATGCAAGGTGCTTTTGTTTTGCTTTGATTTTTACTTCCTTTCCGGCCTTTCTCCTTTTAGTTCATTTTGGGTTTGTTGTTTGTTTTTGGTTGGTTTTTTTTTTTTTTTCCCTGCCCTTGTGGAGGCTTGAGGACTTTGGTGGATGTTTGAGCTGCTTTTTAAGTTTTGTGCAGCTCTCTAGGGCCAGGGATCTTAGCTTTGTTTTGATTGACCTCAGTAAAGCTGTTTTTTAACCGTATCGTATAAACTTTGAGCCATCAGTGAATGCTTGTTCTGTGGAAGGAATTTTTGCAGTGGTCCTCCTTCAGGTCTCATAACTTAAGGAGTGTGGAAGTGTGTATGTGATCGCATAGCAAATGTTCACGAACCCCACCGCTGTTAGTAGAAGCCCCTGTCGTCATACCTGGAGTTCAGTCCTCTTGGGTTTTGGATCAGAGTATGTTCCTCCTGTGGTTTTTGATTTCTGCTTGCTCTCTCCTTTGCCTTTCTTGTCTCTCGTAGGTTTCATCAGAACTGGCATCAAGAGAAGTGCCATTTTAACAGTTTTAGTAAACTGTGCCCATTTGTGCTTTGGTGTGAATAAATTCAGGAATGAGCGTATTCTGCTCCTTTAGGAGAAGAAAGTGGCTGTAGATGTTAGTGCTGGTCGGACCCTCTGCACCTGCCAAATACAGCTAGTTTTCCAGCTGCCCAGAAGACCAAGGAGTAGTAAGGGGAGGCTTTAGAAAAGCAAACACTTGCTTGTGTCAGCAGGATCACTGCCTTGAAGTTGTTGTTACGGGAGTAAAGACGACCCCAGAGCACAGGGGGTGATGTATTCATTTCAGTCCTTGTCGTTCAAGGGGAAGGCTGTTAAATTCTGTGCAACTTGTTGCTTTTTTTAAGGTGTCGTTGATTCCCATGTAGGTAGGTAGTCTGGTACAAAATCAGGGCATTCTGGTATTGTAGTGAATTGTGTTTATGTATCTCCTTAGGGGAGGACTTATCTAGATAACAGAATCTCTCAATGTAAATCACTGGGGGGTTGTAGCTGAAGAGCGGGAGAGTCCAGCGCAGCACTGGCGCTGTGGTTCGCCTCAACGACTGAAGCGGTAGGCTGTCAAAACATCATGTTTGCCAAGGCAGTGGGACATCCTGGGGTGAGCACAGGTTATGTCTGTTGAGAACAAAATAATGCTGAGTTTTGTAGATTTGCTGGCCAAGACGGACTCCACGTCTTGTGAGACAAAGCCCTGATCCAGGGGTGGATGCTCGGGTCACTCCGCTGGGTCGCGCGTACCCAGCCAGAGTCCCGTGTGGCGCCCGGGCTGGGGGTGCCTGCGCTCATCCAGCAGTGCAAGCGGGGAGGTCTGTTTTGCTCATTGAACTTCCCAGGCTGCTTTTGACAGCCCGTCTATGTGACCTTCCTTCAGCTGCAGTCCCCAGGCCTGCGACCAGCATGCCTGTGCTCTGTTCGCACTGCCAGAAGGTTCCCTCGGCCAGGTCTTAAACAGCGGCTTTGGAGACGTCTGGTTTGCTCAAGTTGAGCTATTCGTCTAATCCCAAAGCTACGTGTGAGTCCCATTTTATAATCCCCCCCAAGAGAAAAATGTAATTGTAAGAGGTTCTGCAACCGTTATCAGCACCAAAGGGGCGGCACAGACCATGTTTTACTCTTAGGTCAGTGGAAAATAGGAGAGGATTTGGAAAGTTATTTGCTTATATTTTTCCATGTGAAAGGTGTTCTCTCTCTCTCTCTCTCTCTCTCTCTCTCTCTCTAACCCAAAACCAAACCCCCAAGTTCAAAGACATGAAAATGAATCCTTTATTATTTTTACAGTAATTTTTCTCCACTGGAAAACAAATTATATAAACAGACTTCTAAAACGAAAACCCCTCAGAACTGAGCAGAGGAAGTGTTCCTCCGGTACAACTTGAAATAAAAAAGCAGCACACCTGCCTCCAGCTGGTTTCCCTGCGACGCCTGTTTCGCGCAGCCTCAGCTATGTGAAGTTGCTTCCAAGTCAAACAAGTAGCAATTTTTAAGTAGCACCTCAAGAGGAACAAGGCCAGGCCTTGCCAGCAAAACCCTAGCCCCTAAAGGTTCCTGCTGCACAGGCTTTATTTTCCTTTCCCTGACCCATTTGCACAGAGTTGTTAGTGATGGCCTGGCCTGGCTCCCTGTACACAGCAAACCAATAATAAATAGCAGGCAGCTGACACCCCGAGACACCTGCAGCATGCCGAACACTGGGGGATTGTTCATCCAGCAGGACCCGCGGGGCCGGGCGCCATGGGGAGACTTCTCCTGGCTGCGTGTCCGCCCAGACACACGCGGTCAGAGAGAAAGTCAAGCAGGACAGGTCTGGGGCCCTGAAAGGTTTCTTGGCCAGTTAATAGTAAATATATGAATTTTTTTTCTTTCCATCAGAGGAAGAACAAGGATGACCAAGATGTGAGTACAGGAGCCCTCTGTGCAGTGCTGCTGTTGTCTCGGGGCAGGCTTGCCCGTGGAAATCCAGTTGGTACAATATTTGGGCAGACTTTGAGCAGTCCCTTTCACTGACTTTAAGGCATAGCCTTATTATTCTAGTTTCTTATGCCTCGCTACTTATTTATTCATAAACTAGGTGATTGCCAGGGAAAATACTTTGATGCCCTTCTGGTGGAGCAGGTACAGGAGAGTGAGCTAAAAAAAAAAGCCAAAACCCACCCCAAAACCCTTAAGCAATATTTATGGACTTTTGAAAGTTGAGATTCTTGGAAAAAAAAGGCTGCGTTTCTTCTCACATACTTTCCAGGCTGAAATCTTTTGCTTGTTTATGTAATGGTTTGCCTGTCTAATAATTGCACAGCTTTTATATGTTGTAGCAGGATAAATAGAAATGTATGTTTTCAGTGAATCACCTGGGAAAGTGACTTGAATTTCTACATTTCTTCCTGCACGTTCCTTTCCTACGGTACCATGGGTGAGTGGCAAACCCATGATTACTTTCGCGAACTTGGAACTGACTGTATGTTCAGCCACACTTGCAATCGGTTCTGCTGTCTGACCCATGACACATCCTTTAGCTCACAGGGAAGCGTTAATCAAAAAAATATAATGGCCTAGTTTTAAAAAACCCTGGTTTAGGAAGTGCTTGAGCTGCAGGTCGATGAGTTTCAGGATACTGTATTGAAGAGGCAGCATTACACACCTGCCCTGTTGTTCTCTATTTTCCCAGATAGATAATGTTGGTCCTTCAGGGACAGGAACAGATTCTGGTGTACTTTAGTCTGCTGGTTTTCTGTTTTTGTGACCCAAGGGCAGAGCTTTCCTGGGATCGGACCACTGCCATTACCATCAGCCAGCAAATCCCCTTTAACGAGTTTTGCCTTCCTGTGTTCTTGTTACGGATGGACCATAGAACTGGAGCTTGTAAAGACGTGGTAGGACACGCTTATTGTTAACATACAGTTCTCTGGGTTTTTATGTAGACAGGATGCATAACAAGATAATTTCTCTTGTGTAAGTGAATGTGTCCTGTGGCCACGGTAGTCTTGATCCAGGAAAGATGTCTTTCCTGCCTCATTCAGCCAGGCTTGGCTATTGCTGTTCACTTAGAAGCTGCAGAAATTGGCCTCGGTGTCAAAAACAAGTAGCCAAGGGGTCCTTGCCAAACCTGTTTCTTGTGTGTAATTTTGTGAGTAGGGGCTATCTCGGCCTCTCTAGCTCTTGCTGTGGCTTTTGTTGTGCTCCTGCACAGCCTCGTGTCCTCATAACAATATTTCTTCCTGCCCTTTGGCACAGTGGGGGCTGAAGTGGTCCAGGCTAGTTGGTCTTATGGGCTGCTGTCACTGTGTGCTCGGGGGGATTTCTGTCCAGGTTTCTTTCAGGCACAGGGAATAAGGACACTTTTTCTCACACGTCTTTGAGAAAACTTGGAAGATATGAGTCAGTCAGCTTTCCTTCCAGTGATTCTTGAGTTGAGACTATTTCTTTCTGTCTTGGGGATGCTTGAGGTTTCCTATCAAAGTTATTATTACGATAGAGCATCAGCTGTAGTGATGATTTGCAATATAGGTATACACAATGTTTGTTGATATGCAAGGATCGCTGACTTGCTACTGACAGTGAAATACGTGGCTATCAAACACTCTCTAAGCTGATGTATTTGAAGTAAAATGAGAGAAGCTAGTGGTGCTTTTTTCCTTCTGGTTTGTTTCAGTGCTAAACTAATGTTGGCACTAAAAATCTCCCCCCCCCCCCCCCCCCACAAAAACAAAAAAAAAAAAAAAGGCATTTAGCTGAGGAAAACAAGAGCTGGTGAAAGTTCAGTACAAGCAGAGCTCAAACAGAGGTCAGCAATGGAGCAAATACTGAGAAAATGGTGAAACCATCCAGGAAATTTCAGTAGATTTCGCTAGGGATTTGTACCTGCAAGGCAGTCGGTTTTACCAAAAAAAGTTTCAGGGGTGCTATTTTAAAATAATAAAATGTCGTGGAAGGTTGTGATTGACAAAGGATCCTTTTTGTGAAGTTTTCCCTGTTCTTTGAAGTCTCACGGCAAGGCTCAGTGGAGCCGCTCTCTCAGCCAGCACCGTAGTGGAGAATGTGGTTCAAAAAGATTTTGTTAGTTCGAGAGAGCGTAAACAGGTTGAGAAGGCAGCTCTTCTGGGCGCTCTTGGGTGTTCTTCCCTCAGCTTTCCCTCTTCGTGTACTGAGTTGGTTTTTGGTTTTGGCTTTGTGTTTCTGAATTTACTCAAAGGCTTGTAGCTTTTCAGTAGCTTTAAAGAAAAGCTGGCTTTGCATAAAGGTTTCAGGAATCATCTGCAGTTCTCTGTTTTGATAGGTCTTAATTAAAAAGCAATCCCCCTCTCCCCAGTCCTATGCTTAAATTCAGGTGGGGTGGGGGGTCCTGCGCTGGCTTTTGGTTTTGTGTTTGTGGGGTTGTTTTTTTCTTTTCTTTCTTGCTTCTTGTTGTTTTGTTTCCTCCCCCCTCCCCCTTCCTTACATACAGACAACTGTCTTTATACTTCTGCTTCTTTCCTCCTTATGTCTCTTCATTCTGCTCAGAGCAGTACCTGCAGTAACTGTCCCTCATCGACCTGGAGAGCGAATGCTCTTCTGCCAGGAAAACGTGCCTTGTTCCACATTAGCTGAACCCAAAGGCTGTGGCTACCTTCTTGCTGCTAACGCTGACTTCTTGTGTCTGTCTGAGCAAATTTTAGGTTCTGTGTGCATTTCTGTTTTTAATAAGCTCCTCTATTTTAATGCTAACAGAATTAATCTAAACTCACACTCTCAGCAGGCTGTTCTCAGCCAGAATATTGTTTTCAAACTGAGGCAACACCCTGTTTACACAGATAAGCAAATTCACAGTCCACAGAGCTGCTTCAATCGGATCAGCTGCTGAGCATTTAACACTAAGGGACTGGGAAGCACGTGTTTCACACACATAGCAAACATTTCTTCTTCTAAAGGCTAACCATAATTTTTTTTTTTTTTCCTTGAAGATTTGAAAGCTAGAGTATCTGCTTCTTGGCCAGCCATTCTTTCCCACCAACACTGCTTCCCAGGTTCAAAAAGGTTTGGTTAGGTTATTGTGCGTGTATGTGTCTTGGTGCCTCTGTTTGTGAAACACGCACGGAACCGCACCAGGGGAGCACAGGGAACTGTTAAACAAGGCCAACTCCGTTGTGGAGCTGTGCCTCGCACCTCAGTTGCTGCTGCAGAGCCGTCGGTGCCGCACGGCCAGCCCCGAGGACCGTCGCCGCAGGCAGCATGGCAGCTGGACTGCGCTTCCTCTGCCTGTTCTGCACTGCTGCCGTGCTGGCCAGAGGCTGGTACCTACCCTTTTGTGCAAAGGCTCTGCAGTCTGAATGGTCAGGGGCTGCTCTAGGGGCATAAATGTGAAGGTGCCAGGCTGGATGGATGAGAATAGGTTGCGCTCACAGTTGACTTCTCCAAGAATTTGGCCCCGGTGACAGAGAAACATATTTTCCATATCTCTGTTGCTTATTTAAATTATTGCAATAAATGGTCTGCTTTTCTTACCTCCTCAAACTGCAAAGGTCTTTGGGGGGTGGGCATGGGGGTAAGAGGGTACAGGCTGTGCGCGGCAGAGCCAGAGGTGAATCTAGACTTGACTACCTGGCAGGTGAGAGCAGCCCTGCTCTCGGGACCTTTCTGTGGTGCCTCTGCCTCGAAAACATCACCCGAATGCTGCATCTGACGCCCTTTGCCTGGCACATAAATGTACAGAATACAGGCGGTTGCTTTCGAAAGCCTGAAGTCCTTCAGCATAAGTCTTCTGCTTATCCCAGTGAAAGCTATATCTTATCTGACAACTGAAGTGTTGGGCCTTGAGTAATAATTTTAGCAGCTGTGTGGTCTGCTCTCGGTGTTATTCATGCCACACCAGCACGAACTAGATTTCTGTGAACCACAGAAGAGTTTTACGATTTGGTACGAGGTACAGCGCATATTGCTTTATGTTACGGCACAGTTTTTGTCTCTGTTTCTGCTAACTAAATAAAATATCCAAGAGTACTTCTGCATGCTCTGGTGTCCCAGGTTAGCGCCAGGCAGTGCTTTTTGGGGCTGGAATTCAGCATTTAGGTGCTGAATAGGGAAAGTGTATAGAGATGCTATCTAACTCTTGGTCAGAGCTTGAAGGTACTTTAAGCAAGGAAAAAAAACCAAGGCAAACATAATTTTTATATTTGTGTGACTGTGTGGAAGGATCTCTTCTCTCTCTCTCTCTCTTTCTCTCTCTCACTTGCATTTACCTTTAGACCACATCCTGCTTATTTTGGATAGATGAAAAGAAAGCAGACTAAAGGCTGCTGTGATCCTGTGCTTACTCTAAGTCCTTGGTTTTTCTTCTTTCGTACAGTAATAGGCAGGTAAAAGATGTGTGTTTTCCAAAAGGCTGCTTGGCATTTTTGAGCATAGGAGAAGGAAACTGAAGTAATTTCAGACATATGACAAGTTTTAGAAATGTTTCAAAGTTAGCATAAGAGAATGGTATTTCCAGATGAAAATCTGGGAATGTGTGTGGAGCATGTTCTAGGCTTGCTTTAGTGGTGGTTCAGTCTCCCTACTAAAAGGACAACGTGTTTCTGCTGTACACCACCCTCTTCACCCAAAATGAAATTGTGCAGAAGGTAAAATCCCAACCTGTAAGCCTATGTTTTATGCTATTTTCACTCCTAGCTAGCCAAAAGAATAGGTCAGCAATTTATTTCTACTTGTAAAGCAGAAATGGTAATAGCATCTGTTTTAAAGATACAGAGGTGAGCTCCTTTCTCTGACTACTGTTGCTCACTGGTATTTCTATTAGATGTAACATGATCTGCAGGTGGCAAATAAGGCCAAACGCTATGCAACAAAAATAAATTGCTACTCATTAAAAATATATTTCAACTGGTAATGTATTTTACGCCTGTCCCTTTCAGCCTAATTGTGCTTGTTCCCCTGGGTCCCCACCTGTGATATTGTCCACATGAAAAGAGCTTCCTCAGTGAATTAGTAACTGACTCCTAAATATTGTCAGTCTTTACTTTCCTGTCATCTACTTTCAGTTTGGCATGCTATTAAAGGACTTACGAGACTGTTTCACCAGACAGCAGGGCTGGTCTCTTTATATTCCCGTATATTCTCTCTCCTCAGCTACACCGCACTTGAACATGTCTGCGTTGCAGTACCTTCAAAGAAAGCTGAATCGTGGCGCACTCCAGTTCATTTGCTGTCTTGTAGGTCCCAGTCCAGCAAAGCCCTTGGATGCAATCAAAAATCAGCTGTAATTAGTGTGTAGGACGTGCCCACAAACCGTGCTGAGGAGGTGCTGAAAGAAAAGCCTGTATTAAAATGTTTTCTTTCAGAGTAGCAGTGTTCTGCTCTAAGGACAGAGGAAGGCAAGGGTTTCAGGAGAGCTAGAAGCTTTCGTAAGATAAGTGCCACCCATACCTTTTAATCCCTAATAAATACCTGTTGTTTTTCCCCCTCCCAGGGATATTAATTGGTCTTACAGACAACATTAGCTCTCACTGGACACTTTCCTAGCATAAAAAAAAAAAGCCTGAGCTCTGGAGCCCTCATTTGCAGTATCATCTTATGAAAAAACGTGGACAGCCTTCTGGTATGTGCGTAATTATCACAAATTTGAGGTCGGTCTCTCTCAGAAGGCTTATCTGTATCAATAGCTTTTCTTCCGTAAGCAGCATCACTCAGCACCAGACTAAGATCACATGTTGGACTAACCCCACAGTACAGCAGTGCAGGGCAGATACTCATACCGATTCTTCCAAGAGAAGAGTTGGGGCACTGGTTTGGCAGGTCCGTTGGTTCCACCCTAGTGCTCTAACTGGAGAGAAATGATCATTCAGGTGTGGAATATTTCAGAGAGCCAGGCTTAGCTTAATGTGAGGAATGTAATTCTTTCTGATAACGTTAACAAGGTGGGAAGAAATGCAAACAAATTTTCCTCCAAGCCGGCAAATCTGATCAGCGCTTGCCAGTGTCAGTGGAAGCAGGTCTTCTGTCTTTGATGAACGTTGAAGCTGTCTCTCGATGCATACAAGTATACTCCAAACGATGGGTAAGTCCTGGTCATTTAGGTGTCCGTGCTAAGGTCTTGTTGGGAATCAGAACCAGTTTTAGGAAATATGTTTCATTGTATGAAGTAACATATACAGGCGTGAATCCATTGGCAGGTGGTGTTTGGGGTTTTTTTTTTTTTTTTCTTACAACTTAAAAGTTCACAGATGGAACTAGACCCCAACACAGACAATATTTTCTCAGCTATCATGTAGAAATTGTGCACAGAATAGTTTGTTTCTTTTCAAGATAAAGGTGGAAGGCCTTCGTGATTGCACAATCCTACCTTTTAAGCAGATGTTTTTAGTAGCTTTTGAAGCACAGCTTGAAGAACATGCTTCAAAACCCTGGAAAACCCAATACCCAAATCAGTCCAGTTATGGGCCAGGCTCTTACCCAGCCTAATGCCAGTGATGTGTAAGCAAACTGTAAGCAGGAGGTAGATGTAATTTGTGCCTCTTCTAAAATCCTTTTACACTCCCTCAGCTGTATATAATGGCTTTAATACATGTGAGAATCGAGTCCGCAGTGTTTACAAATGATGGCCAAAGGAAAGCTGTGTTTGTATTTTTTCTGCCTGAACAGCTTTTCTGGCTTTCCTTTTTCTCTTTCATGGATTTGGAGCTGTATACAAAGATCACACACTTAGGTTTCATTGCTTTGAATGAGCTGGATGAAACAGCCCTCAAGTTGCTATTCACATTAGAAGTGCTTGCAGGAGGCTGGAGTGGATCTTCGTGATTGATCGGGTGTGTGCTATGAACAGGAAGGCCCCACCCAGTGCATACAACATTTGTCAATACCTGGTTTTATAGGAAGCAGTGTATGCCGTAGTGTACAACTTGCAAAAGTTTTGTAGTTTAGGTTTGGTCTAGAAAAATTCCCGAAATATTATCCAAATTAACTGAACCTCTGGCATTTGAGGGGGGAAAAAAAGAATACAGGTATTGAACACAAAATCAAATGCCTTAGCGCTTCAAGTTCCTGCCTGTGTTGGAAGTACTCAGAAGTTGATCTTCTTTTCATGTTTGTCCCCATCCAACTGACCTAATTCTAATGTTTCTAAGTGATAGCACAGGACCTGGTTTTGAGCTGGGGGAAGTCAGTGGAAATTTTTAGTTGATGGTGATGATCGCTGGGTGGGAGAAACACACTTAATGGAATGTTCTGGTGCAGCTGCACACTTGAAGGCGAACAGTGATGGCAATAGAATTGTAGAAATATTCCACGTAGCTGAGAAGATCGATAAATGTCTGGATAAATTAGTTATTCGCAGTTGTTTGTTGGGTTTCTTTAATCTGGTTTGAAGTATGACAGGTTGGTATTGGTCTTTTCCAAGGATCACATACATAGGCTCCTGAAGAAAGTGCCCCCATATTTAGCATAGCCAAGTGCAGCTCCTTATAAACGTTCTGCTTTTGTCTATAGGAAGCTGTAGATGCAAACGGTTTTGGAATAATCAGAGTATCGGCATCCCATGACACTTGTCTACTGTAAAAACTTATCACTGGAGATGGAAGCGAGAAAGATAAGCAGGGAAATGTAGGATCCAATTCTGTTCCACATGACAGTTTCCTGATCTTGAAGTTTATCCACCACCTCAGCCTCCCCCCCGTGGAGAGATTCATATTTATATAAATAACAAATAAATAAATGTCAATGTATGGAGCGATTTACATTTATCCCTTATAAGTACTGCATCTCCCTTCTCTAGTGTCTGACAGAAAAGAGGGAAAAGAGAACTCTATGTTGCTGCATGATCGTTGTAGGTCCCTTCCAAATGAACTATTCTCTTCTGCTCTCTTCTAATTTGTTCCAAATTGTAGTAATTATAAGTCAATTTACTCTAGTTGTAAATAGGTCCAGTTGTTAGGCCCAAAAGCTGTATGTAAGCGTACCTTTCAAGCCCCATCTTAAATGAAAGCTTTTTCACTTTTCACCATATAATAAATTCCTGAAAACTTGCAGATGCAAGTTTTTGCAGATGCACAAACTCTGTGCTTAATAGGGTTTGTTGTGTTAGAGACGAATCAAAAGAGTAATGAAGAGACTTTTAGGAGAGGATTTTCCTGTTCGTGGGTTTTATGGTATTTTTATTCTCTCTTTCAGTTACTTTGAGTCAGGAGCTGTATCGTTTTGGGAGGGAAGAGTGCTAATTTGTACAAGTCTTCTCAAGGGCAAAAAGGTGCGACGCAATTAAAAAGTTTAGAATCACTTAAGAAAATTCAAGCTGATTCATAGTTAAATGAATGAATGCTTAGATGTGGTGAGAAATGAATGACAGATGAGGAAAGAGAGAAACAATGTTGACAGATGAGAAGGTTCAAAGGCCTTTAGTTTTGAGGTGGAAGCCTCAAAAGCGTACCTTTAACATAGAACGTTTCTGTCTGGATGCTCTGGTTGCTCTCAGAGTTTGTAAAGCAGTTTTGATGGTAGTCTCTATGCTTGGCTGTAGTCCTGTGTTGATTTTTAGCTGATAATATGTGAACATTACATTAGGAGATTAATTTTATAAGCTGAAGAGCCTTGAAAGGTAGCCCTCTGTTTAACATTGCAAATAGATTCGTAACATCTGCCAGCTTTTTTAAATGATCGGCTCGTACTGCGCAAGTCAAGACGTTCATTTAAAACTAGCTTTTCTGAAGGAGGATGAATCCCTTTTTCAGATGCATGACGTAAACGTAGTCTTGTATCTAAGGGTGGGTGCAGCGCACAGTTGCCTTGCTGTGTGCTGGGGACAGTCTTATTTTTCCCGTTGTGTCATATCTGCCTTTACCTGGCTCTCCAGACATATAAATCAGTTGTTCCAAATGGGGGATAGGGAGGAGACATATATTTCAAGACGGTCAGATGTATTGTAGGAGATTCTTCTGGCTCTTCCTATCAACGACGTCGATGGTACAAAATTGCAAAATGAACAACACATGTTTTGATGGAATTAAATGTGAAGTTGGAAAAGGAAACATGTCTCAAGTATAACAAAGGCTTCCCAGAGAAACCATTACACTCGCTAAATCTGCTGCCGTTAATATAAAAAATGTTTTTTGAAAGAGTTCCATGTGGTATTGTTTCCATTTCCCCCGCATTTAAAAAAGAAATAACATTTGATTTCAGCTGAGTAAAAACAAACGTGTACAGCTAACAAATAGTGTTATACCTCACCTGCCTAATGACCTCTACACTCAGCATTTAGTTTTTCTTACATGGACCCTAGGATGCAGGAACCCTTCAGCCTTGCAAGTCCACACTCGTCGTACCGGTTCTTTTTGCTTTTTGTGTTGTGGCAGTGTGTGAAAAAGAATTGCCTGCTACCAACCTGTTAGCAGTTCAGTTGGAAAATAAAGCAAGTAAAAGGTAAAGGAACAGAGAGGAGTAGCGAGTAAATGGAAAACTGAGTTTCCCAGGAGCAAGCGGTATAGAAAAACATCCCGTTAGCGCCTTTATCTGTGATGTGCATCTCGACAGCAGCAGAGATGTTCTTCCGAGTGTTACAACCCTAAGTCAGAAGGTCATCTCCTGCAGCCAGAACCGCTGGGGAATGTGTCGCTGTCCTCCAGGTGCCTCAACGCCACCTTCATTTCAGCTCTGACACGTGGAGGCGCAACAGCTAGATGAGTCATTTGTTTGCCTACTTGTAGCCACCCTGCTTTAGTCAGCTTTATTTCTAGGCACAAATTTTGTTCTGCTGTTTGTTTGCTTGTATTTAAATTATCAGATTTTTGCTCTGGAACTCATTAACCGTCAGGAATGAAACAGTAAAGGGCTTGTCTTGCAAGAGAGAGGGCTGGCAAAGTCTGCTGTGTTCTCTGGTCATAGCACAGAATAGAGAGGTGTATGGTAACCAGTTTCCAGTTGGTTATCTTTCTGAAAAGCTGAAAACCTGCTGTGAATATTAAGTTGAATAACTCTTGCTTTGGCTGTAGAGGGATGTCCCAAATAAAATAACATCCTCACCCTTCTTACTTTGGTCCAGTAGTTAGTGCATGGACAGTAGCGTTGTAGAACGGCCGATCAAAACCACCCTTTTGCTTAAAAATAGGTGTCCAACGGCATTAGACTGCTTTAGGACTGTGTGCGTGGGGCTGGCAGATATGGCCCAGAACCTGTGGGAAAACCCTTCTGAAGTGGCAGCGGAAGACCTGGGGAATACATGGGAGCGTGGTGTGCAGCACTGCATTTGTGTTTATTTTTACCGCAATGCTGCCAAGCTTGTGTTAAGAATATGCCGTAGTGTGCCCTAATTTCAGTGTCTTAACTCCTAACAAAAGCCTGGCCCAGGTGAGGCTGAAAATGTTCGTATACAGTCTAAAGATGTTTCTATACGGAAGTCTGTGCACGTACGTATGTTTCTGTTCTTCATTTGTGGCCGCCTTTTGTGTTTTCCAGTCCATAATCTTCATTCGTGACCGGAATTCTCGTTGCCAGGAGGTGTCTGCTTACATCGACTATGCACACAGACTGACGACAGATGATTTTGAAGTCTACTTTAGCGGGAAGAGAAGACTTTTCCCTCGGAACACTGATCTGAGGTATTTGTCTTGACTCTGGTTTCATTTATTTGCATTTAGGCAATATACAGAGAAAGATTTAAATGGCTTTGAGTAGGAGGATAGCTAGGTAGTGTTTTTCACTGAAAGGCAACCACCGTGGGTCAGAATTAGTTGTGCAGAACAGCTTTAAGAAGGGTCCCTGTCAGATTTATTTAGTCCAGAGCATAAAACTTCACCAGGGCATTACAACCATCGCCTGTCTCTACATCTTACCCTGAGGAGTCTGTAAATAGCGACGTGCTTTGATCAGTAAGAGCACGCTTCTGGAGATGCTGCAGGTCACGTAGCTGCAGTCAGCAATTGCCAGAACAACTCTAGCTTTGTTCGCTCTCCACAGAGTCCATGGGAGGATGTTTTGCTTTGAAAGTGGGCTGCCTGCGGAGGCCTTCTGGTGGCAAATAAGGTGGTGTGTTCCCTGCGACTAACGAGAAACGTTATCAGTGAGCTTTTTCACTGAAGAATGTATTTTCCTTAAAATACATCCTGTGCCCGAGTGCCCGGAGATACACTTAACAGAGATGTTTGTGCCCATCTGTTGGTGAAGGCCGAGTTGAAGAGGCTTGGTGCAGCAAAGCTTGCAGTCTGACCAAGGCCTGGGACCATGCTTAGCACAGAAGCTGTACGTGGTATGGACGTGAGGGGAGAGATGGTAAAAATTTCAGTGGGCTGCTCTTGTGAATTATTATGGGAGTCTCCTCTTCCCACCTGTTAGAAGGTAATAACTGTCAACAGCTAGCCGCAATGTCATGCGCAGTTAGCGTCTCCTGGTAAAAAGGTGTCCGGTACAAACGAGTTAATGCATTTTCTCTACTTTTTGAGACTGGTTTTCTCTAATGCAAATTGCTGCAAATACCGTTCTGTCAAATCCTGATATGTGTTACAGGGCGAGAAAGCAGGAATGAGTGAGTGCTGGAGGGGGCAAGTGGGCTGGTGAAGGTTTTGTGTTATTCGTTCATGGGACAGCAGATGTCAGTAATGAGGCAGAGATACTGAATTCTCTCAGCACTACCTGAGACGGGAAGCAAAAATCCTGATTTTATGCTTTAAAATCACGGGGATGAGCAGTTGCTGTTTATGATTGAATTAAGAACGGGAACTTTGTGTCTGCTTTGTATATTATATCCTTTCTACATATTAGGATTTTATTAGTGACTCATAAATAAGCCTTTTGAATCATTGTTGTCATATCTAATAAGAAATGCCACTGTTGTATCTAGCAGGTGTGCTTAGTCCTGGTTATTCTGAGTTGAAAGAGTCTCACTTAATGTATGCTTCAACCTCTTTTTCCTTCCTGGGTGTCAAAACTAGGGTACACTGCAAACTTCATGGACAGCTCAGCATGTTCATTCCTTCTAGTGGTAGACTATAGCTTTAGGCGATATTTTATTTTACCTCTCTACTGGGGGAGGGGAAGGCGGGGGGATAGAGCATTACTTATATATGGGGTTTTACAACTGTAATGTATCCCATTCAAAACTGCATTTGAACTTTCCAGCTGAACATAAAGGGGAGTTCAGATAAAGCGTATGCAGTGCCAGGAAGGCTAGTTTATTTTATTTATATATATGTGTATGAATGTATGCACTGCAGTTAATGAGGTTCGTATGCAGGTATATAAATATACACGTATTACTATACCTGTATATACTGAAGACTTGCTACATTGTATGCTGGCTAAAGAAAAAAACCTTTGCTTTATGGTTGAGTTACGTGGTTCTTGATGCATCACGTGTACAAACTGGCTTTTCGTGGAAGCCCCATCATGTCACAGAAAATCTCTGACCGTGTTTGTTTATCCCGTGGTTCACTGGAGTTGTCGAGCGCCCCATTTTGCATCAGTTAGGTGTCTTCAGAGCAGCGCGTTTCATTCCCGCCATGACTTTCGTGGTTATCATGGAGAACGCTATTGGATAAACGGAGGACAGGTATGAAGAAGCCCAGGAAGAAAGCCTTGGCTAGTACTGTATTGATTTAAAGATTCTCGTTGGCAGAGAACTTAACATGTCCCCTGAAAACCTTTTCACTGAGTAGATAAAAACATCCTGTTTCTTGGTTCGAGTCTTAAAGTTGAACTTCACCTGCTGGATCCTGTATTTGTAGTTGCATGGCAGGCTAAATACAGCTTTAGGATTAGACAAGTTGTAGTTACATCGGCTGTCATCAAAACTGTCTTCAGCCATTCTTCGGTAATCTAAAAAGCGTTTTCTTACAGGTAATTGTACATTTAGTGGTCACCTCTCATCTTGGAAGTGTTGTTACTCTGCCTCTTTGTTTTCTACCCAGTTTCTTTAAAATATGTCAAGCATGCTGTTTGTGAATGGATAATTTGACTGTATGTAGTTTTTGCCTTCAGTTTTGAATCTCTTGTTGAACTCTGAATCCAAGTCTTTTCATCACATTTTTCTTCCCCGGATACTTAGGCATTTAGGCAGGGATAAAAATGTCCGCCTACAGATGGCATACCTACTTCTCAATCTGAAAGGCTGCGCGAGTATTTCTGTCGGAATCGGTTGTTCTAGAAGTCATTGTATCAGTCTTAAGTTGTTCCAAAATGCTGCATCCTTAAAGACCAAGTCAGTTTGGGAAACTGCCTCGCTCAGAGCTTTACGAAGCCCTTACTCTTGGTTGTATTTACGCTTAGTCCCTTGGGAGATGGCAAATCTTGGGTTTTGTGGGAGACGTTAGTGTCTCTTGCAGAGCTATCAAGTTATCTTTTAAGTATGGAAATCCATACTTTGCTGCAACACGTTTTTTTCCCTTAGCTGTCTGAGGCTGTCAGAAGATATTAAACTTGGTCTTAAGTACCTTCTGAATCAGATTCTTGTTCACAATACAAAGCAAAAATACTGTACAATTAAGTTTATGTGATGTTCATACTTTAAATCCAGTGGGTAATATCAGAGGCTCTTGTATTTGATCTGCATGGTTCCTCTGAGTATTTTTCCCATTTTATTGCATTGCGCTATGGAGGGAGTATTATTTATATGATATAATCCTCATTTGGTTCCAGTTTATTAAATGAAAGGAATGTGTGAGGCAGTAAGTTCTTAAGAGGTCTGGAATCTGGACTGTAATTGAATCCATTCACTCTCAGCTAATTTATGTAATCTGATGCGAAACAAGTGTAATACAATTTGTTCAAAGAAAATGGAGAATGTTCACTCTATGGAACCATACCAAAAAGTTCCCTGAATGAAGAAGCACGGCAAAAGACAAAGTTTGAGCTCCCTTCTGTCTGATCAGCTGTATTTCGACCATCTCTCGTAGTGAATGAGGATGACATGAACATCCTGCAATAAAAATGTACTATTTCAATTTTGTGTGAACTCCTGCCCTGTTTTTTCATTAGTTTTCTGTGGCAGCATGCTAGATAGGGTATTTTTGAGCTAGATAGCGTATTTTTGGTAGCGTACACTGCGGTGTTTCATCCTCACACTTGGCTTGTGGTTGCAGTGTTTTCATTTCTTCTTACTAGTGCTGCGCGCCGCCTTCTCTAAACCAGAGCCAGGTAAGGAGCCATTTACACGGGTCCTAGATTTTCCCCTGAACTAATGGTCTGAAATCACTTACCTATCTCATCAGCAGTGAAACTCGTTTGGTTTTGGCCCTGGCACACATCGGTCGGAGCATGGGAGGTCCGGCATTCAGGGTTTCGGGGTGACGCACCTCGCCTGCGATAGAAGCGCATTGTGACATGCACGGTGCTTTCAGACACGGCGTGCTGGCTTGTGTTACTGGCAAGAACCACCCCATCAGTTTCTGCCCTTCTCCTCTTGTAGTTCAGCTGTGGTCTGTTTTGGCTGCAAGTGGGCGCAGCATTTGGCAGTCATTCATTAACTGGGGTTGGAATTCCCTCCCATTTTATTGTAGGGTATATTCTAAGATACCATCTGGTAATCTGTAAAGACCTGTAGGCCAAATCATGGCCAGCAGTACATTCCCAAGTGTGGGGCATGAGGCAACTTCTCCCTTCCCTGCTGTACGCTGTACCCCGTGTACTTGAGAGCAATTTACAGAAGAGTGCTGCTCCCCGCTTACCCAGGCGAGAGCTGAGAGGGAAGAAGTCGCGTTTTCATGCTTTGTGGCACAGGCAGAAGCTGTGCAGAGAACCTCTCCCCCCTCGAGGAGCAGGCGGCAGGAGCTGAACCGAACTCTAGCTGTGCCCCAGCTGCGCCCTGGGAGCAGTGAGGCAGCAGCGACCCACATGCACGGGTTGTGATAATCCCAGAATCCAGCCCGAAGCCTCTGGAAATGGTTTCTCCCCAGCCCCAAGGCATACTCCGTGGCTGCCTGTAATTTAATTGATTACAGCAGCTAGAGGTAGGAGCGGGTCACCCGCAACAGGCAGCGTGAGCCTGTACTTGATGACACCTGTTACTGTGGATCTCCTTCCAGCTTTCAGAGAGCAGGATGTTGAATGGGTGTTAGAGGAAAACAGGCTGTATTTGTTCTGGCGTCTTCTGTTTTATTGATCAGGATGGGTTTTTTCTGCAAATATAACAGGAGGTTGTGCTTGTGTTTAAAGAACCACCGTTAGCCATTTCTCCAGTTGCCTTTGTGGTGCGTTAACTTCAGTTGGCTCTGAAAGGGAAGCCCCTTGGTAACTCGCTCTTGGTGTATGTCTGCGGACCCCATTCATCGTCCGTTTGGCATGTCACTCTCCCGCTACCCCAGCTGATGCAAGAGAAGTCACCTTCTTGGTAGTGTTGAATGCCTGCTGATCAGAAGCTCATTGGTGTCTGTAACAATCGGATGTTATGGATGTAGACCATGAGTTAAATCCAAACTTCATTTCAGGGAAAAGGTGGAATCATTTGGAGTTTTCAGAATGTGTAATCTCCAATCTTGGAGAGCATTAGACAGACTCCACACCCTAATTTGCAAGGATTACCATACTGCTAGTAATACTACAGTATGAAAGAGTTGCAGGTTGAGAAAAAAATACCTCTCTCCAACACTGCAATTTTGTAAGGCCTTTGCCATGACTGATGGAGTAAATTTCATTCGATCTCTTAGAAAAAAGGTACTGGTTTCAAACAGTTTGAAGAGGGCAATACTTTGTTTTATAGTTCACGAAAAGTAGGTATGGGGGTTTTTTTCAGTTGTTTGTCGTCATATTTAAAGTTTACAAAACCATCTGGGTCTTTGGTCATAGCTGTGTGCTGTGTTTGTTGGCCAGTATCCCAGTAATACCAAACCAGTTGCTGTTGAGACTTCGGGGAAATGAGTGGCAAAGGATGTGAAACTAGGGAGCCCGGATGAGAACGAAGCCAGCGAAGGCTGGTGTCACTCCAGGCATGTCGGCTGGAACCCTTCTCTAGCCGTACGGGAGGAAAAAAAAAAATGTTGTTCTCGCTATTTATCTGTGACTCCAGAGTCCTTTCCTTGTATAATGGTATTCATCGTATATGAGACTTAGTGACCTAGCTCACAAATAGAGTGGTCTGATTTTTGAAGATTTTCAGTACCTACGCTGTCGTTGCTTTCAGTAGTATTTATGGCTTAAGTCAGTCACCCGTTAGGTTCCTACCTAGGCGTGTTGCTGTCTCACGTGCGGCATCCAGGGTTTTTCATCATAGTCTCCGAATCTTTTGGAGATCAAGGGGTTCCGCTGTGTCGACAGGAGTAGTGGCAGTGCAGAAGCCCACAGGATAATTCTTAACTGCTGCCTTAACTGCCGTTTTAACTGCAAGGCGATGGAGAGCAAGTGGCAGATAGACGCGTAGGCAGAAAGGAGAGTACGTTCAGACTTGATGTGTGTGAGTGTGAGAAGAAAATTCCATTGCTGCCAACTCAGTAAATGTTTTATCTGGAGATGTATGCTTCCACATCTGGCTTGTATTTAAATGCAGCAAATATTTTCACTTTTAATTTCTCTCTTTTTTCAATTCAAACTTCAATCTTGTAAGAAAAATTAAGTCTCTTCAGAGGAAAGATTGGCTTTTTACAGCTTTGATCAAATTAGCTCTATGCATTTGAAATAGGGAAATGGAAGCTACAAATTGCTAAAGTCTTGGGAGAGAAAAAATTGTAACGTGGGGGAAAGGCCATCTTGCCCTCCTTGTCAATGCAGCCGTACTGTCAGCGAAAAGAACGGAACAGTAGGAAGAACCGCTCAGAGAACAGAAATTGGCCAAGCGCTTGTCTGGAACGTGAGTTGGGTTGAAGCTTCTGTGTGCATTTTGAGAATCAGAAATGATTCACGGCTTTTTAGGTGTGAAGACAGCGTTACGATGCACGGGCAGATGTACAAGGCAATTGGACCTAAACACGATAACTGTTTCTCCTCTTTCCCTGAAAATGAAGGGAACAATTTTTCAGTGCTGCCCTGTGTGTCCGCTTATTCCAAGGGAGCTCTGCAGGCCATGAGATCAAATCCTATATATCTTGCCTCACCAGATAGCCACGTATCTTCCCACCAGCCTCAGTTCTCTCTTAATGTGGACCAGGAATGATACTGAATTAATCTTTGCAATGCTGACAATAGATCTGTGCTGGTGCTGTCAACACTGGTTTTCATCAGGCTCTTCTAAATCGTTCCGTTGTTTGCATAAGATCTGCCAGTCAGTGTGCCGCAAACGCGGCCACATCTCAAGCACACGGAATGTGCCTGACCCTCTCAAGCCGCTTTTTTAAAGGCCCCTTTAAGGTGCCCACCAGAATGGGCTTCCTGGCACGGCTGCAGTGTAATTAATAATATTAGAAACAATAATAGCTAATGGGTGAGGTCCCAAACAAGGGACCTAATTAGGCATTTGCTTAACTGCTTCGGTATTTAGAGAGATGCTTAAAGCATGTATTTACTTGCTTTTCCAAGCAAAAAAACTGAATAAGAACCCTAGATGGGGGCTTTAATTACTGAGTGTGTTTGCACACAAAACGTTAAGAAGTGTGTAAGTTACAATGCCGTGCGCTGCAATAATAAGTTGCGTTGTTTATTTACAATCTGTGTTAGAAGGAATGAGTGCGTGAAGTGTGGAGAGAGAGGAGTTGAGGCAGCACAGATCCAAGAGCACCATGTCACCTATCTAGGGCAGCAGGCCTGGCCAGCACAGGATAACCCGAACGCATCTGCTCTGACTCTGCAAGCGGAGCTTTAGTTAGCGTTGTGGTGGCTGATCTGAGTATTGCTCGTTAGTAATGGACATCAGAGGGATGTTTATAATGAAGTTGCAGTGTCCCGTAGTTTTGCAAGTACTTTTCCGGAGACTTTGTGCTTTTGGTTTGCTGTCCGGTCATACAAACATCAGCCAGAGCACCGTGTGGTGATCCCGGGGCAGCGTGTGACTTCTGCCACGCAGGGGTGTCTGAGAAACCGCTTTTTCATCCTAGTTAGACCAGGAAATAGCTGTGGTTCAAGTCGGTATGTCCAGATTTCTTAATGGATGGTTGCACGGAATAACTAGTGCTTTCTTCAGTTGCCAGCGATATCCTAGTGAAAATCGGGGCAAGATTCTCCTGCGCTGGGTTGTGAAGTAGTGGTATTGCTTTCGTTGCCAGCTGCTGCAACTAAAGCTGTGCATTTGTGGCAGGCAAAGTTTAAGTGGAGAATGACTACGTCTTGCCATGAACAGAATTTCTCCCTAACGCTTAGCAGGGTGAAGCCCCGACCCCTGTGATAGAGAGCCCATACCTGTGCCTGGCCTAAGAGACCAGAGGTGGTTTCTTGATGATTAACTTCCAGAAACCAGAATTAATACCGAGGGAGGGATCTGTTGAGGGATCTGTTTTAACTCCTTGGAAAAACTTTCCCTAAAACTCCCAAAACTGTTATTTGGAAAAGACCTAGTATCTTTAAAATATTCGGGGGTGGGGGGAGGAGGGGAAGAGAGGGGAGAAGGAGCAGGGAGAGACAGAGAACAACCCCTAAAGAGCTCAGGATAACTCGGCGATTACTGGCTTTTGTGGCTGCATTTTTCAAGCTCTCCTATCTGAGCTATGTCGATAATTAAAGATCCAGTGAAGGATGGATATGCAGCTAGATTTCCCACATCCTTGGTGAGGTCTGAGCAATCAGGATTTTGAAATAAACATTTGGTTGAAAAATTCCTTAGTACCTCAAACTGAATCTGCTTATCTCCTGTGCTGCAGCAGAGGTCTGCAAGTAATTTGATCGTGTACAAAAAAGTATTTCCAGTTAAAAGTTCTTGTTCAGTGTCAATGTGTCGTCCCTTATTTTTGTGTTATTGTGATGCTACGCATTTGTCTTTTCTCCTGCGTGATGCCAGTTAATCTTTCTTTGTATGGAAATGTCTTATGCTTCTAATCATTTCACTGCTCACCGTTAGATTTCATCAGTGAAAAGAAAGTATTTACGTAAAAATCCACAGCATCTTACAGGATCTTCTTTTCTGGACGCAATGGTCATGTCCAAGATACTTCACCAAAACCAAGTTAGTGTAACTGCAGTCACCTTCAGTTTGCTTCTACGAGTATTCTTAAAAAGGAACACACACTTTATAAGCAATGTGCACCAACTGCATCACTTCTTCATGCCACTGTATCGCAGTATTTAGAAGCTTTAAATCTGCATCTATTGAGTGATATTAGGAAGGTAAAGAAACCAAACTCCTGGCCTTTAGCAGAGATCTGCATGGATAAATAATGTATTTCTCTGTGCTTCTCTGGATTATTAAAAAAAAATAGGGGGAGGGGGTGGAGAGACAATCTTTTTTTGTTTGTTTGCACTACAGAGTTCATATTTATGTTTGTGAAAATCTTTATATGATACACAATAGTGATTTTATTTTCCAAATATCCTGAAGGCACCCATGCTTATGGAGAGCAGATGGAAGTCTGGTTTGTGAGTCAGTAAGCCTTCAGGAGGAAGCCTGAGGGTTGCTTTGCAGCCTCATCTACTTCGAGACAGGGCAGCTTGCTCAATGCCAACAGGGGGTATGCCAAGTAGGAATAATGTGTCACAGATGTAAAATACTGTGAATGTTAAAAAGTGTGTCATGTCATTTTTGATGTGGTTTTTTTCCTGTCATCCGACATACACCTCCCTCTCTTCCTCCGTGAAATAAATGTATGACTTTGTTTTCCTTGTCTTTAGTTTTGTTTTAAATCTTTTCCCAGTTTTCTCGGTCTCTGAATTTCCTTAATTCCCCCTGCCTCCCTTTCCCCTCTCCCTCCCAGACGCTTACAGAGAGCTCACAAAATTGACATTCCTCTGGGAAGCCTCGGAACAATTCCTTGTGCCTGTGTTTTCCATGGAAACGAGAGTCTGTCACGGTCAAATCCCATCGCATGCTATTCTGATGCCGGGCCGCAGTGTGACAGCGGCAGTGACACCGCTCTCGCCCAGGGCTGCCACAGGGTCATTTCGGCAGCATAGGAGCAGCCCTCTGTGGTTCCAGAGCTTGCAGCTCAGGTCGCGGTGGCTGCTCAGCACGACTCGGAGTTTTCCATTGTCCCTTTAATCCCAGGCTTAATGGCTGAGTGGCAGGGAGTTCCCGTGCTTTTCCAAGTGAGCCCGGTGGGGCTTGTTCAGTGCAATCTGAGTCTCGCAGCCCCAGTAAAATCTTCTGGTGCTTTTCCAGGGGCTGAAGTATGAGACCAATTTAAGGAAATAATGTAATGCGCTGCAATAGTAAAGATACCATACATCTGCACGTGATGACAAGTTAACTGCAGGTGCTGTATGGGTCCCACAGGTTATTTTTATTATGTCTCTGAAAATGACCACAAGCTAGGAAAGTGACTTAATTCCTTTAAGTGATAGGGCATTTTTGGAGGGTATGTTTTTCCTCTGCTATGAGTTTTAAATAGGCTATCCCCCCTCCTGCTGGCCCCCTTTCTTGATTAATGCCTGGAGACTATGGATTTAGAATGACATTCCAGGCTGATCTAGTAACAAGGTTTGGATGTGAGAGCTGTGCATGTCGAGCCAAGCTGGAGTCCTCGCTATGCCAGAAATGCATTGTTTCAGCACTCTGTCTGGGCAGTGCACCTGCACCTACGCGCCGGAGCTGCCACCGAGGAAACCTTCCTGCGATCCTGCTTCTCATTACGTGGCCAGATCAAAATGTTCTTTGTAATGATACGATATCTGGCTAGCTCCCTCTCCCGCAACTGGTATACCCTGAGGTTTGTGGGATGCTGATACCACGCTCTCCAAGATGTTCATAAAGCTCAGATAAACATTTGGTAATAAGGATTTATGGCCTTCTGTGCACAGGCAGATCACACATGTTGTAATCACACGGAAAATATTTCCTGAAGAGCAGCAGGAGAAAGGGTGGGAGAAGCATGGCATGGGCTAGCTTTTAAGGCGGGGAAGGAAAGGTAATTCTTCTGTTATTAATGCTCTTTGGAGATGGTTGGGGTTTTGTTGTTTGTTTGTTTGTTGTTTGTTTGGGATTTTTTTTTTGTTTTGTTTTGTTTTTTGCAATGGAACATTCAAGTTATTTCTCACATCATATAATCCCACATATATCATATAACGTTACAACATATAACCTCAACCCTTTCAGCCCAAAGCTGATACAGAAGTCAGAACATTTGACACTTTTTATGAAAAACACACAGTTGGTTAATAAGACCTCTTACATCCGCCAAAATAAGACAAGGAAATAGAAAATGTTTCAATAATGGAAGCTCTATTATTTGTTTAAATAATGTTGCACTGAACACCGAAGCAGGGATGAAGAATGGGAGTGCTAGTTCTGTTCTGTGAATTCCTGTGTGGCTTCAGACCTACGTGTCTGCAAGGAAGAAACGTAGTCTCCGTGTGAGAGTGTGATATTTGTCTCGCTGACCTTGCGTCAGACAATCCTGTGCACGTGGATGGGGAAGGACAGGGAGGAGGGCGGTTTGAGGGAGGCGGTTTGCTGCGTAAGCCCCTTCCCTCCTCTGCAGGGCAGAGGAACAGTGACAGCCCTTGGCTTCCAAGCGTGCCGGCAGCAGGGGCACGGTGAAAGCTCGGAGCTGTTACGGGCTGTGATTTGCCAGGGTGTCTGCAATTTTTCCAGAGCATATTTGCATATGTTTAATAGATGGGTGTTGATAGGCTTCTTTCTTTAATTCCATGGTAATTTTCCACTATGTTCACGTCTCCAGTTAAACACTGATGCATGCCTGCAGATACCTTTTGATGTATGTGTTTCTTGCAAAATTATAGCTTTACATAAAACACTGAAGTATAGCACATTTTGTTGCGTTCTGTACTTGTGAAATTCTGTCTTGAAGAAGACGGGTGACAGATTTTAAAACAAACGTATAGGAGGTGGGAGTTGCGGTAGCGTATAGGTCTAGTTGGATGCACAGGAACTGGTAAGTCTTCTCAACTTTTGGTTGAGCAGATCCCTTTTTCTTACTCTTGGACACATGTCGTGGTTTAACCCCAGCCGGCAACTGTGTGCCACGCAGCCGCTCGCTCGCTCCCCCCAAGTGGGGTGGGGGAGAGAATCGGAAGGGTAAAAGTGAGAAAACTCATGGGCTGAGATAAAGACAGTTTAATAATTGAAATAAAATAGTAATAGCAGTAATAGAATATGCAAAGCAAACGATGCACGATGCAGTTGCTCACCACCCACCAACTGATGCCCAGCTGGTTCCCGAGCAGCGGGCCCCCAGCCAGCTTTCTCCCAGTTTATATGTTGAGCATGATGTCATCTGGCGCGGAATATCCCTTTGGCCAGTTTGGGTCAGCTGTCCTGGCTGTGCCCCCTCCCCGCTTCTTCTGTATCTCCAGCCTTCTCACTCGGTAGAGCATGGGAAACTTATAAGTCCTTGAATTAGTGTAAGCACTACTTAGCAACGACTAAAACATGAGTGTGTTATCAACAGTATTCTCATCGTAAATCCAAAGCGCAGCACTGTACCAGCTACTAGGGAGAAAATTAACTCTATTGCAGCCAAAACCAGGACAACGTGGCAATATTCTGTTCTATGTATGACACATACATCATATTTCCAGTACTCTAAAACATTCAACTACATTAAGCAGATGTGGACAAACAATGATTACATCAGTTATAAATCATAATATTTGAGAATCCAGCTCAAAGCATTAGGGAGGGGAACAACTCATCTACGCTTTTTAATTTAAAACTGCTAGAAAGTTATTGATCTGCTCTAAGACAAATTTTCCCATTGTTAAACCATTGTGGTATTCCAGTGTTTTGGGAAGCGATTAATCTTCATTTTTTTTCTTGTGTATACCCCACATATATTGTCTTCGAAGACAGATGTTTCCTGAAACATTGGGGGTTTTTTTGTAATTGTTTTGCTAAGTTCTGGTCTCTATCTTTTGTCCATCGCAATTTGTAACATCGCTGTCTGCGCTGCGCGGTACGCGAATGTTCTCCATCGTCGTCGCATTTTTGCTTTCCCCCCGTCCCTTGATCTCTTTCTATGTTAGATGACAATCGTTGCATTTTCTTGCGGTCTTACAACTGTTGTTACCTACCTGTTAGTTAAAATCAGAATCATCTTACTGTAGCTCTCGAGGAACTTTATGGATATGTTCATTGCAAAGTATGTAAAAGACTCTGCTGTCTCTGTTTTTACGCTGAGAAATGTTACACGTACTTAAATGAGAGTTGTTCCTAAATTGCTCCTAAATGAGAGAGAATTCCTGGGATTTGCAAATGATGATTCTGAATATCCTTCTTTCAAATAGAAGCAGTAGCTTTGGCCTAAAAGGGAGTTTTTGCGTTCACCTCTCTGGCACAGGGTTTTGTTCACGTGTAATATGCAGATATGTAAAAGGCATGTGAGGCTGTTCTCATTGGAGCTTTGTCCTGGACACGATTGAGGTCAAGTCTATTTAATTTTTTCTTTCCTTTCTCTTAGAATGACAGTCTTTTTCAGACATCAGAGCATCTTGGTCTTGGAGGATGCACAGGAGATGGCATCCACTCCCATTCTCTGAATACGGCAAAATCCCCTCTTTTCTTCAGAGTATTTCTTAAAACCTGCGAAAGCGATAAACGTGGGATAGAGGTTGAAAACAACAGTTATTTTCGACTATCAAACCGATGAGGGCACTGTATCAGTTTCCAGGAAGCCTTCATCTATGCTTCGGGCTTTACGGGACTTTTACTTCTCCTTTTTACTGTGTTACTGTTTTCCCTAATAATTATTCTGGGTGTGTTTTTTTTTTTTTTTTCTTACTATGGTTTGGACAAGTTAAAACCATTGGCTTGATACTCTCCACTTAAAATGCTTTTATTTGGAACTAACACTAAACATAATATTTTGACCGGAGAAAATAATCTATACCTTAGTGAACAACTGGGATCGTTATTTCTGTATTTTTTTTCCCATCTCTGGCTTTTGATCATTGCACTTGCATCTAAATTCTGTCAAATCTGGGTTTTGCTAACAGCACTGATGTTTGTCACTGAGCAGCATCTCAGCCAGATGCCTCAGACCCAACTTGCCGTTGTCGTAGCATTAATGAAATTCTCGGGTTTTGTGTCCCATACCTAACAGTTAAATGGCCTTGGCTGTTTTCCTGAGCGTTCGTTACCATCTATGCCAACGATCGCCAATTTATTTTTTAACAAACGCTGTTAAACTTTTCTGTTTCAAGTAACTGTAAATGTCCCAGCAGCATGTGAAAGACTGTAGGGAAAGAACTTGTCATCATCTTTTGAAACCGTGACAGACCTTAACGTGGAGCATAGCAGCCTTGGGAGGAGATCTCCCCCTTGATTCCAGTGGGACTAAATTCACGGCTTCAACCTGAGCCACGCTGGTGGTGTCAGACTTGGTGGGTTTGAAGCAGATCACAACATCTATTTGTTTTATATTGTTTGTGATAATATTCTCTTGTCCTGGGGTGAATAGCTCATGGAGAAGTTGGGAATTTTCAAGCTTCCAAACTAATACTCTGTCAGAAAGTTAGTGAAAATAGGCAGTGTAAAATTCTGAAAGTTGGCAAAGTCACACAAGAAAGTCCAATTAAAACTGTAGGACTGTGGCATCTCAGCCACAGTGCCACTGTTCCTCCTCTTGGATGGGATGTTTTAAGTCGTTTCACGTTCTCTGCGTTACGATACGCTCGATACTACATCTTCGTACATTTTGGTGGACATATATGCAGAAAGAGTAAAGCGCGCCCCTGTTGTGGTCTGCGAGTAGTAAGCAGAAAAGGTTGACCGATGTAAGCTAGAAAAAAATAGCTTTTAAGTTGTAGCTTGCTGAGGAGGTTGTTGCAGTTGTTCTTTATCTACAGCATGCAGTAATATCGTCTTTACATCTGCAGACTGAAGACAAACGGGGGGGAGTGATTTTCTTAAAAACTGTATTGCTGATGTGGTTTGTTCCATAGGTTTGTCCTTTATAGGACTACAGATTATGCAGTTATTGAAACCACCATATTAAGCGTATACCCGCTGGATACCTGATTCTTCAAATCTTACAGAAAGGGGTAACATTCACATTGTGAGCTGTTTTTCTAAATGGTCTTTTTTGGAACAGTTACAGTAACTACAGCCCCAATAGTCCTACATACCAGTTTGTCCTGTTTTGAACAGATTCTGTTATTCTGTGTAAGGGTACGTACTTCCTTTGTTTGCTTCCTGTGATTCAAATAACCTCAGGTGGTTTGCAGCTCATGTGAGTAACAATTACCACGGCTCCCTTCGTGACGCTTTATTGGCATCCTCCCTCTGTCACGTCAGATCCGTGATCTGTGTCCTCACTTGCAAGACCCAGCAAATGCTTTCAAACTGCTTGCCCTGTGTCCTCACATACGCAGCGCCCCTTCAACCACACGAAGTTCTCCTTCAACTTGTGTCTCTCTTTCCCACTTTTCCTACTGTCTCCTGTCAACAGGTACGACCTCTTCCTGTTCATACAGGCTCTTCTTGGAATGGTTTTTCTGACCCACGCGTGTGCAGAGCTTTCAGTGCACTGTGTAGTCCTGTTGCATTCAATGTGTTTCGCGTAATTTGAGGAACTGGGGCCTCCGTCTTTTTCACCCCTCCAGATTTCAAAGATGTTCTGGTTATAGGCTGTTTCTCATTTTAATGTGCAAGTAGATGACAGAGTTTGACTATCTAGTTATACATGTTTGTCTCATGTGCATAAGCTTTGCAGTCGGATAACAAGCTATGAATCTATTGTAGAGAAGAGATAAGGAACGTGAATACTCTGTATGCCGTTTTGCTTTATTCATATCACAGCTCTGCCGCCTGGTTTGGATTGAAATAGAGCAGTTGCCTGCCTGATGCGCTGTCATCTCTTCACTCCGTTGCTACATGTGCATTTAAATTAGGTATGTCGGTCTCCCAGATTGGTAGCGTGTTTGTGATTTGAAAGTATTAAAAAAACCGATCTGTTTTCAGTAGTTATGTTGATTTGAGCCATTCAAACTATATGTTGCTCTGTGGCACACCAACAGTTGACATGTGTGTACTAATGGGTTATATGAAATTTTTAGCAGCAAAGAGAATAGGCACTGCCTTTTCCTATACCAGCCATTCAACTGTAAGAAACTAATGGGCCACACCAAGGCCGGTGTTTGCAAGATGTGGTGCCTGAAGTTAAACCTACTGTTTTTTAAGTAACTCAGTAAGTTACTTTTTAAGATTTTGTTTTTACACTACTAGCTGGTAGTAATTCTCCCCAGACTTAGCAGTCTCCTGGGCGCTCTGGTCCTGCCAAATCCTAGCAAAACACATCTTTTTCTTAACTAGTATTGGCAAGCTGGAAACCGCAAAGACCATTTTCCAGCGATTTTTACATCCTGAACCCGGAGTTTGTAATCCAGAGGCTTTCTGAGGATGTGTTTTACAACAGCTCTTAGGATCTAGTAAGCTTAGGAGCGACTCTATCAAAGACCTTTTTTCTCAAGACAGGGTAGTCCTTTCCTGAAAAGCTGACATTTTGGCCACTTGAAGGGAAGTTAAGTTGCTCGATATGGAAACTCCTGATGCATTCTCATCTCTTGTATTCCTGTGTATTTAAAAGCTGAGGTCATTGCGATACAGATAAAATCCTGAGCGTATTGCAGAAGTTCTGGGGTGGGGACATGGGGCGTGAGCGGGCTGGAGGGACTTGCGGAGCAGTATTTTGAAAATGTGCCTGAATATTTAAGATTTGTCTTCTATATATTCGTATAGTTGACAAGGTTTGAAGCATATGAGTCTTGTTATGCAACAGCTTGTGGAAAACAGCAAGGCGGGCCAGTGCCCTGCCTCCACAGTGCCTGAGGTAGCACCCAGCAATTTCACAGTCTTCTAGACTAAGGTGCGAGGGGAACTGAGCTCTCCTCTGAGAGCTGAGATTTTCCTTGTGCAGTTTTCCAGGTCTGGTGGAAAAGATGTATCTACATGTCCCCAGGTCGCTTGGAAATTGCAGCCTTAGGCATGCAGCAGACTGGTTGCTCTGAGGATTCCCTCAGTGCCCAAGCCATTAGTATTTCAAAGGATTTGCGATAGTGAGGTCTGGGAAGGAGGAAAGAATCCTTTCCAAGCCTTAAAGGTTGGCTGTCTCCCCTGGCTTTACCTCACACCACTGAAGTAGAAAGCTGGGAAAAAGAAATGTTCATATTTCATAAAAGTATTATTTTTCATCAGTTCAGCTGCTAATTAGAAGTTTTAGCACGTGGTTTTATAGATGAATTCTTTCTGGGCTCAACTCTCTGCCTAAGGAGATTGCAGTTGGAAAGGAAGACGACCCTTTGAAAGAAGCCACAGGAAGACAGACAGAGGGATACATGCGTACATTAAGCATGCTTTTAATACATGCCTTCCAGAAAAATCCATCATTTCATCTCAGATGCTTAATCAAACTTCGATCAAGATGCTAATTTATTCATGGATGTTAACCCCGCTTCCTTCAGAAGGGAAGACGTTGGAGAGGCTGGCCCACCTCCACAAATAGGCATATCCAAATCGATATGCAACAATGCTTTGATGTTTCCTTTACCAGCTCGCCTACCTGTCTAGTTGCCATTTAGTTCCTCCAGGTCTTCCTGCTCATCGTGTCTTATTATGACTCTGATCCAACAAAGCACCTAAGCATTGTTTTCAGTGCAGCTTCAGCACGCATCTGAAGGTCATGTTTTTAAAGGCGTTAAAGGTGTAGGCAGGTGCCCAGGGGGATTTCGAAATATCCGTGGAAGCTCCCTGCAATGCACCCCGCCTACTAAAAGGAAACCGTCGGGCTTTGGCAATCTCTCTTGGCACTTACCTGCATCTTTGACACCTGAAGCAATTAGTTGAATGATAGCACAGGGCTGCAGTTGTTCATCATACTCTGGCTTTTCGTTAATGGAAGGGGAAAGCTAATAAGTGAACCTACGTGACAGCCAGACGGATGCTCTCCTGTGACGCCTCTGTTCATTTCTAGGCTGGCCTTTGCTAGAAATTCCCCTCGGATAATCAGATAATAAATATTTCCCTAAGATTTGATTCTTCTCTGAGGAACGTTCAGTGATCTCTTCTCCCGTCTCAGTGCTGATCATTATATACTCGTTTGTCTGCTGTGGCGAGGAACTGGTTTAGGTAAATCCGTAGTGAATGAACTTGCGGTCCCCTGTTCTCCAGAGACCGTTGTTCAGACCCTTAGCTGGCCACATCGCTTGGTGTGGAACAGGGACCGCTGCATGCATGTTTTTGTAAACGGCGCTTGTTTTGGTTGGTTGGTTTTGTTTTGTTTTAACACCCAAGGCCTGGCTAGGAGGGGAACTTTGACTGAGATTTTTTGTTTTTATAGGGTGGGGTTTTTTGGCTCCCTTCTGAAGATGCTTTGAAAAGGCGTATTAGGAAAAAAAGAACTTACTTGATTGGCTGACTGCTATTGCAATCACCATCTATCTGTTGGTATGCAAAAGAACAGGGACTGTGGTTTTGTACGTTGATCTATCGGCTATATGCAACTTCCAGCAGGCCTTCAGTGATTATTAATTGCACGATATGTATAAGCTATTCATCCTGTTGTTCCTTTAACAATTATGTGCCTCTTTCTTATCTTCTTTGTTGTAGCTTTGAGATAAAATGTTTTGTTGGCCATAAATCCTAATGTGTCGGGTGGTTTTATTCTTTAAAGATGGAGAAAACTAATAAGACCGTACGTTCTGAGTGACTACTGCACAGCTTCTGGAGCCTGACAGTAGTTTTATAATTTCTTGGGACTGCGCCTATAACTCTGAGGACCTTAAATTTATTTTTCTTTTATTGCTTTTATTTCTTCTCTTTTACTTACTAATCTTAGCCTTCATCCTGAAATGCAAAAGGTGTACCCAGCTGAAGTTCAAACAATGCTGGGACTACTGAGCACATCACACAAAACCCACCTTGTCTACAAGAAACATTTCTAAATGCTCCAGCGCTGAGGGTGTCTGCTAACACCCGCTGACAGCAAAAGCTCTTAGACTACAGCCTGCACTGCCAGCGAGCAAGAGCCAGGGTGAATTGCAGAAAGGGTGGCCCAAGCTTAGCTCAGGTGCCAGAGGGGGTTCGGCTGTGACGTTTCCGTCGCCCAGCCTGCAGCCACCCGTGCCTTCCTGCGGGCGCTGCAGCGCATGGCGGGCCCTGGGAACAGCCCGTGAGCTGCTGGGTGGAGATGGGGCGTTGCACGCTGTGACACAGAGCGAATAAAAGCCCCCTTGGCAGCGGTTAAGAAAACGATGTCAGCTGGTTCGTGTGACACCAGGTGCGATCCTCTGTCTGGCAATGCCTGGACTTCCATGGTACACAGCTCTCAGAAGTGGGAGCGAGTTCAAGAGATGGAGCGACGCAGCTAGTATTTTCACTTTCACCTTGTGTTTTCTGTCCGAGAAAAGACTCATTTTGTTGTGTAACTGTTTGCACAGAAGCACATAGCAGCGTACACAGCAGGGGCGAACCGGTTCTGTAAACTCCAGCGTATGGCAGTAGTCGTGTGTCTGGAGATAGAGTATAAATAGATGTAGCAACAGTTATCATGGAAAGCTGTGCCAGAGTTTCAGGAAATGGCACCATTTCCGAATTCTGAAACCACCTGAATTACACGGGTCATCGCAGACAGGCAGTAACATAGTCTCTCCGTGATGATATTTTGCAGAAGAATTTTGCGGGTTGTATTAAGTATTCTTAAAAAATAGGCAGCGATTCTCTTGTTTAATCTCCCATTTGTAGTTCTCAGTCCAAACTCAACAAAGGAAAGGATATCTTTTGCACTCAAAGGTACATTCAGTCAATGATATGCCACGTCGTATCAACGATGGTACGTTGTTAAAATCTGTGCCTTCTTGTCCTGGAAGCAAAGGTAGCGTCCTTTCTTTCCCTGCTGATTTTTGAAATATTTCTTTGTACTTGTTAAGGTCCCACAGAGAACTGTTCTGCCCAGAGGCGAGGGGAGTTTGGAAAGAAGGAAGAATCCTAACCGCTGGAAATGAAAAGGGAAACTTCCCTGTAGCGGTCAAGGGTTTGGTCTGGTGACATCCTCCCAAGGCAGCAAACTTTAAGCACGCACCTAGATTATGACGACTGAAATATATGGCCCGATGGAAGTCCTTTGGCTTTGATGGAAGGCGAAGCGCAGTGGCTTGTGACGTGACTGGACGACAGGAGACAGGAGAGCGGGTAGTTGGTGAGATCGCACAGAGATGCCTAGGATCCCACTGCTGCCTGTAGAATACCCGTGTGGGGGTATGTATGCGGATAGAACGGGCGTATTGTGTGCTCGTTGTGTTACGTGTATTTGAAGTCGTCTTTGATTCATAGATAATTCATAACCAGAAGAAAACTTACCTGATTGTTCAACAGCTCTGTGCGTGTGTATGTGTGAAACGGAGGAAGAAAACTGAACTGCTTTGGATGCTGGTAGACGGACCGACAAGATGAACTATACAGCAGCTGTTAATGGGCACAGGCAGGAGAGGTGCGCACTGGGGGTAGTTGAGAACACAGACAGAACTGTGTTTTTCAATATAAGAATGACTGCTTTATATGAAGATTAGAGGTTTTTATTATTCTGTCAAGAAAGAGGCAGAAAAACAGAATCACAGGATGATAGCATCTTTTGGCTGTGGGAATTCCAACTCTCTTGTGTAACAGAATTGCTTTCCAAGTCCTCTTTGTGTTGCTGCTGTTCTGACTGAGGAATATGCCAAGCCATGATAAACTCAAAATGTACCATTTAGTTAATGCGTCCATAAAAGCTGCGTACTGTAGGAAAGCTTCAGACATACAGCATCCTTGAGGCGCTTCTAGCCTGCAATGTAGGGCTCATGTATTTGTGTTATGCTCTTGTTCGCTCTAGATGTACGTTTCCCAGGTAATGTGGGAAGCTCGTTGCTGGTGTACTGCTCCCATTAGCCACCTTGCATTTATCTTCACCTCATTTCAGTGCATTGCCCTTCATGGTATGCCCACGAACTCACGAGAGCTGACTTAAAGGCTTGCTGAGTGGGCGTACAGTTGCACCTCAGGTCATTGGAAGACGCAGGTGCTCATCATTTTTGCATATCATGCTCCTTTTTCCGCCTTGATGTAGGGAAAAACGGGCAATCTTAGAGGCAGATCCCAGGCGGGAGGTGAAGCAGCCATGTGGCTTGGGGGAGGAAGTTATCGGGAGGAGAGGGTAAGATCAAAGGGTTACAGCGCCGAGAGGAGTTCTGCGAGCCCTTTGATCTCAGAGATGCTCCAGCATGCCACTGACGATGTTAAACGAAAGGAGGCCTAAAGCCGGTCCCCATGCCCCACTGGACGCTTCCCTGCACTCACCGTGCATGGCATTCATCGTCGGTCTTCGTGGCAGGGTCTCTTGCGCAGAGGGCTTGGCTGTCTGCGAATCCTCACAGCGCTGGTTTTGTGGTGCCGGGTCAGGATCTCAACCCTCTCACGGGGTGTTGACTTCATCACCCTTTTGCTATGAAATCACAAGTGAACGGCAATCAGCACGGATGTGCTCCTTTCAGAGCTCTTCTTGCTGGGTGTCTCCTATGTTTAAAAAAAAAAAAAAGGTGAAGGAAGGGAAAAGGAAAAAATTATTAGTATTTAAAGCCATAGAAAACAGGAGGAGTCAACAGCTCTGGGGGAGGTATTTTCAAACTCTTGCCATTAATAAGCTTCATCGCCATGGAGTAGCTGTAGTCCCAATGACTAGCAGTGATATGTTAGTTCTTGCCCTGTGCTTGTTGAATGTACTGGATGAGCATCAGCCCTCCTGCAGCCAGTGGCAGCTTTGCTGCTGTTCTCTGTTGAGCTGAATTTCAGGATTTTTACTATTGCTTGGGAGAGGTGCAAAGGAAAGGCTGCGTTCAGGAACTGCAGAGAGAAGGAGTTGGTGCCCGCCGCTGAGTGCTGCTGCAGGAGCTGTCCAGATTTGAGCAAGAGGGAGAAGCTGCACCTCTGTTAGGTTCAGACACATCCAGTGCGAGCTGGCACAGTGCTCATCTGTAAAACTGCCTTACAGCGATGAAATGTCATTGCTGACCCCGGTGCTGATGCGGCTGTTTCCCAGGTTCAGTAGTGAGATGCAGCGTACTACGTGTTAGCTAAATGGCAAAGGCAAGGCGAAAACGGTCTTAAAGATTATTTCTGTCTGGAGTGCTAAACATCCTCTCACCTTGCCAGTTCTGAGCAGGGAAGCTTGGCCACAGATTAGAGGCAGAGATCCCCATTACTCCCAGTGCCAGCAGGATAAAGGGGACGTGTCACGCACTCGCTATCTACTATGGTGACTCCTGCTTTGTAACTGCGTGTGCAGCAGGTGGTACTGTGCTTTTCCACTGCCTCTAGGAAACCGAGGCATGAATTGGTCCCATGGGCCAGATGCTCATTTCTACCAATTTTATACAAGAATTCATCGCAGGTACTCCTGATTTACAACTAGTTTGCAAGATAATCAGCCACGTGAGTTTAGCTAAATGCTACAGGGTTTTAATTCAATAGTGACAATATCGCACAGACAAGCAGGAAAAACCAAAAAGCACCAAAATGGCTACTGTGCACAACAGCTGTGGACAAATCAAACTGTCTTGGTTTTCCAAAGCATTGTAACATATCTCGCCCTACCCTGGCAGTCATTTGATAAATATAATTGCTTCAGTCAAAGCTGCTTCAAGATGAAAAAGAAAAGCAAAACTCAGCATCTTTAAATTTCGTAGGTGGAAAAAGTAGCTTGTTCTTGTTTAACTGGAGGTCTGTGACATGCATCTTATTATGAAACAGCGGTTGGCATGGAGTCAGGCATATGTGCTGTATTACATCGTGTCATGTCCCGCCGAGGCATTGACCTCGTTTGCACCAGAAGGCTGTGGAAGGACTGACAGGCCAAATCCCATCCAAATATGTTGCTACTTTGTCATATTTGGCAAGCGCGTGCAAAATGCCAGTTTCCCCCCCGTTAGAATGATTACCAGAACACTCCTACCGGAGGGCAGAAGGAAAGAGAACGCCGGGATAAAGGAACTGCTGCTTCTTTTTAGTCCTGGTTCTGGTCTCCTTTGTTGTCCTGCGTGCCTCTATCTCCCTTGTCTGCACCCTTCTGCTGCTGCCCAACCAAAGCAAGCTGGTCTGTAAATTGCCAGGAGGGGGTCTGAAGCCAGATAGTTTGCATCACAAATTCATAGAACCACAAACTGAAGAAAGCTGTTGAGCCATCATTGTTTATAATTAGTTTTTGACTGAACTCCCAGTCTGCTATAGGGAATGGTTTTATCTTTGTGTATGTGTGGGTGGGAAGAGAAAAGTAGAGAACTGAATCAAGGAACCAATCCTTGTCCTGAGGGGAAGAAAGAATAGGGTAGTATAATCTAACCCCATGGGATCAAAGGTGGGGGCCAACACAGACATAAACACCTTTACACTGTGTTCTGTCTCCCTCATTTTGCTGATCTAAATAGTAAATAGTAAGTTGGGACAACAAAGCTCTTACTCTGCAGATGCACACCTTCTTTTCTCTTGGTCAGATGGTGATTGGCAACCCTCGGTTTGTTCAGTGTCTGAGGCCCTCTCCGCTCTGTCCAGCCCTGACGCGCTGTGGCGTTTCAACCCCTGGAATAAGCTGCATAAGTTCTTCCGTCGCAGGTCATTTCCTGCTGCGGAACAAGGGAAAAAAGGGGGACGATCACATGCTGAGGCGTCATAATCCAGTCTGTAACCCTGCCAAGGATTTGTCTCTAGGAAAACGGTTCTCCAGCTCCCTGAATGTGAGCAGCCACAGGACTCCAACCAAAGCACCCCATCTCCTGGCTGGAGCTGGCAATTGGGAGTCTTCGCTGCTCAGCCATCGGCCCACGTCTCCCAGCAAAAAAATCTCCAACGTTTTCTGTGCCCTGGTTCCCCCAGCCACTGATGAGCTGTAAGAAAGCCTGCCTTACATCTCACAAGAATGTCAAGTGGTTTAATGCATGTTTACAAAAGGACCCAGAGATTTTTGGATAAAAGACATTCTGTAAGCACCGTATGGTTTGATGTGCTGCCATCTTGGTATCCAAAGGATAACTTTAAGGATACAAAAACCTGTATTCAGACTTCTGTGTTCTGGGAGGGCATCTGCCTGCCTGCAGAATGAAAATCTGCTCGGACCAGAATTAGCTGATGAATGAAAAAAAACCTGCCTCACATATATTAGTATGTATTCTCAAACACAGGGTGCTACTTGTTATATACCCCTGCACTAACAAGACATTGTCTAAACCAAAACAAAACAATTAAAAAAAAAAAAAAAAAAACCCAAAAAGAAAGAAACCCAAAAGAACCCCAAGGTGCATTCTTCCTGCAGCTGGACTATGGGCACCGCTAAGTCTCTCATACTCCACATACTTAAGCGCCGTGCAGGAAACTGCTGCATTTGTTCCAAAACACATGGTAATCGAAGAAAATAATAATAGAAAAAATGTACGCTGAAATATTTTTTTCTTTGGTCATGTTCTTGGTCCTGTTCGTCTGATAGCATGTTTTCATCTCAGGATAATTTAAATATTTAAAGCCACATGGAATTCTGCTAACAAAAATTAGTTTGATTAGATTGGGATTATAGTAACTCCTCAAGAGCACTTACTGCTGAAGTTTAGTTTAATATTTATTGCAGAGAAAGGAACACAGATGAGGTGGGATTCCCTAGGTCCTGATTTCCGGCCCGCTCTTCTTGCAGCAGCCTTGTGGCAGAATGCGTTGATGACAGCGAGCAAGTTTCAGTAACTTGACAGTAACTGGCAGGGCAGAGGCTGCTCCAGAGAAGCCTACTCCAACCCCTCGCTCCTCTGGTCAAAATGTTCTTCCGACCTCCTGCCTATTTAGGCAGTAATAGGAGCATTTGGAGTATTTTCTGCTAGCATATATTACTTTGTGGTCCCGGTAACACTGTCCTCTAGCTGCAGCAGCCCTTCTCATCCTGCCTGCTGAAGGTGGGTGTGAGGCTTACTCGAATCTCTTGATGTCTCAGTTTTCAGTGAAGAACATGAATAAACGTATGCAGGGGAAATTTCCTTCTGTGGCCAGACATTTAGGCTTCCTTAAAGCAGCCGCCGTCTCGCCGTCTGTTGCTCTTTGTTTTAGAGAATAGGGGAATGCCAAGAAGCTCGGGGCTTATATGTGGGAAAGGCAGCCGGAGAGTTGCACAGGCCGCTGCCCCATTCTCTTAGCCCTCGCTACAGGGTTCAGACAGATTCACTTTGTTTTGCCAGTGGACGTGGGGTTTATGTGTCACATCGAAGCACATGATGGAAAAAACTAATTTGTCACGGAGTAAAAGAGTCCATAACAAAACTGTTTGCACCAGACATTGGTTTCCCAGCAGAAAGGCTGTCTGAGCTCTGATCTTGTCTTTACTGGCTTAAATGGGGAAGTACGGTAGGAGTGGGGTTGGAAACTTGGCAAAATGCAGGAAGTTATTATCCGACAGCTAATTGACTCTTTCCACCTTCAGATGTTTAATTTCTTTTTAATGAGTGTGGGGAAGTCTTTGCAGAGAGACGCATCTCCCCCCGACCCGAGATAACGTAGAGCAATTCCTTCCTAATCTGGTAGTGCTTTTCCAGCAGAAACAATCTCTATTTGTGCAGTTGGACTCATGAACCAAGTTGTGTCCTGGGCGATGGGGAAAAGCTGTATGGATGAAATAAGGTAACTGAATAGAGAGTTAAAAGAATCTGCGTATTTAATTTGTATATGAGTTTGTGCGTATTCTTATTCTGAGATTTAAACGGCGAACGAAAAAATGCTCTGTTTGCCACGTAATGTGGGTACTCAGGAGCACTAAATAATTCTATAGAAGACAAATTAATGTGATCAATTAGTATATCAAAGCAAAACAGTTGTTACTACTAGGCTGAATGAATTGTGTCCACCCACCTTCCACTCGCTCTCTGTAGGCATCTAAGCATTAGGCTGCCCAGAGTTCCAGAGGGCAGCTTCTACTTGTGCTCGCTCGCTTGCTCGAGGATGTAACTTTGTGCTGAGCACGCCCTTTTACGTTACCTGGCTGTAATCCAATGCTGTCGACTTCAGTGGCAAATCAGCCACCGACTTCAGTGATGCCAGGATGAATTCTGTGAGGGCGTTGTAAATTCATCTCAAAGTCATTACCCAGCGGCTCCGTTCCTACCAGAGGTGTTTAGGCTGTAAAAAGGTTTAGCATACGTAACAGCGAGGCCTGTTGTTTTGTCCACTTTCAAAGTGAGAAAGAAATCAAGGCGCTCTAAAAACCAGAACCGTGTACCTAGTTGGAATGGAGTGTCCTTGCAGAAGGCAGGAAAATTAAAAGGTATTTTCTAAATTCCTTGAATCCTCCTTGCGCAGAGAATGATTTCCTGACTTCCTTCCGTCTCCTCCGTCCTTCGCAAAAGATACGCTCATTTGATCAGCAGCAGAAATGCCGCGTGCCGCTTCCGCGATTGCATGAGTATCCCAGTGAGGTGTGCGCAGCGGCACCATCGCACTGTGCAATTGGTAGGTACGTCTGACCTGAAACGGTTTCTGAACGAATACTAATGATGAGCGTGCGAATGACAGACTGTTCATTGGCCCTGTGGCAAGTACACAGCCTACGAGGCCTGAGGTCAGGTGATAAAAAGTTTGAGAAGTCAAACAACAGAAGCGTGAGAAGACTTGGGAAATTCTGGCATTTCTGACCTGAGAGAAAGACTGATCAACTGCTGAAACCCTCCTGTGCTCCTTTTATATTTGATAAGCCGGCTGATTCCTTTTGCCTTTTGTTTAGCGCCGGACATTTTGGAAACTAGCGAGTGCCGTCAGCCTGATTGAACTGTTTGCTCTAGAATTAATCCCAGGCTGACACCTACAGCTCTCTGGGGAGCCGGGATTTTCCTTGGGGAGCTGGAGTTCAGCCCCTCCTACTCTATCTGGCCCATGAGGAGTCTTCCAGAAACTCCTTACTACCAGAATTATATGAAAAGTAAAAGAAAGGAAAGCAGTAAGGTAGCAAGAGAGTTCCAGTGAGATCCTCAGGGGAAACCATCGGTTCCCACATCTGGTTTGCAGATCTGTGGTGGTCCGGGAAGCACTTTCAGGTGGTCTCCAGAGCTGTTTCTGTCACAGCAGTAGTTCTCGAGCACTGCCACTTCCCGCTCGTTATAACTCGGGCTTCGAGTCTTTTAGTAACACTAGTACCGAATGGATGAGGAGACAGCTAGGGGCCTCGGTTTTGGTTTGCCAGAGATCAGATATGTAGGGCCACATTTGGACAGGTTTTCTGATATTTAGTAGACTTCTGCTCCTCAGTGAATCTGTCTGGCTTTCAGAGGGGCTGTTGTGGAATCAGGAACTACTCAGCATGAATAAGGAGGTCAGAATCTGCCCTTTAAGCTGGAAGAATGACATCCGTTAGAAGTACAGCATTTCTGTTTCCCATTTTCACAGCTTTTACAACTGGGATAGAAATGTCAGCACTTCAAATTCCAGCCCAAATTACGAAGTGATTGCAGAAAATGCCTGTGGACTACTCTTCAAGAACAGAAGTGATAGGAAAATAATAAATGTGGATCCCAAGGTAAATGTCTCTTTTTTTTTTTTTTTTTTTTAATCCCCCAATATTCTACCTTTTCTTTATGCAATGGAGTTTGCTAAATTGTTGAGTCCGATAGCAAATAGTGTCTTTATCAGTGCACACCTGATATTTCAGGCTTACTTGGACGTGCTGTTCCCCTTGTTAACACAGCTGCTCTGGTCCCTGTCAGGATAAACGTGGTCTACCTGTTTTATGACTGAGTGCGTCTCAGCCTTTCCCTTTTGATGACAAAAATCAGAAGCTGAACTGACAAAACTGAAAGATTTCTGAAGCAGGGTTTCTCTTCTACCCTGCCCCTTTCCCTGCCTTTTTTCCTTCCTCCCAGAATGAGATACTGTTGCCATTCCTGCCAGGGTAGGCTGCAGGCTGAGGCTATGTCCTGTTAATTGAATTGCTGAGAAGCGCTAAGGAAAGGGAAGCATGGGAGAGGGAACAGGCTGAGGAGGAAAGCGGGGCTGACTGGAAGACGTCAGGACTGAAGCATGGGAGCGTATAAGCAGGTACCTTTGGCGTGGAAAGATGCTCTGTTTTACTCAGAGGATGACACGTGTGCCTCTAGCTAATAGGAAAAATTGCTAAAATGTTGGCAACGCGTCCTGGGGCTGGTGGTCCCTGTATCCATTTCCTCTTAAAAATCAAACCTCTGTTATGAGACATGCCTGCAGGTGGATAAAAATAAATAAATACTGGATAAAATTAAGTAAATATTAGGCTGCTTTGACACAAAAGCTGCGACTGGCAGGAACTGTAGTATCCCAAATCCTAGCAGGGCCTGCTGAATACCAGCAAATCCAGAAAGCAGAATCAGTTGCTGCATCCTGAAGCGTGGGCCATCTTCTGCCCTGGCACTTTCACAGTGGTGAACTGAAACTGGCAGAATTCTTTTCCTAACCACACGCAGTCCTTATTCTTCCTCCTTAATACAAAAGATTTGAGAAGTCCTAAGGCAAGTGGCCCCATTAAGGTCATTTAGTTCTTGTGGCAGATTGAGATTGTCAGTGGCATAAGGGTCAAACTTGGATTTTAAACCCTGTTCCTCACAAAAGAGAAATTTGACACTAGACGCATCTTCTTGCGGAGAGCTGTGCTTCTCCAGCGTGGAGTAAATGGTCAGAAGAATTTGCAACTGAATAAAAGAAAGCAGAATACTTGTGCCTCGGTAGTGCTATAAACTGGGTGAACGTTGTGGACTCTGTGTCTCTTGTATATGACTGACAGCATAAACGAATGCTTTGCTTTTGCCTAAAAATGGCTCGGATCCTATTATTGCTGAAGTTGATTGGTCTCTGCCATTTACTTACATAGCAGCTGGATCCAAACAAAGCAAATGCTCGAGTCGTACCCGGACGTCTCATTTTCAGCTGTAGTTGAAAGCTGGATTAAATTGCCAGGGGTATTTTATCTTTCATGTTGAAAGCTGAACGGGTAATAACGTTATAGACAGCTTCCCTCTGTGAGAAACCGACTGTGTTCCTTTGGTGCCAGCCGCGCATTTTTAAAATTTACAGCTGAAGTCCTTAGACTTTAGATTGGACGTGACAAACACACCCAGGCTTTGGTTACTCTCAAAACCAACGTGAACTAAGCTGGGCAATAATTTGTTTGGGTTTCTACACAACTGATCTAGGATGATGGTTTCTTTGATGGGCTTCCCATAAAAGACGGTCGCATATGAATAGTAACAGTACAAAATATCAAATTATGTGCATTTCAAAATAAATGCATTGGTTTGTTAGAAATTCAAAAATGCATACCTAAAAATGTGTTTGGTTGCATTGAAAGTGGGCCACCAATCCAACTTCCTGCAGCTGCAGAACATCTGTAACAAATAACCAGCTCTTTAGTGTCTGTGCGAAAGATCATCGCGTGCCAAGAGCCACTCTAAGAAGCGTTTGTGCGTGTACATTGTGTCTCCCCACAGGTTGCAGGGCACAGGCCTGTGAGTCACCGTGAGATCTATTTGGCTTTGGCTTCTCTGTAGCGCTCACTGATGGAGAACGAGCTTTTGAGAAGTGCTTGCTATGGGCCAAACTGCAGTCAGCATGAGTTCTCTGTCACGGGCTTCGGCTTGAACAGACTTAGTACCAGCTGCCTGATCTTTGCGAGCTGGCCTTCTCTTTGACCAGTCGACGGTCCGCTTGTTCCTAGCTGTATTTAGCTGAAAGAACTCTATCGCTGTCTTTGCATCTGCTAAAAGCATTGCAGGGGAAACGAACTGCCTGGTGCCAGGACATTAATCCTCACTGAGGAATTGCCGCCCTCAGAGCTAGTTGCATTTATCAAACTTCATGTTCTAAGGGAAGAAGAAGAAGAAAATTCATGATGTTAAAAACGGTGTGTTTCCTCTCTGCTGACTGGGTATCTGTCATCTACTGTGTTTCAGGCCTACCCAGGAGACAACACAACGCGGACGCCTGTTAAAACCGATCTCTACCTCCATGTTGTTATCTATGACCATGTCATCAGAAGAGGGACCTAAGGTCCATCTGTGTGGCTCTTCTCCCAGCGATTTGTTTAGCTATTTTAAAGTCATCTGGAAGAAAAATAAACAGTTGAAAGATCTATACCTTGTGTTCAGGGGTAGAAAGGGGGATTTTTCTACTGGTTTAGAGTTGGTTTGTGCCTTGCTCCTTGCGGGAAGTGGAAGGAAGACCCTATACTGGCTGTACGGCCCGTGTATCTGGGCCCCTTGTTTGTCCTTTGTGAAGTCCATGGGGTATGTGAATTGCAAAAGCACCTAAAGGGAAGACAGAAGATTCGGACCCAACTTTTCCCACTAGTCCTAAGGCAGCGGGGCAGCTGGGACAGAGGTGCTGCATTCTTTCCTGGAGTAAAGAAATGAAACTACGGTCCCATAGTTCTCCAGCAACAGGATGTTTTAAATTCTTCCTGGGAGACTCTTTTTTCAGGTAGGCCTGGACCTCTGTTGAGCAGCTAACACCGTGTAACATGGGCCAAGCCATTCACAGGGTGGCGGGGAGAAGTGGTACCAAATTGACTAGTAAATGTAAAGAAATCTGCAGCATTTTGATGGCTTTAGTGGTTCCTTGAAGGCCACTTTTCATCCGTTCCTACTCTCGCTGCTCTTCTAGTACCGACTTGCCAGAAGTTCAGGCAGCAGCACAATGGCCCAAGGGACTCTCTTCCATTCCCAGGGCACTTGGGGAGGTTGCCCGTACTTACATGACCCAGCTGGTATAACCACCAACGTAGCTGTCTGCTTACTGGAGAACTGGAAAACGGCACAAAGCTAAGCAGCGGGGAGAACTAGCAGGAAACAAAAGCAATAATTACAGACGAAAGAAGAAGGATGTGGAGATGAAGGCAGAGGAAACAAAGGCAGAAAGTGGCTGGATAAAATTCCCGGGACCTTATTCTTTAGGGGAATGGATTATTTTAACAATCTTTTCTGGCCTCGGTAAGGTGAATTTGTGAAAAGGACAAGTGAGGCAGCTCAGACAAGAAAAAAGATGGTAGCAGCCCTGCTAGGCTTACCATAGGGTGGGGTTTATCTGCCAGCCTCATCACAAGCGCGTTCCCTTCGGAAAAGGCAGAGAGCCTTGGCCTTAGCAGTTGGCGCGTTAAAGATCCCTTTACTGCAAGGAGAGGGAGTGTTCCAACAATTACAAAGTGAAAGTTGTTTCTTCAAAGCTTCAATAATTTGGGAGAGACTTAGAAGCCTTGTTTTCTTTCCCATAAAACTTCCAATGTTATGAAGTTCTGCCATTTCCGAAATATAATAAAATATTTTACTGTAACATCTTGCTTTTATATAGAGCGCCTCATCCCCCGGCACCCTGAAATTTTTGCAGCAGATAGGCAAACTGGAGGTTCGTTTCCTCGTCCCTGAGCTGCAGCCAGGTTGCGGAGGAAGCACCCGGAGTGTGGCGAGGCGGCTCAAGGTTTCAGGCCGAGCCGAGCCTCCTCTGCCGAGCCCCTGCCTCTGCCTCCATAGCCGGGTCAGCAGAGCCCCCTAGTGTAGACGGAGCAAATGCCGGCAGGAGGAGCTTCCCTGCCTGCAGCGGGCAGAGAAACCCGGCACCCACTGGAGCCCTACACATCAAAGGGGATGGAAATACCAAGCTAAAAGCCTGCTCAGAGAACAAACAGGCAAAGACAAACGATGCCTCTTCCCAGGGCTATTAACGGAAAGAACAAAAGCCCAACGAAAGCCCAAGACTGTGGTAACTCTTTGATTTTGCAGAGGGCTAAAGGTATGTCTCTGGAGGGAAGACCTTGCACTGTTAGGGCAGGCTTCTCCTGACCTTGGTGCTTCTAGGTGTTCCCCTCATCTAGCAATACCAAACATTAAGTTTTCCATCATTCCTTGCATCTCACTTGAAAACTAGGCTTCTGTCGTTGACTCAGCTTTGTTTTACTGCCCCTGTGTCTTGAGGCAGCTCAAGGGAAGAGCTAGCTCGAAGGCTCGCAAATATTTTTATAGCATTGAAACAAAATGGCCTTTAGAGTACAGCTTAGCATTTGGGATTTCTTTTTTTCCCCAAGAAAAAAACTGCAACTTTTGATCCGTTTTGGAAACATTAGGTTTTGCCTCTCAAACACTAGAGAGGGAGAAATCCTCGCTACGAAGGCTGGTTGAGGGAACAAGTGGTGGAAAGGGTACGAATTATATTTTTCATTCCTTTTGACAAATGAATTGTCATTCTTCCTTCTCAATCTAACTGGGTTTTAAAGTAATGTTAAAAAAACTGAGTCGGAAAGAGGTCCCTGGACTTTGGAGAACATTATCTCGGAATCATAACGAACAAATAAGTAACATGAAGCAGAACTTAATAAAAGTAAATTTTCAACTTTAGAAGTTATTTCCACAAATTCAGCTTTGTTTTCATCTTATTAATGAACACTCTTGACTCAAAAGAACAGCAGGAAGTCTAGGAGAATCCTATGTCTACATCTGCAGGAAAATGGAAGGAAGGTTGGATCTGAGCAACCTTTACGTGTTTCCAGGTCAGCGAGCGCACCAATGCACTGTGTATCTCTAAAGATAGGCAACTGAAATGCTGTAAAGATGTAGGAAGCCTCGTCTTTTGCAGTTGGTGCTGCAAAACTGCTTACAACTCCTACACAGTTGTAATTTCATGGTATTTCCGACGTGGGCGATAAACCTCGCTTGCGACAAAAAGTAAATTGTAATATCTGCAATGAAAGGATGGCATTCACTGAGTAATTCACAGAATGACTGGCTGTTCAGTAAACTCATTTGATTTCTTTCCACCCATCCTTGCCTATGAGCTATCTCCTGGCGATCTGTCCCTTCTGACATTCAAAGCCTAGGACCCCAGCGCGTTGTCGTAAATGAAAGCTCCCGAGTTACACGTTGTAGTCCTTTGCCAGTCCAAACTGGAAGAAACTCTAGCCTCCGCTGTAAGTGAAAATCTGTCCCCAAACACTTCTGTATGTAATCTGGCTTGCATTTTAAAGAAAAGGTTAATTTTCTCAGACAAACAGGATAGTGCCTAAAAGCAATGAAGTACGGTTAGACGGTCCATTTCCCTGAAATACCAGTGGTGGTTTTTCCCAGCATCTTGTCGCTGTTCAGCCCTGGGTAGACAGACAGTGAAGTGGACTTGCAAAACATATGGCAATCCAGAGAGAAGCTTTCCAAGGACTGATAACTACGTGAAAGCTTCCTGTATATGTTCTTATGCTCTGTGCCTTTTTAGCAGCAACAAATGCAAACTGTCCAGCCTGAAATTATTGCCTGCCATAAACATAAGGTGAATGGAAATTTCTCCATTCCTTTCTGAAAAGGGACTCTGGTATCGTCGCTGATCATGACGTTTACTGCCGGTACAGAGTTTGCACGCTGCCCTAAGATAACTGATTTTAGGCATTGATGGGAAAGTGCATCCTTGCAAGGGATCCCCAGAACTCTAGATTTTATACCAGTGGGGTTTGTTTTTTTTTTTTTTTTTTTTTTTTCCAGGCATGCCTAAACTGCATACTTGAGTTACGGTCTTCAGACTTTATTAGCCTGTACATGTTTTGGATTCTTCTATATTTCTTTACCTCCCCTGCCAAAATCATAGTTTTGTTCTTTTTATGTGGAGTCTGGATCTTTGGTCTTGCTACAACGTTCGGAACTGTTGCTGCTGTTGTTATTTTGGATAATAGAGCGAAGCTCAAGAGTACCATGAGATTGGTGGCGAACAGCTCCATCCTGAGCCATAAGCAGAATCACAGGAAGAGTTATTATTTAGTACAAAATACAATGCCTTGGAAAGAAAAGTAATTTTTCGCCAAAATCTGAAGTTCTTTGTTCTTTAACTGTCACAACAGGATGCTTTGGTGTAGTTAGAAACTTTTCGTATTATGTAAAATGAAATTCTGATGAGTTTGCTGTGGTTTTCTGGAGATGCATCAGCAGCTTTGCATTCTCTGACCAGAAGTGGTTTTGTTGAAAGCCAGCTGTCTGAGGAACCCCAGCAATGGTGGTAATTAAGCCCCACTTTTGAATTCGGTAGCTGTACGGTAAAGTATCGGCTCAGAAAACACAACAGTGCTTCACGAACTCCAAGTTTGTGATTCCGGCGGCAGCCTTGCCAATCTAGTTGCATCTTCAAAGCTGAAAGAAGGAAAATGGAGTACGGCACCACCATCTCAATAGCTGACCCCTACCTCGTGTAAAGAACAAGAAGATCTCCAAGAAGCATTCAGCTTGGTCATTAGATGTTCTCCTTTTGGCCGTCAGTGAAAGAGGTTGTAGGGGAAAATCCTCCGTTAACTCCAACTCCCCACGTACAGAAAAGAAATCAGATTAAAACTGAACAAAACCTTTGGGCAATTCTCTGCAAGGCAGGCAGGGGCAAGCAGTGCAGGCCAAGCCACTGTTCCCACTGCAAAGAAAACAAAAACACAGGTGCTGAATGTACTGAAGCCATGCAGGTTAGCCCTGTGTGCAGTGCACGCTCTTTACAAGAAGAAGAAACATCGCTCTTGTTATTTGGCTATTGTTCGCCTGAGGCGTGTTTTATTTCAGCTCAACTCCAAGCAGAGTTATTACAGATCCCGCAGCAGAAGTTCTCTGTGATGAGAGAAACATGTGATCTCCGGACCCTAGAGAAGAAATTATGCTGGGAAGGCACCTTCTAGCAGGAAGGCTGCTGCTGGCCACCTGAGCAAACACCCAGTCTAGCGAGCGTAAAAAAGCAAGCATAACGGATACATGTAATGGCCGTATGCAGGAGCGGTTTGGTACGAGTTTCTCACCGTGAGCTTGCCTAGCAAAAGGCTGCTTTCTGTACGCATCTCTAACACCAAGAGCAAGGATAGTCAAAGAGAGCAAGCGCCGCTTTGTTCCCCAATAAAAGGGGAGAGCCGGCTCCGCATGTTGCGGTTTGTGTAGTGCGATTCCAAGCGCTGCTGGCTGATGAGCTGTTTAGCGTTCTCCTGTGCTGGTTATGAACCTCACGGCGTCGTACATGGGAATGTGAGTGTATAAGGGATGTAGAGGAATGATTTGGCTTAGCGTGAGCGAGTCCTTTGGAGCTGACTGCAGAGGATTCTGCTGACTGGGTCACAAGACTGAATGCAGTGAGACGAGACGAGGTTTCTCTGGAGTGATGGCCTCTGGGGGGGCAGCATGACACACCTTAGCCAGAGATCATGGGTCTAGTAAGAGCGGGGGTGACTTTGCGGGGTTGGAGACGTGCTGCTCGGAGCAAAGCTGGTGTCACTGACCGAACGCCTGGTGGCAGGAGCCCTGCCAGAGCAGAATATGCAGAAGCCCATCGGAGACAGGCAAACAGATGGTGCAGAGGGCTGATGCGAGCCAGCCGAGGTGAAGCTGCAGGGGGGCCTTCGCCAGATGACAGCGAGGAGAGCTGGATGTAGGAGCCACGGCAGCAGAGGTTGCTTTTGTAAGTAAATTCTGGAAAGTCTGAAAACCAGGCAACTAATAAGCGCGAGTGTGGGATTGGCCTTCACATGCTGAACAGATTTTGCTAATATCTCTCTGTTATGCAAATATGTAATTATTTCATTTCCCCCAGAAGGAGTATTTGCGGTTTCCTCTTCCCCAGGATTTCCGAATGCTTGTGTGGAGGGAACAAATAACTGTGAAGTTACCAGGTACGTGCATTACATGGCAGGCTCTGAAAAAGTGGAAACCTGGAAGTTTTCGGTAGAGGTTTTAAATAGCACTTTTGAAAGGGGCTGCTGGAGGGTGGTGAGGCTGGCCCTGACAATGGTACAGGAGTTGCTCATAATTTAAATAAACTTAATTAAGACTCAAGCCTACCATGCGCCCAGGGCTAAGGAATAAAAAGACTAGGTTGTGTCACAAACCAGAGCCTCTGTGGTGGATCGGGATGGAGCTGCGCTAGCCAGGAGCTGCTAGGGCCCAGCAGGGAGGGAGCGGGATCTGCAGACCTGACCGGGGCTGTGCTGGTTGTAGCTCAGAAGGATGATGCTTGTGGATAACCTGTCCTCACTGACGCAGACGATGGTAAGTGAGAAGCACCCGCTAACCCTTGCTTTCTTATAGTACGGTGGAGGAATAAGTATGGGTGGGTGATCGGCTTGGAAAGTTCAGTCCTGCCCAATTGTAAGGCAAGGAACCTTTGTATTACTAAAAGGCAGAAAGGCAGTCGGGCTGTCTTACGCGTAGCCAGAATTTTAGATAGTTTTGGTTTGATTTTGCCCCAGATATCTGCCTCCAAGTGCATCTGTAGACATGCGCACGTACGCACCGGTTGGACTTTTGTGCCTACTTCTAGAGCAGCGTAATTTGACCTCTGCGCGTTTGTCCTGTTTCTTAATAGAAGGGGGGAGCCGGGGGGGGNAAAAATTACAGATTATCTGTAGCAGTCCAAATTCTTATCTCAGCTCCACAGATGGAAGTCTAGAGTGGCTGGACTGGATAAGGATGGAGTCGCTCCATAATCACACCGGCGTGTATGCAGAATTTGTCCCATGTGGATGGTTATTCTTTTTGTCTGTCTGCATGTTTTGTAGCTTTTTGTGCCCCTGCAGCTGTTTTGTGTAGAGACCTGCCCTCCAGACTGACTAAGACCTGATTTGTACATTTGTACCAAAATGATTTGTATGCTGTGCAGAAAGGCAGATGAGTTTATATGGATATTCCAAAGAAGTGATTTAGGAAGTTGGACAGTGTTTTGAGATGTGGAGCCTGTCAGTATATCATACTGAAATGTTTGCCTTGTTTTTATAAACACAGGAAAGGTAGGTAAGCTTTTGTTCCACTCTTGCTTTGATGATTACGGCATTGAGCTGCTACGTTTGGCAAACCAAGAGAGGAAACGGGGAGGGAGAAAAGTAAGAAATTAACACCACATTTTGCAGAATCACAGAATGATAGGGGTTGGAAGGGATCTCCGGAGATCATCTTGTCCAACCCCCCCTGCTTGAGCAGGTACATGTAGAACGCTCATCTCCATTAAAAATGCAAAATACGTAGAGTGTTTCTACACCAAGTTCAGACTAGATCTCATTCTGCACGTATCATTTTTACTGCTGTTGCATCAACGTTAGGGCTTAACGTATTCTTTAAACCTTAGCCTTCTAAATGACTCGTTTGCCTTTATCAGTAGAAGACTCAAAAAGTCGATCAGGGCGCACGTCAGCTGCGTAAATATCATCTCAAGAGTCTTGGGAAGAAACCACTGTCAATCTTTTAAGCATGGCTACTATAATAGGTTGAATCTTGGCTGTGCACATAACGCTGGAATTGATGAAGGCCTGTAGTTTGTGTCTGCCGAGGATTTGGCACAAAGAAAAGACCTCGGGATTTGACTGCATATTGAGACAAAGCGAACACAACCGTTTGCCTCGTATCAGTCGGTCACCGAGAGGTGTGGCAGCCTCCTGCAGCTGTCCATTTGTTACTGGCCTCCAAGTGGAGTCTGTCCTGTTAACGTCACCCCTCTGAGCCTGATCGTTTAAGTAGTTTTTCAGCCATCCAGATGGTAATGTCTTAACTTGGATACGGTGATTTTGTTAGAGACGGTGGGAAAACCCGGGCTAAAGTTGAGGTAAATGTCATCCACCGGTCTCTCTCATCCGCAAGTCCAGTCAATAAAATTGCTGCCTCAATTAAAATTCATATTAATTTTGTCAGAGAATGAAGCGCACTAGTGAAATGTATCAGTAAATGCTGACTTCACTGTGTTATTAAGTATATTGGCCCTATGAAACTTGGCCAGTCAGTGCAACCAGGCTAGAGCAGCCATCTGCTGCACTTGGAGCAGGACTCAGGCCACAGAGCACATTAAGAAAAACTGCAGGACTACATTTCTTTTCTGGAAGCAGCACCAGTGTCAAACTATCTGCTGAAAACCAAACCACAGGTTCTTTCCATAGCCCTCATTGCTGTTTGTAAAATGTTAAAGAAACTGAGCTGAAAACATGCCCGTGTAGAATTTCAGATGGGGACATAGTCAGAATCCAAACTAACCGACCACGGTTTATTTCAACCGAAATATTTCACTTGAAGTGAAACCGTTTTCTCACTTTTCCAAATCCCTTTGCCTACCTCTCGGTGTTTTAATGCATCCGTATCTTAGCAGTAAACACTGATAGATAGAAAACAAGCCATAGCTGACAGGATAGCAGAGTTGCTTCTGCCAACTCATCGAAGGCCATTAAGTGTGCGAACCAGTAGTGATGAAAATTCCTCAGTTGACGAAAAAAGATCTTCTCCCCACAATCAGCAAGTTCAGATACTGCTTTCAGAGGCAGGGACTGCTGTTTGGGTGCCAACATGTGTATTTTCAAAAGTGGGCACTAATTTGGGGAGCCTCTTTTCCACGTATTCACTTGGCCGCCCCTGAAGAGGAAGGCTACAGAATCGTCTTGGGGGCTCACGATCTGACTCAGGACTATCGTTCCCACCTTTGAAGTTGAATGTCGCGGCGGTACAACTCCGAGAGTGTCTTTGCGGTCGCACGGACGGTAAACTGGCTGACTAAGAGCCTACTGTTGAGTGAGGTGAATAGCTCTTTAGATCCGCCTCCCTGCATCGTCGAGAAGGGCATCGTGGACACCCAGCTAGAAAAGACACCTAAAGCAAGGTGTCTTAATCTCCACAAATACGCACCATTCACAGTAGCGAGTGCTTGTGGTGGTCTGCTGTTAAAATTCCAAAAGTACCTGAAGTGGTTGAGAATAGCAGGTCTGCTCGCTCCAATTTCGGCACATCACCCTGCACTTCTGCTGTAGTAGTTCAGAGGAGCTTTGGGGGGAACAAAAAAAATCTTGTTCCACTTTAATAATACCTTGACTTGCACCCAAAACTGGTGCTTCCTTGCGTATTTGCTGTGTACCGGCCGCGTGAACTAAGAGTCGCAACGCAAGCTCATAGCCAGGAATATTTTCTGTATGGTGCTGTGTGCACATTTAATATGTGCTTCAAGAACTGCAGGAAGATGATGGATGGAAAAATCACTCTCGTGGATTTTCAGCTGCTTAGTTTCAATTAAGCACAGCTTTTTCCTGCCAAAACGTGGTTCGCTTGCTAGGTCAGGACCAGTAGACTGCACCTTTCACAGTCTCTTACACAGAACGGTGAGATCTGAGGGTGTTGAAGTAGACCGGGACCTTTCGGTGCAGCATCGCTGTCCACACTTACATCTGTAGCACACTTACTGGGTTTGCATTGTCCTAACAGAAACAGTAATGCTGCCTCAGTCAGTAATACTGGGACAGTTCCCGGTTCTGAGGCAGTCATACCAGCAAAATGACCATGACAGCTGGGATTAGCTGGTTTCTTGTTGGTCAACCACAGCAGAAAGCTTACAGAAAAGAGCGGTCATGAAGATTAAACCATCCCAAAAAGACAGATAGTCCTTTCAATTCAGGGTAAGCTCTGGTTTTGCGTAGTACGTTGCTGAAGTGCTGCATGGTAAGCCTGATATTTATTGTTAGTGGAATTATGGAGTAATTTTAGCACGCACGAGGGAGCAGGATGGAATTACAAGCTCGGACTCTGCTTATACTGATGTGAGTGTTAAACCATCCTGCTGGGTTTCACGGGGATGGGAATATTGCACAAGGGAATAATTCATCCGCTATGAAAACAGTCACTAAAGACCGGAACGAGGGCACCTTCTTCAGCGTCATCTGCCCCTCAGTGCCCTATGCGAGCAACGTAAAGAGGTGGATGTTTACCTGCAGCGCGGGGAGCTCTCTGCTGCAAAGCTGGGGGGAGCAGCTCCTCTCCTGTTTGGCGGGGTACCTGAGGGAACTTCCCTGCTTTCTGCATTGTGCTCTGGCATGGTTGTGGGAAGCTGTAAAGCTTATAGACCCCTTCCCTCCTACCAGAGCCCCAGCGAGCTAAAACTGATTCAGGGCCTGTCTTGCTGCAAGTTAGGAGCGGTACGTCGCCGAAAGATGCAAAACGAGGTCACGTGTATTAATATCCCACCCAAAAAAGTGCAGAGAAAACAAGTCATTGAGCTATCGCTCATTAATGGAGAATTTAGAGAAAAATTAAATGGAAGTAACGTTCTTGATCTATTTTAACTGGTTCCGGGTCCTTTTCCCTCCCTTCTCTGCTGAGGTTGGGTAGGGCAACGGTGTAACACACCCATGTTTGGCAACGCTGGTCGCGCAGTCCTCGCACCCAGGCGTTCGGTCTAACTGTGCTGGGTGACCTAGGCAGCCTGGACATTATCACAGCGTGTCCTTTTACTGTTACATCGCTGTCCGCTTGTAAATTACTTCTTTCCACTTCCCGTCCTGTCCCATAAATGCTATATGCACACATTATTATAGGGTTGTAGAAGCAGCTGGAATCTGACCATTATCTAAATAACCTATTGAATTTGATCTTTTAGATTCTTTTACCAAAGCTAAAAAGCAGAGCATGCCTCCCGGTTGGAAGTATTGCATCTGTAAGAGGAAGAGGTGGTTTCAGCGGTGCTCACTGATGCTTGCAGTTAAAAACGTTCGCTGTCAGAACCGTTGTTTTGAGGGTGAGCCTGTGGGTGCCTCTGCCTCCGTGATATTTGTAATGGAAGCACCACGCCCCTCTGTCAAGGCTAGGAACACGGCTTTGCCGTTGGATGTGGCACCAATGCAGTTATATATAGGGCTTCAGGGGGCCTCTTTCTTCTGGAAATCGGCACAACCTTCTGAAACCTGTGGGGTTAAACTGTAAGCTGTCTGGGACACAGTCAACGTTTTGTTCTCCGAACAATGCTATGCTTGCTAGTGATTTGCAGCACTTCCATGGAAAAAATGGAAAAGAAATAGTAGAGAAGTGCAAAAGCACGTTATCTCAGAAGTCAGGTCTGAGAGATTGCCAGTCGTTATTTACTAATGAGGAGTAACTCCTTACATGTGCTTGTTTTGTGCAGTCACAGTGCTCTGGCGTTTAAAAATCTCGTGTCCGGCTGGAGCTAGGGATTTTTTTTTTTTAACTTTGGGAGCCATGGAACTGTGTGTAATGAGCGTCCCACAGTGTCACAGGGACAATCCGTAAGGCAAGGGGTATTAGAAACCCAACGTGTTCTTCTGCAGCGCTCTCAAAAAACCGCAACGGCCTTCCAAGAAGGGGGATTCAGAGAAGGCACCTAATGCCCTGAGAAGTCACTTTTTCCTTTCTGCCTCACACCAAGTGTCCTCTTTCTCTCTCCTTACTGGCTGTAATAGGATTGTATAGGGCTAACTTTCTATTTTAGACGCTTAACTTAAACAACTGCAGTCAAGTGGTGGGGCAAGGCTCCAGGAGCCAAATTCTAAATTAATTTTGCATGAACAGGGCTTTCTGGTAACACTGAAAAGATTTTAAATAAAAGCTCAGCAATAGGGTGCTTGAGCTTCCATGTTGAACTTAAGTTAGTTCCTGTCTAATCCTCTTTTGCTTGAGTATGGTGTTAGATACGTGCTGTCTCCGAGTAATTTTTTTTTTTTTTTTTTTTTTTTTTTTNTCTCAAGAGTCAGCCTGCAGTTTGAAAGACGTGTTGGATGTGCAAAACATCACATTCTTACGGTCAATTATTTGGCGCTGTAGGTTTAAAAAGACGATTCAATTATGCTTGTTTTATTTAAAGAGTTGTGGTGTGTTATTGCAGTTTTTTAAGTCGCATCTCTCACCAGTAGAGAATAAGATGACTGAAGTTGAAATAGCAGTTTCAGTATTTCAGTTGCCTAAAGATTCTTCTTTGGGAGCGACAGTTCTGCCGTGGATATAAGCCAGAGATTGCTGCTTGCGCCGCATTTTTTTAGCTATCTGTTCAAATAATTTTGTTTTCTTCCTGCAGAGATCTGCATAGGTTTTTTTTTTTGTGTCCAAAACTTCAGTCACGCCTTAATGTTTTAATTATGTACATTCACTTGTACAGGTCGTACATTGCACTGATACAAGTTTCTTACTTAGCGAAGTGAAAAGTACAGTTAATCTACTATTAGCATTAATATGGAAATTGTGTGTGTTTGTACATCTACGGATAATATTTTTAGATTCCGTGCCTTAAAACTGCCTGAAAATGAGACACTGCCAAGGGTTGTATTTGAGCCCTCAAATACAGAAGCACGTAAAAATCGTTACTCTGCTTTTGCAAATCTTCTCTTTCCTTCCTACCTGCGAGTAGGCACTTGCCTCTTGCAGTTACGGATGGGCTTATTAAAACTCCATAACACTATTTGTTACTGATTCCAACTTCAGTGGAATTTGGAAGGCAAGTTCACCCTCCGATACATGATGTATTTTAATGTTATTTTTAGTGCTTGATAATGATACGCTTTCTGTAGCCCATGGAAAATGTTAATGCCCCATGCTGGAAATAACGTGTGCTGAGCTCTATAAGCTAATATGCAAATCAGTTTTCTTATTTCCTTTCTTCAGGTTAGAAACGAAGTCATTGTTGTGAGCCAACATATTTATAAACCTTGAAAATGCAACGGGGCTTCTCTTCCACCTCCTGTGTGTTTTCCCCCACCAGATGTACGAGGTAAGGCACCCTTTGTGTTGCAAAGCATATTTTGGAAGGGACAATGTTACGTGTTCCGTGGGGTGTTGTCTGATGCTGTGGCGCTGGCAAGGGGGGCTGAGACATTGCTGTCTTTTGGTGGTGAAAAGCAGCAAAGGCAGGAGGCGTGTGAAATCCTCTCAGCCGAGCAAGGAACACCATGCTGTGCCTTGCTGTAGTGGAGGAGTCCGGACGTGCACGGTTTCCCTGCCTGATCCCATGCAGCTCACAGAAGGGTTATGTGCCTGAAAGGGCTTGTCCTCCTTTCACCTGGGCACGGTGCATGTCCCTTCCCATGGGCTCCAGGCTGCTGGGGACACCTCTGCCACCCCTGGGCTGGTTGGAGGGTGACAGAGGAGGAAGCAGAATGCCACTGAGCGTGGCTGGCCCGCGGGAGAGGTGGGCTGAACCCCAGCGCAGCCCGGTTAGCATCCCTCCCACCCGCCTGCCACGGACTGTGCTCCGAGTCCAGACAAGCCTTGAGATTTTCAAGGGGAGAAGGCTGACTGCGGTTTGACTCGTGATTTTTGTTTTATTGCAATCCGGTCATTGTACTGCCTTTGGAAGAGGCTGGGAAGGGTAACATCCCACCACCGTATTCCCCAGCTGCCCTCAGGGACGCGGTCAGTGCCAGTGACTGAATTTCCAGAGTTCAGTCTCCCTCTGTCTCTGCGTGCGTGTGTGCACTTTTCCTTTGGGTGGTGGTTTCCCCTTTGCTTTGCCTCTTGCTTGCAGCCGGAGCCGACCGAGAAAGCGGTGTGATTGGCTGCTGATTACACAGATCAGCCCCGAGCACCGGGACTCGCACTCACACTCACTCGCACACGCACATACGCGCACCCACCCCACAAAAACTCACCCGGGCTGCGCCTGCACCAGTCACAGCAGGGAAGGAGCATCCAGCCGCACGGAGAGCAACACCTCCACCTCTCGCCAAAAAACAACCTGCACGGCAAGGGAAATAAACACCTTCGCTGCCAGTACCGGGAAGGACAGGCGGTTTATACCGTGGCGCTTTTGTCCAGCCCGCGTTTCTTCCCTTTTNTTTCTTTTTCCCCCCCTCCTCCCCCAAAAAGAGGAAACCCTGTCTGCGATTTTTAGCGCAGTCCCATCCGCTCCCGTCGCCGCCGGCGGTTGCGTCTGGCCGGAGCAAACTCCGTTGGGGGCCGGGGTCTCGGTCTCGCCTGCCCGCCCGCAGGACGGGGCAGCGGGACGAGGGGGACTGCGGAGCCCGCCCAGCCGGGCCGGAGGGGCAG